>SJXQ01008152.1:253666-293760 GCA_006408695.1 Aepyceros melampus
ATGACCAACCTAGATAGTATATTCAAAAGCAGAGACATTCCTTTGCCGACTAAGGTCCGTCTAGTCAAGGCTATGGTTTTTCCTGTGGTCATGTATGGATGTGAGATTTGGACTGTGAAGAAGACTGAGTGCCGAAGAATTGATGCTTTTGAACTGTGGTGTTGGAGAAGACTCTTGAGAGTCCCTTGGACTGCAAGGAGATCCAACCAGTCCATTCTGAAGGAGATCGGCCCTGGGATTTCTTTGGAAGGAATGATGCTAAAGCTGAAGCTCCAGTACTTTGGCCACCTCATGAGAAGAGTTGACTCATTGGAAAAGACTCTGATGTTTGGAGGGATTGAGGGCAGGAGGAGAAGGGAACGACCGAGGATGAGATGGCTGGATGGCATCACGGACTCAATGGACGTGAGTCTGAGTGAACTTCGGGAGTTGGTGATGGACAGGGAGGCCTGGCGTGCTGCGATTCATGGGGTCACAAAGAGTCGGACACGACTGAGCGACTGAAGCAACCAACCAATGTCTACTCAAAAGTCAATCCAGCACAATCTAAGAGGGCAGTTTTACCTACTTTTATTTGATAAAATGACTATTATAATTTTTCACATTAATGAGAATGGTTAAGCTCAAGATTACACAGTGTTCAGAGATTTGCCAATTCATTATGGGGCAGTTTCATAAGGTGGAACTATTCTGGGAATACATAAGGGTAGGTTACATGTGATTTGTGGAAAAAAAAATATCTTGTTGCAGAGTTGGTCAGTTGATCTGTTATACCTTTTGAGGGTACAGTTCTGAGTTTAAAAAGGCAACAGTAGCAAAAAGAATTAATTAATTCAGGTTGTGAGCATAAAGAAACCTTGATTCCACAAAAAGAGTATTTGTAAAAAAGAGAAAACTTGACTAGTTTCTTAATTCACCTTTTATTCCTGAATGTAAGCATACTCTTCCTTAAGAAACTAAAAGGACCAAAAATAAAGATTCCATATTGTCTGCTTTAATAGCAATTTCCCAAAGCTTTAGGTGCAGTGCTAGCAGTTATGTGGGATTTTCCTTATTCTTAGCACCAGTGATGAAAGTAAGAACAGAAAAGAAAAATAAAAATTGCATATATATTCCTCTGTGGCCAAATTTAACAAGTCTTGAAATTGCTAGAAAATGAGATTTCATTCAAGAGGAAGAGATGGCATTTAAAACACCAAATCATCAAGTTGAAACTGCTTATCCTAGCAATGCAAACCTACAGCATATGTACAGACATAATCAAATGGGAAATAATAACAGTATATCTCAATAGACTGCCCAGCACAAAAAGTCAGCGGCCCAAGGGATATGTCAAGAATAATTTCTTCACGTGCATTGCTCCCATTCTGTGCTCTGCCACAGAGTGATTTCATCAATGGAGAGTATATGAAGCTCTCAGGCAACAAGACTAGATCTTTATTCACACCCAGCTTCTTTACGTGGGAAGAAGAAATCAGGTTACCTTCTTAAAACAAGAAGCTCTTTTCTTGGAGTCAGCAGTGAAGGCTTTTTCTAAAAACCATATTTCTGTGTATGCATAGGAATCGAGAGGGAAGGAAAAGGAACTATTTCCCAAAAGTGAGTAGAGACAAAAGTATGTAGTGGGAGAAGCGTTGATCCTTTTACAGAGGAAAAGTCTATCATCTGCAAGTTATTTCAAATATAATCATTAGATGCAAATTAGATAACTAGGGTGACATATGCACTGGTTACAGACCTCTAATTTTGGAGTGCCCTAGAAGCTAGCCCAGAACACCACATCAGCAGCCAAAACAACCCTCCATAAAAGCTATAGCAATGCAAACGCTATCTGGACATTTCTTGAAGGCCTACATTTTTTAGAATTCTCCCCCAAAATATTTATACCAATAGCCAAAGAAAAGATTTCTAATTATAAATATGCTGTGCTTAGTCACTCAGTCATGTCCGACTCTTTGCGACCCCATGGGGTGTAGCCTGCCAGGCACCACTGTCCATGGGAATTCTCCAGGCAAGAATACTGGAGTGGGTTGCCATGCTCTCCTCCAGGGGATCTTCCCAACCCAAGGATTGAACTCATGTCTCCTGCATTGCGGGCAGATTCTTAACCATCTTAGCCACCAGGGAAGCCCAAGAATACTGGGTATATGTGCATATGTATATATATAGATATGTATACACACACACACATTTCTAATTACACATACATACAGGTTAAATTATATATACACATGTAATATATAACTATGTGCTGTGTACACGCTCAGTCCCTTCAGTCATGTCCAACTCTTTGTGACGCTATGGGCTAGGGCCCACCAGGCTCCTCTGTCCATGAGATTCTCCAGGCAAGAATACTAGAGTGGGTTCCCATGCCCTTCTCCAGGGGATCTTCCCCACCCAGGGATCAAACCTGCGTTGCCTGCATCTCCTGCATTGGCAGGAGGGTTCTTTACCACTAGAACCACCTGGGAAGCCCAACAGTATAATATATTAATTATAAAATATTATTATATAATAATTATATATACATATAGTTTAAATTTGGGCTTCCCTGGTGGCTCAGATGGTAAAGATTCTTCCTACAATGCGGCAGACCCGGGTTTGATCCCTGGGTCAGGAAGATTCCATGGAAAAGGGAATGGCTACCTACTCCGGTATTTTTGCCTGGGAAATTCCATGGACGAGGAGCTTGGTGGACTATACAGTCCGTGGTGTCACAAAGAGTCGGACAGGACTGAGTGACTAACACACATAGTTTATATACATATATATTTCTAATGGGATACATACATATATGTCTATGTTGTTTGTGAGATGGAAGAGTTGCCTCTCAATGGAGCTAATTAGGGGACTACAGAAAAAATTAGGTTCAAGGTGCACTTTCAGTTTTTAGAAAGCGCCATTGCCGTGGAACATGTCCCCTCCCATACAGGTTTATTGATAATGGATCTTTTAATAGAGGACAATGCCTTTGATTTTACAAGATAATTTCTTTCAAATAGCAATCCATGGAATGGAATGTTTTGATTTGAACTTTTCCCATATAATATAAAAATCTGTAACTAAGACTTCCTCAGTGCAGGTCTTCACAGTTGGAGAAGAGCCCTGGGATGGAAGATGCCTCCACCGAGTGTAGGCATGAAAGACAAACCCGGGTGCCAAGAGGTGAGATTAAGAATGCTGAGACACACCCAGCTTTCCCGAAGAATGTGCTGAATTGCTGAAACAGTCACCTTTAAGGGCAAATCATAAGCTTTCCAAGTGAAAATGATTAAAAGGGTTAAATCTAACTCCACAGAAAACAAACAAGCCAAAGAATGTAATTGGACATCTCTAGCCATGAGTCAGACTAGATGTGGGGCTTCTACAACCACGGTTGTCATTTCCAAACATGTGAAGGGTTTTCTCTCCTTACTGTTGTTATATAAAATTGTTAAGCAGGGCCTATTATCTGTCCTTATCCATTTCTTTGAAACCTGCAAATATAGCCCCTCATAAAATCCCACTAGTAACTTTCCGTAAAATATCAAAGCAAGGACAATATTTACACATTCTGGGGATTGACCCTTATTCTTCACTGCCAGGGTTACTGAGTAACTCATCTACTTAGTATCAACCATTCTTCAAGATCTTCTATATCTGTTACCTCATTTGCATATTGTACTAAACCTTTATGGTACAAAAATATCCTCATTCTAAAGTGAGGTGGATAAAATTTAACATTAGTAACTTGAATCCACATGGCTAGTGGGAAGACTGGAACCACAAATCAGATTCCAAAAATCCACACTCATTGTATGATGTGACATTCATAGAGTATATAGGGATGAGTACAATGCACTCCCCACAAAACAGGCACTGAAAGAAACAATACTAACAATCAAGTGCAATCAACTCGTTCTATGGCCACCATTATATCTATGTAGTTTACTTCTGAGCATAGTTGAAACATATCTAATTCATTTATCAATTTAATAATACTCCTTATGCAACATATATATATATATAGGTCAGGAAGATTCCATGGAAAAGGGAATGGCTACCTACTCCGGTATTTTTGCCTGGGAAATTCCATGGACGAGGAGCTTGGTGGACTATACAGTCCGTGGTGTCACAAAGAGTCGGACAGGACTGAGTGACTAACACACATAGTTTATATACATATATATTTCTAATGGGATACATACATATATGTCTATGTTGTTTGTGAGATGGAAGAGTTGCCTCTCAATGGAGCTAATTAGGGGACTACAGAAAAAATTAGGTTCAAGGTGCACTTTCAGTTTTTAGAAAGCACCATTGCCCGTGGAACATGTCCCCTCCCATACAGGTTTATTGATAATGGATCTTTTAATAGAGGACAATGCCTTTGATTTTACAAGATAATTTCTTTCAAATAGCAATCCATGGAATGGAATGTTTTGATTTGAACTTTTCCCATATAATATAAAAATCTGTAACTAAGACTTCCTCAGTGCAGGTCTTCACAGTTGGAGAAGAGCCCTGGGATGGAAGATGCCTCCACCGAGTGTAGGCATGAAAGACAAACCCGGGTGCCAAGAGGTGAGATTAAGAATGCTGAGACACACCCAGCTTTCCCGAAGAATGTGCTGAATTGCTGAAACAGTCACCTTTAAGGGCAAATCATAAGCTTTCCAAGTGAAAATGATTAAAAGGGTTAAATCTAACTCCACAGAAAACAAACAAGCCAAAGAATGTAATTGGACATCTCTAGCCATGAGTCAGACTAGATGTGGGGCTTCTACAACCACGGTTGTCATTTCCAAACATGTGAAGGGTTTTCTCTCCTTACTGTTGTTATATAAAATTGTTAAGCAGGGCCTATTATCTGTCCTTATCCATTTCTTTGAAACCTGCAAATATAGCCCCTCATAAAATCCCACTAGTAACTTTCCGTAAAATATCAAAGCAAGGACAATATTTACACATTCTGGGGATTGACCCTTATTCTTCACTGCCAGGGTTACTGAGTAACTCATCTACTTAGTATCAACCATTCTTCAAGATCTTCTATACTGTTACCTCATTTGCATATTGTACTAAACCTTTATGGTACAAAAATATCCTCATTCTAAAGTGAGGTGGATAAAATTTAACATTAGTAACTTGAATCCACATGGCTAGTGGGAAGACTGGAACCACAAATCAGGTTCCAAAAATCCACACTCATTGTATGATGTGACATTCATAGAGTATATAGGGATGAGTACAATGCACTCCCCACAAAACAGGCACTGAAAGAAACAATACTAACAATCAAGTGCAATCAACTCGTTCTATGGCCACCATTATATCTATGTAGTTTACTTCTGAGCATAGTTGAAACATATCTAATTCATTTATCAATTTAATAATACTCCTTATGCAACATATATATATATATATATATGCATATAAGGAAAATGACAGAATAATTAACTTGTCTAAGGTCATACAAAGTAAATGGTAGAGCTGGTTTTCAAACCTGGGCAATATGATTCCAGTCTCAAGAATCTTACCAGTAGCTTGCACTGCCTTTTATAGAATAAAAGCATGTTCCGAGTTTGATGCCATGAAATTAAAAGACGCTTACTCCTTGGAAGGAAAGTTATGACCAACCTAGATAGCATATTCAAAAGCAGAGACATTACTTTGCCAACAAAGGTCCATCTAGTCAACACTATGGTTTTTCCAGTGGTCATGTATGGATGTGAGAGTTGGACTGTGAAGAAAGCTGAGTGCTGAAGAATTGATGCTTTTGAACTGTGGTGTTGGAGAAGACTCTTGAGAGTCCCTTGGACTGCAAGGAGATGCAACCAGTCCATTCTAAAGGAGATCAGTCCTGGGTGTTCTTTGGAAGGACTGATGCTAAAGCTGAAAGTCCAATACTTTGGCCACCTCATGCGAAGAGTTGACTCATTGAAAAAGACCCTGATGCTGGGAGGGATTGGGGGCAGGAGGAGAAGGGGATGACAGAGGATGAGATGGCTGGATGGCATCACCAACTCGATGGACATGAGTTTGGGTAAACTCCATGAGTTGGTGATGGACAGGGAGGCTGGCGTGCTGTGATTCATGGGGTCGCAAAGAGTCGGACATGACTGAGGGACTGAACTGAACTGAACTGAAAATCCACTAATTCAACAGGCTTTGATCTAAGTGCCTGAGATGAAGCTAGAATCAAAACATCAAGGTCCCTGACCTCAGAGAGGCTCTATTCTGGTGGAGAAATCAGGAAATAGGCATTATCAGTAAGTAAAATATATGGCATGTCAATGCTTTGGATAAAACTATAAATAAGTGAAATAAAGTTTAGGTATATAAGAGGTGAAGATATACTGCTTTAAATTTCTTACTATAGAGATGGCATTTAAAGAGAGAGCTGAAGGAGGTGATGGTAGTGGTTTAAATTTGGTGGTAGAAATGGAGAGAAATATCAAATTCCAGATATATTTTTGAAAGCAGAGCAAATAGAATTTCTTAGGGGCTTCTCAGTGGCAGTAGTGGTGAAGAACCTGACTCTCAATGCAGGAGTCATAAGAGATGCTGGTTCATTCCCTGGGTTGGAAGATCCCCTGAAGGAGGTCATGGCAGCCCACTCCACTATTCTTTCCTGGAGAATCCCATGGACAGAGGAGCCTGGAGGGCTATGGTCAACAGGGTTGCAAACAGTTGGATACAACTAAAGCGACTTAGCACATACACATACATGCAAGAATAGGATATAGAGAGTGAAAAAAAGAGAGCTTAAACTTGACTCCAGAGTTTTGGAGTCACAGGATAAAGTTGCCATATCTTGAGGTGGGGAATGCTTTTCAAGTAGCTGTTTTAGGGCTTACCAGAATTTCACTGAGTCATGTTAAGTCTGTAATGATGGTTATAAGGCAACAAGGAAGAGATGTCCATTGCAGCAGCTGAATACAAGAATCTAGTTTGGAGAAGAAGACTATATGAATGAATGTATAGCATTCGACTTTCTTAGACTGGAAGAAATTACCCACAGAGGAAATTAGAGAAAGTGAAGCTTTGAGGACTGAGTTCCTGGAGACTCCACCATTAGGACATTGGGCAGAGGAGGAACAGCAGAGGAGACCAAGAAGAACTGAGATGATCGCTTGTGTCAGGTGCTGCTGGTAAGTGTCAGTGTTGCAAAGATTAATGATTTCACCTTAGATTTAGCAAGCAGAAGTCACAGGCAACCTTGAAAACAGCAGTCTCAGGCTGAAAGCCTGAGAGCAGTAGGTTCAAGCATGACTGGTAAAATGGAGAAAGTAGAGAGAGAAAACAGACAACTCTTGAGAAAATTTTATGTAAAAGAGTACAGAGAAATAAGGTGGTGGCAGGAAGAAATTATAGTATGTCTCTATGCTGATAAAGACTATTCCTGGCTAAGAGAAAAAGCAACGATAACTAAGAGAGAAGGGAGCATTGCTGGGGTGGTGTCATTGAGAAGAGGAGATGAGCTGGATTTATTGAAGGAGAGGAGAGACTGCTACCAGATGGGAAGAGGGAAGACCCACTCATGGAAACAGGAGGGAAAGCAAAGGATGAGGATATAGCCAAAAGATGCAGACAAGCACCTAGAAGCACATGTAGGTTTCTTCAAATTGCTACAATTTTCTCAATAATATATAAAGTGAATAAAATACAATATAAATATAATCACCACTAATAGAGACTGAGCATCAGCTGTGTAGCAGGCACAGGGCTGGGTCCATTAATTATGTGATAATACTTCTTTTAGTTTAGATAATATTCTTACATCACTGGGCTTCCCTTGTGGCTCAGCTGGTAAAGAATCTTTTTGCAATGTGGGAGACCTGGTTTGATCCCTGGGTTCGGAAGATCCCCTGGAGAAGGGAACAGCTACCCACTCCAGTATTCTGGCCTGGAGAATTCCATGAACTGAATAGTCCATGAGGTCACAAAGAGTTGGACAAAACTGAGTGACTTTCACTTCCACTTACATTACTATGGAGAAAGCTGATATCAGCAAGAAAACAGTTCAAATATGTTTTTAATTCCACACAAACTAATATTTAGGGAAAGTCAAAATTAATAGAATAACAATATATAGTAAGGAATAGCAGTTTTTAGAATCAGTCAATTTTCTGTCAGCAAATTTATTCTTTTTTCTTTCATATTAAGAAGATAAGTGAAGTCACTCAGTCGTGAACGACTCTTGGGGATCCCATGGGCTGTAACCTACTAGCTCCTTTGTTCATGGGATTTCCCAGGCAAGAATACTGGAGCAGGTTGCCATTTCCTTCTCTAGGTGATCTTCCCAGCCCAGGGATCGAACCCGGGTCTCCCGCATTGCAGGCAGATGCTTTACCACCTAAGCCACCAGGGAAGAACTATTAAGAAGATAAGCCCCCCAAAATATCACAGGGATATGAATAGAGTTGAAAGAGTAGGAATAATTGCTAATTGTAAAAAGCTTTTCTTTTATTATGAAATCAAAAGAACATAAAAAGTAAAATAATATTTTCCAATATTATCTGATGTATTTTCTGAAATGCTTAGTCTATTTTACTAACTTCTATCAGGAAAAGAAAAATTTCTCTAAGATTAATCTCCAATTAATAACATGGCCCCTCAGTCTTCTCAAATCTCCATTAGATTTATGTTTTCAACTGAAGAGCAGAAGGAAAACATGAAGTGCATATTTTTATTTGAATATGTTTCTTGCAAATATCTTTCATGTAACACAGCTGCAATTTTTAAGTTTAAAAATCAGAACAGTAAAAGGAATATGATGATGACAACCATAAAGAATATAAATTTTAGAATAAGCTGTAAGAGCAAACAAAGAGAAATAAGGTCCAAGTCATTAATTTTTACCTTTTCTAAACTATTCAGGAAAATCTGGAAAAGAATTACTTTTACATGATGCATATTAAAACACAGAGCTCTCCAGATACTCTTATCTTCTGAAAATAGCAGGATCCTGCATAGAAACCTAATTTACTTTTCAATTCTTTATTCACATCACACAACATGAAAAAGAAAACAAAAAACAAAGCAGTAAAGAGAAAGAAGACAATTGCAGAGTCGAAAATAAAGCTACCAGAGCTGTCCTTAGACCTGTGACCTCTGGGAAGTGACGCATTTCTTCAGTCAAAGTAAGAAAGAATGTTTGCTGAATAAATCAATAAATAAATGCCAAGCAGATATTCGGTACAGCATTTGGGGTTATTTTCCACCTACCTCTTTAGCAAATGACCTCTCTGAAGCTAACTGAATATATCCAAGAAAAATTAATTAACAGCCTGGCTTTTGATTCAGAATGACGAGTGTTTTACAAAGCAGAGATGCAAGAGGCCCATGCGACCTTGGGCAAGCTGCTTAACCTGTCTGAGCTCTAATTTCCACATTCATTAAATAATAAAAAAGATTATTACCTTGTAAAGGCTTTCCCAACCTCACTGTGATGATATATTTCTCTCTTTTACTTCATAATTTTAAAAGGTTCAGAAACACCCATGTCCATTCTTTAGGAACACCATCTCCTTGGCTACTTAGTCCCTTATATTATCATATGACAGTGAATTTGAGAACAAATTTTAATTAAAAATTAGAGGAGGAAACAGCAGTGACTAAAATTTGGTTCTGAGTATAGATACATAAAATAATTACTAATATTTGCATATTTTTGTTTACCCTGGGTTTTCTATGAGTATTCAACTGAAGACTATTTAAGGACAAGAAAAGGAGACGCTGCCATCTATTGTTTTTAACTCCTCAACAGCTTCAAGAACAATTTGTCTAATAGTGTTGTTTACCCATTCATCTTAGAAGCAATTATTTTAAAAACATATTTAGAATTTAGACTAAAGTTTACCTTGACTAAGCCTTTAACTGCCCTTATCCATTCGAAAACAGCTGCTAATTTCATAAAGCCAGCAATTACAACTTTCTCACTCCCCCAAGCCCTCATAGATTCTTATAAATGGATTATTAGCTTAATTCCATTCTAAACCAAATAAGAGTGCTTTCATGAATCCAATGTGGTTGTTTCAAGGCTGAGATGGTTTCATTGGGCATGGATATTTAAGTATTTTTTTTTTTCTAAACTGAAATTCAAACTATCAGATACAGTCACTTCACAGTATATATCATCCCAAAGGAATACATGTGCTAGAAGAAAGAAGGGACTATGACAGCAACTGTCACAAGTCTTCTGCAGTTAAGTTCAGGGTAACTCAGAAAGTTACCTCCTGGAAAGAGTGCAAAAGTCTATAAAACAGTGCAAAAAAAGTCCAGAAAAACGGGAGTCAAAACCTTAGCCACTTACCCATGTATCTGTGAGCAGGTTACTTCTTTACCTAAACCTCAGTTTCCTCACTTTAAGGGGGGCACTTACCATATACCTCGAGACACTGATGTGATGATTTAAAAGTAGATAAAGCCTGACACATAGGAAACCCCACAAACAGTATTATCTTTTATGTAAAACTGATCAGTCTCATAAAAAGTTCTGGGAGATTCTGGAGAGACAGCATCTCCTGAACTTAATCCTTAATGCTCCCACAATACTGCCTCTTGCTCTATGGTTCCAGACAGCAGCCACTGAAGATAAGCTATTCATTCTCCTCTGTGTTTTGACGGAAGCCAGAAACCACTGGTCCGGGGTGATTATTTGGACCTTTGTACACCGAGAGATAACGTCACCCTTCAAAATATGTGAGTTATTGTAGGGAAGTCATGCTTATGTGAGGTCTGAGGAGCCATAATTGGAGCACAATGCTAACTGTCTTGAAAGTTATTGAGTATTAAGACTTGCATTGCACCCCAGAAGGTCTAGGGGCATCTGAGAAGCTCCACCATGGGACCCCATCAGATTCCAAGTCCCCTGTCTAGGAACTAAAGGTCTAAAGGAACAAAAACCTATTGGGTTATCTTCGTTGGCTGGCCAGCAATGACAGGATCCTAACAATCTGACCTGATGGCTACCAACAGGCATTGGGGCCCAGATACCCACGGGAGGACTTTCAAATAGATGATCCCAAACTGAAGGCTTTTACACAGTTCCCTGAAAAGAGTCTGTTGATGACTTGAAACTAATAAAAAAGCAGTAAGACCATATAAAGATATCCTTTGAGTCTTAAATAATCCAACCTTTTAAAAAATCAGCAACAGAGGAAATGAAAGAGACAATGTCTAGGAAAGATCAATGAACAGGAATATCTCAAAACATACAAAAGAGACAGGAATATAAAAAGTCATGGGAGAACAGTTAAGAGTCTGAAGGAAAAACACAGAAGGCTGGATGTGCAAATAATAAGAATTTCAGATAAAGGGAAAGGAACAGATGGAGAAGAGAGAATAATCAAGCCAACAACAGACAAAATGTTTTCCGAACTGAAGAAACATTTGAGCCACAGATTGAAAAGATTCACCACATCTCAGAAAGGACTAATAAAAAAACATATTTTTATATGTACTCCAGTAAATTATTCTGAATTCCTAAAATGAGTTAAATTCTTTTAAGCTCCAAACAAAGTTACTTTCACAATAAAAAGAACTGGAGTAGCATTCAAATCATCTGAAATTCCAAAAGTTAAAAGAAACTCATATTCACAGCCTGCTGAGAATGGACAATAATCAATAACCCATATCCAGATGATACTCCTGTCACCTGGGAAAAGAAAAGAAGTCTATCTCTGCATATCTGAGAGATTCTGAGATTACATCACTCACATATTCCCATTTGAGGAAAATATGAGAAAGTATCAAACATCAACTGAGGAAGACTATAGACCCTGGGATAGAAAAAGATGAAAAGAAGAGGGTAGTAAGCCAGGAACATTGTTGAGCACACAGGGATGTGTGTATACATAAGGCACACAGGGATGTGTGTATACATAAGGCACACAGGGATGTGTGTATACATAAGGCACACAGCATATGGGAACGATCTCCATGAAGATGTAGACCACTGATATGTTGTAAATATGCTCTTTCTTGAAAATATCTTAATGCGATGCTTTTAGTTATAAAATATGCATATAAAAGTTATAAAGAACAGTAAGAAAAATAATATCCGTGAACCAACTACTTGACCACTCCAGAAAACTCTAGGTTGCAATACCTCTGCCTCACTGTACCAGCAGTGTTGTGTTAGTCGCTCAGTCATGTCTGACGCTTTGTGATCCCATGGACTGTAGTCTACCAGGATTCTCTATGGATTCTCCAGGCAAGAATACTGGTGTGGGTTGCTATTCCCTTCTCCAGGAGATCTTCCCAACCCAGGAATCTAACCCAGCTCTCCTGCATTGACGGCGGATCCTTTACTGTCTGAACCACCAACAGAGACCATTATATTTTTCTTGCTCTTTTTGGAATTTATGTTTTAAACAACATATGCATATTTCTATACAATACATTTTTTTTTGCTTTTCTTATTAGACTATGCAATTTTCTGAAACTTGCTTTTTATGCAGTAACATGCTCATTCAGTTCATGAATGTTTTTCTGTAGATGATCTGCTTTCAGTGAAAGACATATCCATTGAACAAACTCATTGCACATTTTGTCTGTTTTTTGGTTGGAGAAACTTGGTGGTTAGTAATCATGAACAATATTGATATAAACTATTTTATTTACATTTACTGGTGCAATAGTTTCTCTAGAGAACATACCAAGATAAATATTTTAGTTTTATGTTAATATAATAAATATATGTTCTACAAGGTAATGCCAATTTCACTGTCTCCAGTAGTGTATATGTTTTCATTGAAAGTTGTCAAGATTTGGCATTGTCAATACTAATGAGTCTTAAAAGATAAAGTGATTCAAGAGAAAACATTAAATCTAGAGTAAAGAATATTAAGCTATCTCCTCAAAAATCTAAAAACTTGAAGCAATTTAGGAAAAGATAGGAAATGCATGAATTTTTAAAGCACATGAATTTAAATATCCATTTTGTGAACAGAGGAACATTATATGTGTTTCTCTTCTAAGTAATAATTACAAAATATGAATTTAAAAATCAGTGATTAGAATGGGAATGTAAGCACCAGCAGAAATGAAAGTTGTATTAAAAAGCTCTAAATTTGTCAGTTTGGACAGGATAAATTCCTTACCATTTTATAAAACAAGAAATAACAATGAAAATAACTAGAAAAATTCAGAAAGCAGAATTAAAAATCACTCATAAAGCGATCATTACCTACATTAAACATGACTGACTTGACTGCTGATCTCCCCAATACAGGAGAAGGGCCCCCAAGAAAGGCAATAAAACCCTTCTATTTGTTTCTTTCACACTACACATAAAACAAAAGGCTTAAAATAAAACGGGAGCCAGTGACTAGATAAATGCAAGCAGAACCAAAGCAGAAGTGACAATATCAATGAAGCAGAATTTAAAGTCGAAACACCAAATAGGGTAAGAGGCATATGAGGTAACCTTAGACACAATTTACAAATTTCTTCTATAAACTTTGCAGCTAAATATAAAAACTCAAACTTACTCAAAGTACAAGGTGACCTTGACAAACAATTACAGTGTGAGATACATCTTTCTGAATAGAACAGAATACAGAGAAAAAACCTTTTGTTAAGGAATGAAGGGGTCTGAAAAATACAACTGAAAAGTTCAGTTATACTGACATATTTTCTATCCGTATCTGTATATAATTATGTCTTATACTATAAGCACTGAAATGCTATTCATGTCTTATGATGAAGGGACATTTATAAATATGCATCATATGTTTAGGAATTAAAAATCTTCAGTATATTTTAAAAAAGAAGAAATCAACAAATAACTTAGAAATAATATTATCAAGAAACAGAGTAAATTTCCTTATAATTGCATCCAACTGACAAAGAAAAAATGTACATATTCTTCAAATAAAAGGCCACATTATAGAAAACATATTAATGTTTATTTTTAATCAATCAACCAATAAACTTTAAAAATGAATTAATTATAACCATACAAAGATGAATACTGCTAAAAGTCAGCATGCCAGAAACTAAAAATTTGAAAATATGGGAGATATATACTGCAAATAAATGTCTAGGGTATAAAGATACTCAGTTGTTTCTTGACAATTAACCTTCCCTTGATATTCAAATAATTGGAATCACCCAATAAAGTTAGAAGTGATAAAAGGACAATTAAATAACTTACTACAATAGCATTTGCTAAATTTTTTCCTAATCCCTGGGTCAAATAAAAAACCCAAACTAAATATATAAAATTCACTTTTTTAAAAAAAGATTATTTTATAAAATGATCAAGATCCACACAGAGGAAATCTGATAGATTTGAGTATCATCACTGCTAAAAACTGGAACTGACAAAAGTAACTTAGCACTCATTTTAAGAAAAAGAAGATAAAAAATAAATAAACCAGAAAAGTAAGAAGATGTAATTAATACAGGTAAATACAATTGGCCCTCCATATCTGCTGGTTCTGCATTTGCAGATTCAAGCACTCAGAAATATAAAATTCTAGAAAATTCCAAAAAGCAAAACTTGAATTTGACACAAGCCAGCAACTATTTACATAGCATTTACATTGTATTTACAATTATTTACACAGTATTTGGTGGCAGAAAGTGAAGAGGAACTAAAAAGCCTCCTGAGGAAAGTGAAAGAGGAGAGTGAAAAAGTTGGCTTAAAGCTCAACATTCAGAAAATGAAGATCATGGCATCTGGTCCCATCAATTCATGGGAAATAGATGGGGAAACAGTAGACACAGTGTCAGACTTTATTTTTGGGGGCTCCAAAATAACTGCAGATGGTGACTGCAGCCATAAAATTAAAAGACGCTTACTCCTTGGAAGAAAAGTTATGACCAACCTAGATAGCATATTCAAAAGCAGAGACATTCCTTTGCCAACAAAGGTCTGTCTAGTCAAGGCTATTGTTTTTCCTGTGGTCATGTATGGATTTGAGTTGGATTGTGAAGAAAGCTGAGCACCGAAGAATTGATGCTTTTGACCTGTGGTGTTGGAGAAGACTCTTGAGAGTCCCTTGGACTGCAAGGAGATCCAACCAGTCCATTCTGAAGGAGATCAGCCCTGGGATTTCTTTGGAGGGAATGATGCTAAAGTTGAAATTCCAGTACTTTGGCCACCTCATGCGAAGAGTTGACTCATTGGAAAAGACCCTGATGCTGGGAGGGATTGGGGGCAGGAGGAGAAGGGGACGATGGAGGATGAGATGGCTGGATGGCATCACAGACTCAATGGACGTGAGTCTGAGTGATCTCCGGGTGCTGGTGATGGACAGGGAGGCTGGCGTGCTGCGATTCATGGGGTTGCAAGAGTCGGACATGACTGAGCGACTGAACTGAACTGAACTGAGGGAGTATAAGTAATCTAGGATGATTTATTTAAAGTATACAGGAAGTCGTGCACAGGCTGTATGCAAATACTGTTACACCATTTTATTTCTATAAGGAACCTGAGCATTGGCAGATTTTGATATCCACTGGGATCCTGGAACCAATCCCTCACATATATTGAAAGATGACTACATTAAAATAAAATAAGTAAAAAATAAAAAAAAAAAGAACTTGTAGTTTCTAAACTATCTTTTAGTATTTCATTCTGGCTGCCTTTAACATCAGTGTCCATTAAAGTTAACCATTAATACCATAACTCTCATAATAATAAGGGGTCAGGAGTTTTTAGCAAGAGAGGTGGTCATAATTCATTATCGCTACATGAGTTCATTAAAACAGGTCAGAAACTCAAATGGCTAAAGAATTCAAATGAGTGACATAATTACTGCCTCAAGACAGGTGGGGGCACAGTAGGGAAAGAGGTCAGTACTGTGACCCGGAACACACAGGCTGATTTATGGGGGATGCTGCCAGCTTCAGACAGACGCTGTCATGTGGGAGTGTGGGCCACTGCAGCCAGATCTTCCAACTTTTCAAAAGATGCCTGTTAAGCTAGCTTTGCTTTATTTTGCTCTTACATGATATTACTGGGAAACCAATTGAAACATTCTAAAATACAGGGAGAAGCTATGCTAAGTGAACTAAAACGGGCTGGCCTAGTAAAACAGTGCTTGCCTGCTCAGCCGCTTCAGGCGTGTCCAACCCTATGACCCTGTGGACAGAGGAGGCTGGCGGGCTCTGGTCCACGGGGATTGTCCAGGCAAGAATTCTGGAGTGGTGGCCGTGCCCTTCTCCAAGGCATCTTTCTGACCCAGGGATCGAACCAGCATCTCTACTGTCTCCTGAACTGGCAGGTGAGGTCTTCACCACCAGCGCCATCTGGGAAGCCCAGTGAAACAGATCAACGGCTAGTTCAGTCCATGGACTACTTGCTATCACCTTCTTTCTTAAACCCCAAAATTAATGCTCCCTGGAATATTATAGCAAACATAAAAATAGCAGACATAGCCATTTTATCTTTAAAGTTCCTCAACAAACCATCCCATCTGTGCTGTGTGAAAAAAAAATCAGACAATTTTTAAATACTCTCATTGTTTAAAAAAAATTCCACAGACAAGATAAAGAAGATCATGAAAATACTGAAATCTCCATCCAATTCACATTAGATTTTTTATCTTAATTTTTAGAAGTCTTTTCTATTAAAATACAAAATATCTTATAATTTCTTTTATAATTTTTTTAAAAAATTATTTTGTATTGATGTATAGTTGATTAATAATGTATTAGTATAGCAAAGTGATTCAATTATACATATCATGTATCTATTCTTTTTCAAATTCTTTTCCTATTTAGGGAAAATTTCAGAAATCTATTTTTGCAAATTCACAATACAATATCTCTATTGTATTGTGAGGGGAGAAAAAAGAAAACCTCTTACTTGTATTTTGATTCTGAAGTTTAGTCCTGTTTGTGTCCATTACAGGACATTATTAGTACATTCTCCTGCCCTGGGTCATAAGAATCATGCTGATGCTAAGACAGAGCATCTAGACATTTAAACATCTCCTCTAAGAGTGAGAATTTTTTTTAACCAACAGAGTCCAATTTACTATATAGCTTATTTACTTTAAATCTACTTTTCCTTCCCCAAAGTAACTCCCACACTCATATTTATTGTTTATGAAAGTTTAATTTCACAGATAAGTAAAAAGAAAAACAAGTTCATTAATCTAACTCATATTTGAATGTGACTCAACTAAATTTTTAATTTGAAACAGAATGAAAAACTCACAAAATATGATGGATAACATGTAAAGCAGTAAACCAAAATGAGAGTTTTTCTGACATTTTGACTTAGAGATTCAAAACCAGCTATGAACACATGTATTTTAGTATCAGATAACACTAAACAAAAAAATCCAAAATTTAAAAATAAATTGTAGATGGCAGCCAGTTTTGACTCTTCCCTCTTTTTCTACCCTACAGCCAATCTGTCAGCAAAAATGAAGGGCTCTTGTTCCTAAATATTTTTCAGGCATTATTAATTTATTTAGTAAATATATAGAGAATATTTAATAAATATCAGACACTGTTTTGGCAGCAATGGCATAATAGTGAGCAAAACAGACTAAGTCTTGGCCTCTTGAGCATGTGTTCTATGATGCAATATTGCTATTGGAAAAATAAATCAGGACAAGGAAATGTTAGAGAATATTTCAGATAGAGATTACAACCCATGGCGGTAACATTTGATCAAAGCATAAGTGATGCGTAGAACTGGGCCTTCCTCAAGGTGTGTGCAAAGGACCCGGGATCCTCTCTGTATCAAGAGTTACATCTAGTATTTCCTTTATTTATACCTTTGCTCGTAACTAAAATGCTCACCACCCTTTCTGCTGCCTTTTGGAATCCAATCAGTTCCTTGCACGCTTCCAGGACCCTGTCTCAGAAAACTCCAGTCTATATTCAACTTCTGTCATTCATAGCCAGCTCTCTCGCTTCCTGTGACCTGCACCAAATATCACTGCACTTAGAATCTAAAAGAGAAATGAAGTGAAACTTTTAGAACCTCTAATATGAGTCATATCCCTGCCCATAGCCTTTTATATATTATCTCACTTAACAGTCATGCTGCTGCTGCTGCTGGTAAGTCGCTTCAGTCGTGGCCGACTCTGTGCGACCCCATAGACGGCAGCCCACCAGGCTCCCCAGTCCCTGGGATTCTCCAGGCAAGAACACTGGAGTGGGTTGCCATTTCCTTCTCCAATGCATGAAAGTGAAAAGTGAAAGTGAAGTCGCTCAGTCGTGTCTGACTCTTCATGACCGCATTGACTGCAGCCCACCAGGCTCCTCCATCCATGGGATTTTCCAGGCAAGAGTACTGGAGTTGGGTGCCATCACCTTCTCCAGTGCTATTTCTAGAAGGTAGCTATTACTGTTCAGTTTTACAGATGTGGAACTCTCCTAAGAGATTCTGACCACAAAGCCAAAATCCATATTCAGTTTTATGCAATTTCATACATCTATTTTAATTAATTTATTTACTTTTGCTCCTACATAAAAACAGTTTGCCCCATGTCTTTATTTCCAAGTGAAGGAGGTAGATGATTTTCAGTGCTTTTGCCTAGAATTCTGTTAGGTTTCTTCTCTGCATATCAAAATTTTCAGAGCCCAGCATGCTACAATGCTTTTTCAAATAGTTAAGACAGTATTGATCTCTTCTTGAATTCCTGGTACACTTGGAATCAGAATGCACAGACTGGAACCTGTTTATTTCTCTGCTTGTGTGGTTCTTAATCCTTTTTTCTAAACAAAATTATTGAAAAATCTAATGTGAGCTCTAGATACCCTCCTCCGAAAAATAATGAATACAATTACACTGTTGTGCTTTCCTGAAGCTCATCCTTTGGACTTCCGGCTTTGAATGCATTTATTTAAATCACGCAAGAAAATTACATGCTCCTTGAGAACAGCAACTATGATTTATTTTCTCTTGAGTTCCCTGCAGTGCCTGGCACAGTGCTGAACAAATATACTAAGTGACATACTTGTCAAAGAATCTTGTGCTATAGAGTATGCCAAGTGATAGGTTTTCAGCATAAGCTCATCTAATTCCAGTTTGCAAAATAAGAAAGTTGGATATATTTTGCAGAACCAAAAGACCAGGAGATTACAGTTTCTAAAAGGGAGCACAATAGAGCTTATCTCCACCATTTCAAGGTCGTTGAGCTGTGAATTCTCAACCTGACTGCAGAATCCAAATTTTTTTCTGTTTATTTTTAAATTAATTTTTATTGGAGTATAGTTGGCTTACAATAATGTTAGTTTATGCTGTACAGCAAAATGAACTTATTGTATCACTTTTAGATTCTATTCCCATACAGCTCATTACAGAATATTGAGTAGAGTTTCCTATGCTATACAGTAGGTCATTAGTTATTTATTTTATATACAGTAGTGTGTATATGTCAACCCCAACACCCAGTTTATCTCCCCCGATTCTCGCTTATCTCTTGGTAAGCATAAGTTTGTTTTCCACATCTGTGATTCTGTTTCTGTTTTGTAACATTTTTTTAAGATTCCACATAAAAGTGATATCATATGATATTTGTCTTTGTCTGACTTACTTCACTTAGTATGACAATCTCAACGTCCATCCATCTTGCTGCAAATATATCTCACATCTTCTTCTTTATCCATTCCTCCACTGAAGGACATTTAGGTTGCTTCCACATCCTGGCTATTGGAAATAGTGCTGCAGTGAACAATGGGATAACACGTATCTTTTCCAGTTATGGTTTTCCCCAGATGTATACCAAGGAGTAAGACTGCAGAAGTATATGGTAGCTGTGTTTGCAGTTTCTTAAGAAATCTCCATACTGTTCTCCATGGTGGCTGTACCAATGTACACTCCCAGAAACAGTGTAGGAGGGTTCCCTTTTCTCCAGAACCTTTCCAGCATTTCTTGTTTACAGATTTTGTTTGATGATGGCTATTCTTGACTGGTGTGAAGTGATACCTCATTGTAGTTTTGTATTTCTCTGATAATTAGTGATGTTGAGCATCTTTTCATGTGCCTCTTGGCCGTCTGTATGCCCACCTATCCCTCCGTTTCCCTTCAGACATTCCTCTTAAGCAGGAATCCATATTATAGACATACAGAAGCAGGGCTCAAATGGGACTCACATTCCCTGCCTTAAAGATAGCATTAGACGTATAGCTCCGCATGGTTGGAGGAAGTCCTCCTATTATTGGACTTGCTCATTATAAAGTAATAATAAAGCAAAGGGAAATATTATTAGGTTTCAAAATCAAACTATAAAGGCAGTTACTAAAAATCACTGTTAGGAAGTCTTCCAATTCACATAATATCATTTTCTTATTCAGTTTCAAATGAAATGAACATTCTCAGGGAACTGGCTGACTATACATATTTCAGCAGGAGAAAATACTGCAAGAGCAAACCAACATTTAGAAACAGCCAAATAAGCACAGTTAGGACAAAAGACAAAACACAATATTTCATCCTAAAATTTAGATCACTAGATAACAAAATAATATTTAAAAGTGGAGCAAAACAGTAATGAATGTAGGAAAGGTTAAGCTGCAAGATGGCCCCGTTCCTAACATTCTCTATCTTGGCAACCTCAGTCCAAATGCTGCACCCACTCCTTAGCAGACCCTACACACTGACCCCTATACATATGTCTCCAGTTCACGGTTGATGAAACTTTCCCTGCATCCCATTCACTGCCAAATAAACAGCTTTACTTTAAATTATCTAACAGTAATAGATGGCATCTCACTTGCTTCGGCTGTAATTTCCAGCCTAGCATAAGAAAAGTTTTCCTTTACAATTGCTCTCTCTAAAATTCCATTCACATAGCAACACATTTTTTTCTTCTATTTTGGGCACATTTACTCCATGACTCTCGTTATCACTGGTAATTGGGCTTTAAAAAAAAATTTTTTTTTTGCATTACACTTTCTTTCTTTTTAAGGAGAAGAAAAAGAAAACAAAAAGAAAGAAATAACTTCCAGATTTAATTACACATTTGTCTCCATACATTGAGAAGTTTCTGGGTGTAAAGGCGTAATGTTTTTTGTTCTTTCTAATGCTCTGAGAAGGTTTTCTTTTGAATTCATTTTGCCTGCTCCTTTCAAAACATACAAAGGAGAAAGTCTGGGGAAGATACAAGCTGCCTTATCAACAGGCTGGCCCTGCACTGCTTTTATTATCGTGACTGCAGCCACCATCAGGACGGTGGACACTGTATATAAGCTACCCATAGCAACTGCCTCCCTCCCCAAAACACTGTAATGCTGATAGTTCTTCTTTTGTGCAATTGTTAGAATCATGGATAGTCTTGGGAGCTTTCCAAACCAGGGGTCGAACCCATGGCCCCTGCACTGGCAGCTGGCTTCTTAAGCACTGGATCATGAGGGAAACCCCCTCATCAGCTGTTCATGAATATCATATGAGTTAATATTTAAAAGTGTTTAAAACAATGTGTTACATAATTAGGGCAATTAAGCTGGGCTTAACATACCACCAACCGAAAAGTACCCCCGGAGCTGTACAGCTTAGCAGCCCAGGATAGCGACCAGCGTGTGTCAGTTACTGGTCCAGTCCTTGCCGACCCCCCTGCACAGTGCACTCTTCAAAACAGAACCTGTCCTTCATCCTCGGACCTCCACCCAAGGCAAGTCCTGCAAAGGCGGATGCTACCATTGTCAGAGAGTGTCACGAAATCTCTGAGAACTAATAGATACAGAAGATGATTAGTATTCTCTGTAGACAAATCAGGAGGCTGAATCTCAGAAAGGATAAGTGACTTAATCAAGAACTTTCACTTAAATGAGCATTGGCCATTTCTGAACACCTATGATGTGCCAGACTCCAAGGGCATAGCCAAGGATAACACATAAACATTACTGCAGAGGAGCTAACATTCCACTGGGGAGAAAGAGATGAAGAGCATGGAGGTGGATAAAAGAACTTCAGATACTACTGATAAGAAAAAGGAATAAGGTGGAGTGGTAGGGTCTAGAGTGGCTTGGTTGGCAGGTTTACATAATGTACTTGGGGAAGTCCTCTTGGAAGAGGTGACCTTTGTGTTTCAACCGCAGTTCTGAAAAGACTGCCTTGTAAGAAGCAGGAGAAAGCATCCCAAGCAGAAGGAAATCAAGGATCAAGACCTGAAAGAGCTGGCAAAGAGAAGAAACCCAGAGAGTTTGGAATGCTTTGAGTACAGAGATTTTAGGAAGAAGTCAGAAGGAAAGGCCAGGCATTAGAAGTCATGATCAAGGAGGCAGACTTCTTTCTGGTTACTGTGCAAATCCGCTAGATGGCTTTCAGCAGGGAAGCAGTGGGATTCAATTTAAACTTGAGAAAACTTACTCCAGATAACTGTAGAAAATAAGGTAAGAAAAGTGCATAAAGTTCAATTAAGGGCCCAGTATAGTGTGGAAAATTCTTCAAGAGATGGGAATACCAGACCACCTGAGCTGCCTCTTGAGAAACCTATATGCAGGTCAGGAAGCAACAGTTAGAACTGGACATGGAACAATAGACTGGTTCCAAATAGGAAAAGGAGTACGTCAAGGCTGTATATTGTCACCCTGCTTATTTAACTTATATGCAGAGTACATCATGAGAAACGCTGGGCTGGAAGACGCACAAGCTGGAATCAAGATTGCCGGAAGAAATATCAATAACCTCAGATATGCAGATAACACCATCCTTACGGTAGAAAGTGAAGAGGAACTAAAAAGCCTCTTGATGAAAGTGAAAGAGGAGAGTGAAAAAGTTGGCTTAAAGCTCAACATTCAGGAAACGAAGGTCATGGCATCCAGTCCCATCACTTAATGGGAAATAGATGGGGTAATGGTGGAAACAATATCAGATTTTATTTTGGGGCTCCAAAATCACTGCAGATGGTGACTGCAGCCATGAAATTAAAAGACGCTTACTCCTTGGAAGAAGAGTTATGACCAACTGAGATAGCATATTCAAAAGCAGAGACATTACTTTGCCAACAAAGGTCGTCCATCTAGTCAAGGCTATGGTTTTTCCAGTGGTCATGTATGGATGTGAGAGTTGGACTGTGAAGAAAGCTGGGTGCCAAAGAATTGATGCTTTTGAACTGTGGTGTTGGAGAAGACTCTTGAGAGTCCCTTGGACTGCAAGGAGATCCAACCAGTCCATTCTGAAGGAGATCAACCCTGGGTGTTCTTTGGAAGGAATGATGCTAAAGCTGAAACTCCAGTACTTTGGCCACGTCATACGAAGAGTTGACTCATTGGTAAAGACTCTGATGCTGGGAGGGATTAGGGGCAGGAGGAGAGGGGACGACCGAGGATGAGATGGCTGGATGGCATCACCAACTCGATATTGAGTCTGGGTGAACTCCAGGAGTTGGTGATGGACAGAGAGGCCTGGCATGCTGTGATTCATGGGGTCACAAAGAGTCGGACACAACTGAGTGACTGATCTGATCTGATCTGATCTGATAGTAATTCATGAAAGAGATTATGTTTTGCAGTACATTCCTTTCTATCACTATGAGAGAAAGAACTTCTAACTGGACAGAATGCAGTGCTGAATGAATATGATATCCCAACTTTTATGCTTTTATAAATTTACAAGCACAGAAGGTGGCTTAGAGGTTACAGCATCCGCCTGGAATACGGGAGACCCGGGTTCAATCCTTGGGTCAGGAAGATCCCCTGGAGAAGGAAAATGGCACTCCACTCCAGTATTCTTGCCTGGAAATCCCATGGAGGGAGGAGCCTGGTGGGCTAAAGTCCATGGGGTCGCAAAGAGTCGGACACGACTGAGCGACTTCACTTCATGCTTTTATAAATTTACAAGCACAGAAAAAGGGAATTTTCTGGCAAGCCAAATGTGGTACCTGCACTTCTTATCAACTTCACTCTAAGTTACCAGGCCTTATGAGAGTCCAGCTAAATTGCAGTGAGACAGTGAAATTATGAAGAATAAAGAAATACATCAATTACATTGAAATGTTATATGGAATATGTTTGCTGGATATCCCTTTTCATTGTTTCCCTTCCGGCTTTTTACTCAATGCCTCTTTTGAATAGATTAATATTGAATACACAACTTAGTACCTGCAAGACTGGGATATTGAGGCTGCTCACATTCATTTTCAGAAATACAACAACAACAAACCCTTGCAGAGACTGCCAAGTGAGCCATTTCACACATAACTTCAAAATTTAGGTTTTCTTTAAAAAGTGGCCTTGACCAAACCAAATCACAGCTAGGAAGGTAGACAATCCTTCTCTTTAGTGGAAACAGTGAAAAGGGTTTGGTTAAAAATAACTAATATTGTGTATCAGTTTACTATTTGTAAACTGCTTTCCCATTCAGTGCCTCATTATGATCCCTAAGGTAATATTGCGATTTAGGGTAATAATAATTATTATTATCTCTAATATCCACTCTAGTACTCTTGCCTGGAAAATCCCATGGACGGAGGAGCCTGGAAAGCTGCAGTCCATTGGGGTCGCTGAGGGTCAGACACAACTGAGCGACTTCACTTCCACTTTTCACTTTCATGCTTTGGAGAAGGAAATGGCAACCCACTCCAGTATTCTTGCCTGGAGAATCCCAGGGACTGGGGAGCCTGGTGGGCTGCCATCTATGAGGTTGCACAGAGTCAGACATGACTGAAGTGACTTAGCAGCTAATACAGAGATGAATAAGTAAGTTTCAAGAGTTAGTGACCTAACCAAGAAAACTCAGCCAGTAACAGGTCAACTGGGTCAGGCTGTCATTCACCATCATGCTAGTTCCATCACTCTGTGCAGCTTGCATTCAGTAAAGGCTCTCTTGCCCTGGAAGCTGCACACTCCAGTGATAAAAACAGACTTTGAGATCAGATATAGCTCCATGGATCTATACTTAGCTCTCTTATCTCATTGGCACTCTTGGTGTCTAATTGTTTCCAATGTTCTTACATGTGAAGTGGGGATACTAAGTTCCAAATCAAAGATCTTGTTTTGAGGATTAAGACAATATATAGAAGGAGTTTAGCATACTATCTTAAGCAACAGCAATAGCTTAATAAATGATAGTTTCAGAAGTGGATGACCCTCACAACTAAATGAAGCATACCCTCTAATTGTCTTTAGGATACAACTGTAAAACCAAGTCAGGGATAAGATGACACAGGCAGTTATGGTACTCTGCACAAATTTTCAAAGATGATTTCCAGCCCACCCTCTACATCTCACTTATAATTAATAGAAGGCTGGGGATTTAAATGCAATACGTACAGAATGAATACAACAGCAAATTAAGTCTCTTATGAGCATCACTTGAATAGTTCTGGTCATCTGCATTTAAGAGGTGTTTGGAATTAACTTCCAATTAACCCCAAATATTCTATCATATTAATAGTTGCAGAGACTCCCTAGTATGGCAGCAGTGTCTCATCGATATTCAGGACTGATTTATGCTGGAGCACATGTTGGAACACAGGGATTCCCCAGTGTCTCAGCAGGAAAGAATTCGCTGCAAGGCAGGAGACACAGGAGACGCAGGTTCAATCCCTGGGTTTGGAAGATCCCCTAGAGGAGGACATGGCAGCCCACTCTAGTATACTTGCCTGGAGAATCCCATAAAACAGAGGATTCTGGTGGACAGCAGTCTATGGGGTCACATAGAGCAGGACACGACTGCAGCAACTGAGCACATAGGCACACACAGAGGATGCTGAGCATCTTCCTTTCTGAAGGCATGGATCATGTCTATTTTGCAATGGTATGTCCTTAGCATCTCATCCTATGCCTGCCCTGAGCTCAGTAACTAGTTGTAAAATGAGAAACAGGTCTTCTTAGCAAACTGTCCACTGGATCATCGAAAAAGCAAGAGAGGTCCAGAAAAACATCTGCTTCTACTTTATTGACTATGCCAAAACCTTTGACTGTATGGATCACAACAAACTGTGGAATGCCAGACCACCTGACCTGCAGAGGACAGGTCAAGAAGCAACAGTTAGCACTGGACATGGAACAAAAGACTGGTTTCAAATCAGGAAAGGAGTACGTCAAGGCTGTATATTGTCACCCTGCTTATCTAACTTAAATGCAGAGTACATCTTAAGAAACGCTGGAGTGGATGAAGCACAAACTGGAATCAAGATTGTCTGAAAAAATATCAATAACCTCAGATATGCTGATGACACCACACTTATGGCAGAAAGCAAAGAACTAAAGAGCCTCTTGATGAAAGTGAAAGAGAACAGTGAAAAAGTCAGCTTAAAGTTCAACATTCAGAAAACGAAGATCATGGCGTCTGGTTCCATCACTTCATGGCAAATAGATGGAGAAACAATGGAAACAGTGAGAGACTTTATATTTGGGGGGCTACAAAATCACTTCTGATGGTGACTGCAGCCATGAAATTAATAGACACTTGCTCCTTGGAAGAAAAGTTATGACCAACCTAGACAGCTTATTAAAAAGCAAAGACATTACTTTGCCAACAAAGGTCATCTAGTCAAAGCTATGGTTTTCCCAGTAGTCATGTATGGATGTGAGAAAGCTGAGCACTGAAGAACTGATGCTTTTGAACTGTGGTGTTGGAGAAGACTCTTGAGATTCCCTTGGACTGCAAGGAGATCCAACCAGTCCATCCTAAAGAAAATAAGTCCTGAATTTTCATTGGAAGGATTGATACTGAAGCTGAGACTCCAATACTTTGGCCACCTGATATAAAGAGTTGACTCATTAGTAAAAACCCTGATGCTGGGAACGATTGAAGGTGGGAGGAGAAGGGGACGACAGAAGATGAGATGGTTGGATGGCATACCCACTCAATGGACATGGGTTTGAGTAAACTCTGGGAGTTGGTAATGGACAGGGAGGCCTGGCATGTTGCAGTCCATGGGGTCACAAAGAGTCGGACACAACTAAGGAACTGAAATGAACTGAACTGAATTAAGGTATGTAGTATTAGGAATTAGGTGTGAGAGGAATTAAGATCTGGAAACATCATAAAAGCAAAGGATGAAAAATAGAAGTTATCAAGGACAATCTTGGCATTGTGGATCATGTGGCCCAGAGAGAGATGTACACAGAGGTCTAGAGTAGATAGAAGGAAAATGCTGTACAAGAGTTTTCTCTTAAAGAGTTGCACATATTAACTCATATTAGCTGCAGAGAAAGGGATAAATTACAGCCATCATCTATTGTTGAAAAAAATGTATAAAGTAAATCTCTTGTGGATTTATCATCAGAAATAGTGTTTAAGGAAAAAGTGTCACAAAGATTAAAAGGAAATAAAAAGATGTATGAAGCTAAAATGAGCTTCTCAGAGCTGTATACTCAGAGCTAAGGTTTTCACAGTAGCCATGTACAGATGTGAGAGTTGTGCCATAAAGAAGGCTGAGTGCTGAAGAATTGTGGTGCTGGAGAAGACTCCCAAGAGTCCTTTGGACAGCAAGGAGATCAAACCTGTCAATTCCAAAAGAAATCAACCCTGAATATTCATTGGAAGGACTGATGCTGAAGCTGAAGCTCCAGTACTTTGGCCACCTCATGCGAAGAGTTGACTCATTGGAAAAGACCCTGATGCTGGGAGGGACTGCAGGTGGAAGGAGAAGGGGACGACAGAGGATGAAATGTTTGGATGTCATCACTGACTCAATGGACATGAGTGTGAGAAAGCTCCAGGAGATAGCGAAGGACAGGGAAGCCTGGTGTGCTGCAGACCATGGGGTTGCAGAGTCAGACACGACTGAGCGACTGAACAGCAACATGATCGCATAATCTCATAACCTTCAGAAAAGAGACATGTGGAGCCCCTCTCAGGTAATTCCTGCAATTCATCTAAAGAGACACTTTCTGAGGACCATCAAGCGTCTACCTTTCCTGGAGGGCAATTAATAACCAACTGCCAGGGAATGTTTTGTTAAAGATTCTCCTTGTTGCCAGAATCTTTCGTCAAATTTAGCACTTTTGTGTTTAGGGGTCAGGACACTCCTTTGATGGCTTTAGCCTCATTTGTGGCTTCAGTCTATGCAGTTTCAGAATCTGAAAAGGGTGTCATTCCCCAGGCCTTAGGATGTAGTATATGGATTTGTTCCAGCTGTGAAAACTAGCTGGACTCAAGGCATGGCATTATAAAGAAGCACTGCTCCATATAATCCCAGCTGTAAATCCTGCTTGATTTAGAATCCTGGGCCAAAGGAGGCCAGCAGGGGAGGTGAGGGCTCCTCGTGGGACGCAGGATGGGACAGTGTCTGCCAAACCTGAGTGCCAGAATGCCCACAGTCTTAGCATCCTTCAGGAAAAGAGGATGCTAAGCAAGGAACCAAATACATAACTAGAAAGTGGAGGTTGTGATATGTGCTAGTAAAAAAAGGAGAGGAGGTGGGAGGGAGTCAGAGAAGGCCCCTGAAGAAGTGATTGCCTTTGTCACAGGACCATAAGCAGTCTTTAATTGCACTTTTTTATGAGCTGTTGAAATCCAAATGTTGTATTAGTTTGGTTAATATTCAGCAAAGTGACTCAGATACTCTTTAGTTGTGCCTGAAGAGCTTGGTCCTGTTTCTTCTGGAATTTCCAGTGGAACAGAAGCATTCATTTCCCTTGGCCATATTGGATGGATTAAAATAAGTGCAACTCATTTGTCGGCTCAGTTGAAGCAATGTCAAAATTCTCCATTCCATATCTAGTATTCACTGATATCCTTGGCCTCCTCCCCTGTATGGAGGGGAAGTGTGAGGTCCTCTGTGTTTAAATGATCTTATCCAAAGGACTCCACAAGTTTATGATAGAGAAAAGGTCAGAAATACAGAGCCCTGGGTTATCAGTTCCTGTACACTGACTCAGCATCTACACTTGGTGACTGAGGCATCCCACAGATGCTGCTGCGGACATTGCTCAAGAGTCTCACACCCCTCAATGGCCCAACCAGAGCACACAGAAGGATGGTATGTGTGTGCATGCTAAGTCACTTCAGTCGTGTCAGACTCCTTGTGACCCCATGGACTTTAGTCCACCAGGCTCCTCTGTCCATGGGATTCTACAGGCAAGAATACAAGGAGAGGTTGTTACGCCCTCCTCCAGGGGATCTTCCTGACTCAGCGATGGAGCCAGCATCTCTGAGGTCTCCAGCATTGGCAGGAGGGTTCTTTACCCACCAGCACCACCTGGGAAACCCAGAGGATGGTACACGGAAGAAATTGAGTCACGTTCCACTATCACCAACACAAGAACATTAGCCTTCTTTCCAGAAAAAAATGGAGTTCTCTCTGCCCTCCCTAGACTCATAGATAGTAGAGTTCAATTGTTAGTGTGAAGGGAGATAGGAAATGGGAGCTATTTTATACAGTCATGACCACCCGACAAAAATCATCATCCAAATATTACAACAACCCTAGGATATGGGATATTGTTTTACAGATGCAGAAACTGAGTCCCAGAGCCATTTATATGGTGAGAAAAATCAGCACTCATTTTAGTATCCACACAAGTGGGAATCCAAAACTGCCAAGTTTCCCATTACACCTACCAGTGTTGAAATATAGGGTATGAATTAAGAGCTAAGTTTGTCATATAACTCTCCTTGAGGAGTACCCTGTTCTATATATTGACTTAACAACAGAACATTTTATTTTTAAAAAGTCAGAACAGGAAATAGAAGTTCAAAGCTGATGACTCTGAAGCTCAACATACTTGGGTTTTTATCCTGGCTGTGCTGCTCACTAGACATTTTGTCACCTGTAAAATCAGGTCAATAACTTGTATCATTCTGTTTGGAATCTTTCAAGTTTTTTTTTTTTCAAAATGTTTCAAGTATAATTTTTTAAGTATCAGTGTCTGGCACATACCCAGGAAACGTTAGCTATTATTTTATAGTCTATATTTACTGAATGAAATTGTTTTTGAAGCTGTGTAAAGTGACTTTTGAAAAGTTTCAGTTAAATGAGCATACATCATAACACATTTTCAATAAAAGTTCAGTTCCACAGTACATGCCCTAAGGTCTTTAAAACCTTTCATTCCATTGCTTAAGTCTCAACTTTCTAGAAAACTTAAAGCAAAACATAAGCCTTGCAATAAGTAGATGACAGATTCAGAATCCAAAGACCAAAGTTCAAGTCTCAGTTTTTCCCATTTGTGGCTTTGCGATGTTATATATTTATTTAATCCTTATGAGTTGATCAGTAGCCCTATATTTAAGAAAAAGAAAATAGGATCCACTTCCTCCACATGGCCTCAATATCAAAGTAAATTATTGCTAAAACAGGGAAATCTATTAGGTATGCTTTTCAGTAACTAAAACAGAAAAATTCAAGGACTGAATGTTCTTATTTGATCTCTTAGGCCAAATAAGCACAAAATACAATTATAAGGCATCAAAGCAAACCAGAAAGCACAAACATTTTTTTTGTTGCATCTGTGGAATATTCATTCTCTTCTAACACTGGCTTCCCTGGAGCTCAGAGGTTAAAGCATCTGCCTCCAACGCAGGAGACCCGGGTTCGATTCCTGAGTCGGGAAGATCCCCTGGAGAAGGAAATGGCAAACCACTCCAGTATTCTTGCCTGGAGAATCCCATGGATGGAGGAGCCTGGTGGGCTACAGTCCACGGGGTCGCAAAGAGTCGGACACAACTGAGCAACTTTACTTTCTTTCACTTTCTAACATTTGCTAAGATTGTATAACGAAACATCAGATACTAGCTAAAATCAGAAAGCTGGAAAAATATCAGAGTGCTGTAGGTCGTAGTTTTACTAAAAGAAATTTATTCTTCGAAATTCAGATTTATTTTAATCACAGGATATTTTAACTCAGGTCTTAGGTCAATCTGTCTTGATAATTTTATAAAGATATTTTATGAAGTATTATGGCTTTTAAATTGAGTGTTTAGCAGATCCTAGATGAAATAAATCTCTACCTAACCAAATCAGATAATTACATTAAATTAAATATATTTCTTCAAAAGTACAAATTTTGTAGGAAAAAAAATGAAGATTGGCATATAGGTCTTGCTCATTTTTAAAGGATAAGTGCTCTTTAACATCTTTATATAAACTTAAGGTACCACTTAGGACAAAAATGGAAACACTTTCATAAAATTTCTCTATCAAATTTGGGTATAGCAGAGACATGCATAAGAAAATAGTCTTTTTTTAAGGCAATTTTTAATGCATTGATTAAGCCTAAACATTGTTACTGTTACTGTTAAGTCACTTCAGTCGTGTCCGACTCTGTGTGACCCCATAGACGGCAGCCCACCAGGCTCCCCCGTCCCTGGGATTCTCCAGGCAAGAACACTGGAGTGGGTTGCCATTTCCTTCTCCAATGCATGAGAGTGAAAAGTGAAAGTGAAGTCGCTCAGTCATGTCCGACTCTTAGCGACCCCATGGACTGCAGCCTACCAGGCTCCTCGGTCCATGGGATTTTCCAGGCAAGAGTACTGGAGTGGGGTGCCATTGCCTTCTCCGAAGCCTAAACATTAAGTTTATGTTAATTGACTCAGAATCAGTGACATGTAAATCTTAGAGTATCACTTCAAACCAGTTCTATTCTTAATAGTACAAAAATAGGCACAATGAAATACTTCTCTTCTAATTAAATGTTTTAAAAATACATTTAAGAAGCAGAGCAAAACAAACAGATTGGTATCCATCCATCCACCATTCCATGCAATTACTTTTCCTAAATGCCTCTTTGGGGGCTGAATAGGCAGTACATTTGTAATCCTTTCTTCTACCTGAGGTCCTCTTCCCTGATCATTCATTCTGCAAAGAAAACCAATACAACAGCATCCCCTCCTTCATGTGGGAACAACACAACTTTATTTGAGGACACACTTTAAGGTCTTGATCCTAGATCAATTAAGGCTTAAAAGCTAACAGGTTCCCTTGACCTTCATTTCAGTCCAATACAACCTGAATACGGTTCTTCTCTGGGGTATAAACCCCTCCACATTTCTTTCTCCTTCAATTCTTCCCTCCTGTGGTAGAACCCTTAGGGATCTGATGGTTTTAGAACCTCAGGAATCAGTGAGCATCACTAGAATCACATAGAAAATAGCAGAAACTTCAAAATCAGCAGCACTTGGAACACTGGACTTAGAGGAAGCTGACCAGAGGAGGATGCAAAGGTTATTTGTCAAAAACCAAATCTGAATACCACTTTTGCAACACAAGGGAACTATCCTTCAATAAACACTACATTTTCTAAGCCTTACATGTTCCCCATTTGAGTGAAGGGAATGAAATTTCACCTAGGACTGCTAAAGGAAGAAAGTACAAAATTCCAAGAAAAGAGTCCAAACCTTTCAAATCTTTATAATAACATTTAATTACCTTCTGAATACAAGATTTGGTTCTATATGAACTTCAATCATTTTCGTTCCCCCAAGTCACTTTTCACCATGTATATAACTCCAAGGAAAAAACCAGTCTGTCCTATACTGATCAATGTTCATGCTTAAATAAACCCAACGATATGATTATCCACACTTCACAAAACATATTCAGGGGATTTATATACCGTAAATTGCCTTTACACCACATTCTTTTTAAGTTAAAAGTCTGCACGTTTACTTGATCATAATCATCAGCTCTATAGCAATTTACTATATAGAAGTTTTATGCCCTCATTCAGGCCGGTACAAGAATTTAGACTGCAATGAGAAGGTTTTTATGAGATTTAAATATGAATTGATGGTAAATAGGACTTTTAAGATACTTTGATAAGCGATTAAGGATTAACTCTCTGAGATGGCTTAAATATTTAATCATAAACAGAGACAAAAATGAGCTCTGGGGATCCCTTACAGACCTACGATTCTATAGAAATGAGCCATGACACAGGTGAGTCTTTCAAGATAAAGATGTTTACTACAAGTCAAACTAGGATTAAAGATGTAGAATTTGCATATTCCGTGATTAAATCTCTATCTCCTACCAGGCTCATAATACTTAAAAACAAATACCAAAAAATTAAAATAATTTGCTTTCTCATTAGTGATTACAATATTCTGCAAAGAAGTTCATAATATTCCCATTGAAATTTACCATCCTTCGTATCTTTATTACTATTCCTATTTAGGAGATCTTAATCAAAATGCATCAAAAGTTGTGGGCAAACATAATGACCAAGCTGGCAAAGAACATCAAAGAGGTTCAAATGATTGGGGTATGGTCCACCACAGAGGGAAAATAACTAAGACATTTGACAAACTCATGAGGCCACCATTCTCCTGCAACAAGTTGTTTACAATGTGAGTGATAAGCAGATTAACATAGCATGTAGAAGTACACATCTCAATTAAGTGTTTAGGAAAATAAATTTGAAATCTTGAACTTGAGCCAAAATCAGACCAACTCACGTTAGTCAATCACAAAACAGTTTAGGTTCCATGATTATATTGTTATTCTTCTTAAAAGAAACTTATCAATACATTTACAGTTAAAAGGAATCAGCTGTGTTTTCAGTAGATGATTCAAACAAAGTGAAGAAGGAGCAGATGTTTCTTAGCAGCAGTATATGCATATATCCTTAAGAAATGGCGGAATCTTTCATGTTTGGCTCTTTCTCTTTCAGAAAGTAATCATTCTATGAGCCACAGCTTCTGCTTCAAGATCACCTTTTGTTAGGTATCTAGTCAGAACATATTAAGTCATTGCTATTTTAAGTGTCAAACAACCCTTCTGCACTCCTTTCACCTTTTTGCATTCACTGTTATCAAACTCACACACACTCGGGCTATGGGCCAGGACCCTCAAACTAAATGCACTTATTTTTCTCATTCCTCATCGGAATACTCCCTTTCATAAAATCATGCATTGGGAAATAAAGTGTTCAGTACAAATTTCTACTTGAATATTGCCCTTGGGAAATACATAGACAAATGGATAGATATACAGATAAATAGATAGAAATAATGAGAGAGAGATCTCATTTTGCTCCTTATGATAATCCCATAATATGAATGTTATTTCTTCTTTTTAGATGATAAGGGAAATAAGGCCAAAGGATGGATATCTAGTGAGCTGTGAAATCAACACTAATACCCAAGTCCCTCTTCTCTTAAACTGAAGGCCTTACTGCTTTACAAAATAGTAAAAAAAATAATAATAATAATCTTTATAGCCTAGCCCAGGGCTACATGAACTAGTTTTAAAAGTTGCATTGAAGGAGGTAAAACTAATTGAATTTACGTGTCATCTCATTTATAATATTTTGCATTTTAAAAGAGAATAATTAGGCAAATTAGATCTTTAAAACAGGAAAATGAACTTCCAATGTTGAAATATGAAGCATTAATGTATTCATTCATACACATTCATTCAACAAACTCTTACTGAGCACTGTACAATGTGCAAGTCACTGCATAAACTATTAAGGATGCAATTTGAGTAAGCTGTTTTTACATCTGTAAGTATTTTGTATCAGAGCAGATAGAAAACTAAACATCATTGATTACTGTGGAGTGATATACAAGAGGTTTACATAGGATGCCATAAAAACAAAAGGAGTTTGGAGAAAACATACTATAAAGATTTCATGTGTAATGTGACAAATGAGCTGATTGTTTTAGGATGAGGAAGTTGGTGATATTAGAGAAAGACTGTTCCAGACACCTGGGACTGCATGAAGAAGGCACAGGTGTGAAACAGCCTGAGACAAGGAAGGCAACACAAGTCACTAAGAACGGCTCTGAGTGATGTGCAAGGCTCAGTGTACAGACTGAAAATGAAGGGTCATAGGCTAAACTGAAAAGTCTGAGCTTCATCTTGAATCCTATGGCGACATCAAAGGGCTATAAAAAAGAGTGTTCAGAATAAGACCACGCTAGCAGTATTAGATGGAGAATTCCAGGGACGGAGGAGCCTGGTGGGCTGCCGTCTATGGGGTCGCACAGAGTCGGACATGACTGAACCGACTTAGCAGCAGCAGCAGCAGCAGCAGCAGTATTAGAAACATGCCTTGGAGAAGGAATTAGGGGCAGGAAGGGTTTCCAGTGTTCTTAAATCACACTTTTGAAGAGAGTCAACTCTTCAAAATGACCTGGATATGTTAAAAGAAAAACTCATGTGTAATAATCAAACATTCCAATAAAGTTTCCATCATGCCTACTAAAACACAATATACCATTATATATTGTACTGTATATTGTGTGTACTGTATAATATATATTGTTAAAAATTTTTGCTTTTTAGTTTGTCTCAGTTAATGTTTTGGGTTTGCTATTTGTCTCAAAGATTTATGAATGAGAACTCACCATGGAAATTACAGAAGACAGGTAGCAACAATCTTTCTGTTCTGGCGAAATCCACACTCTATATTAAAGTGAGAATTAGTAGCTGCATGACAGCACTAGTTGAAAATGTAGCTCAAATTAAATTCAAACATATAGAAAATTATAGGATCTCTCACTTGCTTTCAGAGAAAAAGGTCAGTTCTCCTACTGCTGACAGGAAGAAAAAAGGGAGCTTGATAGTTAAGGAAAATTGCCTATGGTTTTATAGAACCATTGAGAAAAATGGCAGTTTCAATGGTATGTTTTATTTAAGTCAAGTGATGGTTTGGAAATAATAACTGAGCAGGCCAATTTGAAAATATAAAGAAAAAGGATGGGGGAAAAAAACTAGTCCTTTATTGAATAATCAAAACACATAAATTCTCATTCCCAAGGTGAAAAGCTTTAAAGAGGATGATGAGGCAAATATACACATTGCCCTTAGGAATGAAAATAATAAAGACTAGAAATGATGAAGTGAAAAAGGGAGAACAAATCATATTTCTCTAAAAAGAGGAAGCAAGTGGAAAAGAATTAACATTGAAAATGTGAGCATGTTTGGAAGACAAATGTAATGAGAATAAAGTTTAGTCCATTAAAAAAACTCAACAGAATATTCCTATTTCACAAATCAATGTACCTTTTCAAAAAGTTATCAATTATGGAATTGCTAATGGAATTCCTTTCTTATCTTTAAGAAAATATTAAAAGTTTTTCATCGTTAACCTGGAGAGGAACAAAGCTATCATCATCTAAAAATATATGGATACCACTTTTCTTCGAACTAAGAAAAAACATATCAAGACAAAACCTTTATTATTTCATTACAACTTCTCACTATTAAAGTGGTATAGCAATGAAAATGTCTAGTAATCTAATAAAATGTCCCAGTTTCAAACATAATGTCCAAGAAAATTCTGATTACAAAGTACTCCCTACAGTAAATTTTCCATTACCTTTTCTCCTAATTAATCTACTTTCTTATTATCTTTAACCCCCAAATATTTACAATTTAGATTTTAAATGTGCATTGGAATGATAAAGGAAAATATTCAGTATAATAGCCATAAAACTAGTCAATAAAGAATAATAACTCAAATATGTTCAATCTTCTGTGGCCCACAGTAGAAATCTATTATATTATACTCATTTATAAGTAGAAATATATTCAACATTAAGAATGCATGTAAATTCCTAAGCCTATTTCTGCAGAACACTGTCAATGACCAAAACAATGAGAAGATATTGGAGGGAGTAAATAAATTCTTACAAATCAGCTTCATATTCAGTGTACTTTTAAACATGCCAGAGTATGTGGACCTTTCACATACCTCATAATTAGTTCCTCATAATTTTAGGATCTCAACACCTAGTTTATAAAATCAGTTAAAATGGCAAGTCAACAAACTCTACCACTGAATAGGTGTTGTTTAAAACGCTCAGAGAACGAGACTCCCTTGTGCTTTTAAGTGTAAGCACCTACTCTCCCCATTTACAGACTAAAGGAAAACACAGCGACCTATATTCATATGTTCAAAGAGAGCAGTTCATAGTTGCATTTTCAGGAATTTTAGACTCTAACATTTATGCATATGGTGAAGAAAGCTGAGCGCTGAAGAATTGCTGCTTTTGAACTCTGGTGTTGGAGAAGACTCTTGAGAGTCCCTTGGACTGCAAGGAGATCCAACCAGTCCATTCTGAAGGAGATCAGCCCTGGGATTTCCTTGGAAGGAATGATGCTAAAGCTGAAGCTCCAGTACTTTGCCACCTCATGAGAAGAGTTGACTCATTGGAAAAGACCCTGATGCTGGGAGGGATTGGGGGCAGGAGGAGAAGGGGACGACTGAGGATGAGATGGCTGGATGGCATCACTGACTCAATGAACCTGAGTCTGAGTGAACTCTGGGAGTTGGTGATGGACAGGGAGGCCTGGCGTGCTGCGATTCATGGGGTCACAAAGAGTCGGACACAACTGAGCAACTGAACTGAACTGAACTGAACTGAATACTGGTCTTCTGTGTTAAGAAAAGAAAACCTATCTAGGGTTTTGTCTTTCAAATCCTACAAGAGACAAATAACAGATATTCAAAAGCCTCAGGAGATTTTTCAGAATCTAGTAAAATTACTCAAAAAGAAGGTTAAATTTTAAACTCATTAATTTCAGACAGGAGGCAAAGAGAGATGCATACAATCAGATAATCACCAGTAGTGAGTCCCATTATTTGTTGATTCATGCTTTATTTATTTTCATGTTTTCTCTAGAGAAGATGCAATTAGCCTCTCACCTGCTAATCAAATGTGTGGTTTCATGCCTCTCAGCATTTCAATTTATATTGATGCAAGAAACCAAGGTCAGATTGTTACCAACTTGAAAATCCTCTCCATGGACTTCTACAAGCCAAATTATTATCTATGTATCAGAAAAGTCTTAAAAAAAACTTTAATAGTCATAAAAGGCATTTGAGTTTTTTATTGAAATATGGTTGACACACAATATAATGCTATTTTCAGGTGTGCCACATAGTGGCTTGGCATTTATATACATTATGAAGTAATCAGTATAGTAAGCCTAATAAACATCTGTCCCCAACAAAATTACTACAATATTAATGACAGTACTTCTACGCTGTATATGATATCCCCATGGCTTACCTATTTTATAATTGGGGGATTGTACCTCCTAATCCACTCACCCATGTTTTAATTAATTTTTTTGATATTGAGTTGTAATGAGTTCTCTGTATATTTTGGATTGTTGTGCTGTTATGCTAAGTTGTTTCAGTAGTTCCGACTCTGTGCAACCCTAGGGCTATAGTTCACCAGGCTCCTCTGTCCATGGGACTCTCCAGGCAAGCATACTGGAGTGGGGTGCCACTTCCTTCTCCAGAGGATCTTCCCAACCCAGGGATCAAACCTGTGTCTCTTATGTCTCCTGCACTGGCAGGCAGGTTCTTTACTACTAGCACCACCTGGGAATTTAACCGCTTATTGGGTATATTGTTTGCTAAAATCTTCTAATCAGCAAGCTGACTTTTACTTTTGTTGACAGTTTCCATCACTGTGCAAAAGCTTTTTAGTTTGATATAGTCCCATTTGTTTATTTTTGCTTTTGCTTCCCTTGCCCAAAGAGGCAGATCTAAACAAATGTTGCTAGGACCTGTTCTATAGTGTTTGCTGACTGTCTTTATTTCCAGGAGTTTTACAGTAACAGGTTTTACTTACATTTAAGTCTTTAACCTATTTTGAGTTTATTTCTGTTATGATGTGAAAAGGTAGTCCACTCTGATTCTATTGTATGTAGCTAATACACTAGTTTTCCCAACACTATTCATAGAAGAGGCTGTTTCCCCACCACTGAATATTTTTGTCTTGTCACAGATTAATTGATCATATAAGTGTAAGTGTATTTCTGGGCTCTCTATTCTGTATCATTAATCTATGTGTCTGTTTATGTGCCAGTACCATACTATTTTGATAAGTGTAGCTTTGTATTTTAGTTTTAAATCAAGGAGTATGATCCCTCCAGTTTTGTTTTTCTTTTTCAAGATTGCTTTTGCTATTTGAGGTCTTTTGTGTTTCCATAAAAATTTTAGAAATATTTGTTCCAAGTTCTGTGAAAACAATCCCCTTGGTATAAGACTGCATTGAATCAGCAGATTGCTTCACACAGTATGGTCATTTTAACATTATTAATTCTTCCAGTCTATAAGCATGCTATATCTTTCCACTTGTACTGTCTTAAATTTTCTTATCAACATCTTATAGTTTTCAGAGTATAAGTCTTTGACCTTTTGGTTAGATTTATTCTAGGTATTTTATAATTTTTAATGCAGTATAAATAAATTTTTTGCTTAATTTCTATTTTTGATAGTTTGCTATTAGTGTATAGAAAGACAAAAGATTTCTGTATAGTAATTTTCTTTCCTGAAACTTGACTGAATTCAGTTATTAGTTATAACAGCTCTTTGGTAGTATGTTTAGGATTTTCTATATATGATATCATGTCAGCTGAAAAAAGATTTACTTCTTCCTTTCCAATGTAGATTCCACTATTTATTTATTTATTGTCAGATCACTATGGCTAGGAATTCCAATATTACGCTAAATAAAAGTGGCAAATGTGGGCCTCCTTGTCTTGTTCCTAGTTGTAGAAGAAATGCTTTTAGCTTTCTACTGTTGAGTATCATAATGGCTTTGAGTTTATCATTCATATTCTTTATTATATTGAGATATGTTCCCTCTGTACCCACTTTGCTGACAGTTTTTATCATAAGAGGATGTAGAATTCTGTCAAAAGTTTTCCTGCATCTACTGAAGTAACCATATGATTTTTACTCTTCAATCTGTTAATGTGGTGTATCTCATTAATTGATTTCCAGATATTCACCCATTCTTGCATCTGTGGTATAAATCTCACTTGATCATGGTGCATTACCCTTTTAATGTGTTGTTGAATTTATTTTGCTAATACTTTGTTTAAAAATTTGCATCTATGCTCATTAGTGATACTGGTATGTAACTTTCTCTTATGTGGTGTCCTTGTCTGGTGTTAGTATTAGCATGATAGATTCATAGAGAGTTCAGAAGCATTCCTTCTTCTTCCACTTTTTGGAACAGTTTAAGAAGGTATGTGTTAATTCTTCCTCTTCTTTTTTTTCATTCACTTGTGAAACTGTCTGGTCCTGGACTTCTGTTTGTTGGGAGTTTTATTTTTCTTTAATTACTATTTCAATTTCGCTATTCAGTTCAGATCAATTCAGTCGCTCAGTCGTGTCCAACTCTTTGCGACCCCATGAATCGCAGCACACCAGGCCTCCCTGTCCATCACCAACTCCCGGAGTTCACCCAGACCCACACCCATGGAGTCAGTGATGCCATCCAGCCATTTCATCCTCGGTCGTCCCCTTCTCCTCCTGCCCTCAATCCCTCCCAG
>SJXQ01008152.1:296536-352860 GCA_006408695.1 Aepyceros melampus
AATGAAAACTGATCTTTTCCAGTCCTGTGGCCACTGCTGAGTTTTCCAAATTTGCTGGCATATTGAGTGCAGCACTTTCACAGCATCATCTTTCAGGATTTGGAATAGCTCAACCGGAATTCCATCACCTCCACTAGCTTTGTTCGTAGTGATGCTTTCTAAGGCCCACTTGACTTCACATTCCGGGATGTCTGGCTCTGGATGAGTGATCACACCATCGTGATTATCCAGGTCATGAAGATCTTTTTGTACAATTCTTCTGTGTATTCTTGCCACCTCTTCTTAATATCTTCTGCTTCTGTTAGATCCATACTGTTTCTGTCCTTTATCGAGCCCATCTTTGCATGAAATGTTCCCTTGGTATCTCTGATTTTCTTGAAGAGATCTCTAGTCTTTATTCGCTATTAGTAATCTATATATTCATATTTTCTATTTCTTCCTGATTTAGTCTTGGGAGATTATACATTTCTAGGAATTTACCCATTTGTTCTAGGTTGTCCATTTCATTGGCATATAATTGTTAGTAGTAAGCTCATAATCCTTGGTATTTCTGTGGTGTATGTATATTCTCTTTTGTTTCTAACTCTTATTTATATGGGCCATCTCTCTCTTTTTTCTTTATGAGTCTGGCTACAAGTTTATCAATTTCATCTGTCTTTTCAAAGAACTAGCTTTTAGTTTCATTGATCTCTATTTGTCTCTATTTCATTTATTTCTGCTCTAATCTTCATTCTTTCTTTCTTTCTGCTAACTTTGCATTTTGTTTGTTCTTCTCTTTGATAGTTCCTTTACATGTAAGTGGGTTTCCCTGGTGGTGCAGAGGTTAAAGCGTCTGCCTGCAATGTGGGAGACCTGGGTTCAGTCCCTGGGTAAGGAAGATCCCCTGGAGAAGGAAATGGCAACCCACTCCAGTATTCTTGCCTGGAGAATCCCATGGACAGAGGAGCTTGGTGGGCTACAGTCCATGGGTTGCAGAGTCAGACACGACTTCACTTGCACTTGCACTTTTACTTCAGGTATAAGTTTAGATTATTGATTTGAAATTTTTCTGGCTCCTTGAGGCAGGCTTGAATCATTTATAGGCTTCCCTCTTGAGACTTTTTCCTTCTGCCTGCAATGTGGGAGACCTGGGTTCAGTCCCTGGGTAAGGAAGATCCCCTGGAGAAGGAAATGGCAACCCACTCCAGTATTCTTGCCTGGAGAATCCCATGGACAGAGGAGCTTGGTGGGCTACAGTCCATGGGTTGCAGAGTCAGACACGACTTCACTTGCACTTGCACTTTTACTTCAGGTATAAGTTTAGATTATTGATTTGAAATTTTTCTGGCTCCTTGAGGCAGGCTTGAATCATTTATAGGCTTCCCTCTTGAGACTTTTTCCTGCATCTCTTACAGTTTGGATTGTTCTGTTTCCATTTTCATTTGACTCCCAGATTTATTCTTTTTCTTCTTTGACTTTTTTCAGTGACCTATAGATTGTTTGGTAGCATGATTTATATTTATGCAAACATGTTTGCAGTGTTTGCTCTTTATTTCTTGTAGTTGATCTCTACTAGTCTCATAACACTGTGGTCAGAAGAGATGCTTGACATGATTTCAACCTTCTTAAATTTATTTAGGCTTATATTGTTGCCTAGCATGTAACCTATCCTGGAGAAATTTCTACATGCATTTGAAAACAAATGTGCATTCTGCTTGGCTTTCTGTATATGTCTATTAATTCTATCTGGTCTAATTTGTCATGTAAGACCACTGTTTCCTTGCTGATTTTCTGTCTGAATGATATGTCCACTGATATAGGTAGGGGGAAAACCATTTAAAGCATGAATCAACACTGAGGTTACCAATATGCCAACTTGGAATTCTCTAAAGCCAGTTATACTTTCTCTCTCTCATGGTTAGGTACTTCACTTTATATATAAACTTCTTGCAGTTTTGCAAGAGTATATAACCACTTGCAAATCTACTGTCTTATAAAGGCAAACTATAGTAGATCTCAAAGGGAAATGAGAAAACAGTGGCAAACCCGCACAAACAAGTACAGTAACACCACGGGATGAACAGCTCCTCAAACATGAGTTCCAGCCATCCAGGAGTCGTGGCACTAACATTCTGTGAAAGAGTCCCCATTTCCCACTATAACTCTGTCATGGTAGCCAGTTGCTCTGGATAACAAGTCAGCACAAATATCCAGTGATGGCTTTCATGGATAAAGTGGTTTACATTGAGCTCACTTTTCCCTACCATTCAGTTTACCAAGTGCCACCCCAAATATTAAATAATAGAGAGCATTGTGTTTTCATTGGTATTAATATTTGACTCTTGTCTACATTCTAATTTCTTTATGGGTAAAACTGTTTCTTACTATTTTGGTTCCCTTTTCATTGCATACCACACTGTTTGATGTACAAGAAGTGTTTTAATGTATACACCCTGAAATAAAGGAAATTAAATAAGACAATAGAAAAAAGAGTGAGGGAAGAAATATAGATGATTTTCTGTTATCTGTAGCACTATATAGAAATCATGCAGAATAAATGAGGATTGGAAGTGTCTGATAGAACATTCTGAACAGTCCTGATAATCATTATACTAACAAGATATTCACAGAATGTAATGATGCCCAAGAGCTTACCATATTTTAGGAGACTGAAAAAATTATAGAAAAATGGTAATTTGATTATATGTTTGCTTCACTAGGTAAATAACTTATCAGAAGACATATACAGAAATAAATCTCATGTATAGTCCTAAAATCATTAACTCTATATAACACTGTTTAAGCTACATGTAGTATCCATGATATGCTAGTAGGCTTAATTTTTAAAACTACAGAACAGTCCTAATCAGTTGCCATATAGATATAATTGCTTATTATATATTTTAGCCTTAGTTCATATAATTATATGAAAGTGTGAACACCACACAAATATTTATATCTTTCAAGTCTTTAGGCCTCAGTTAGGTCCGTCTCTTCTATATTCCTTTAATACTCTTGATCAAAGCCCTCATTACTGTATTATAATAAATTTATTTGCATGTTGTTCATTTCTGCTTGTCCATAAACTTTTAAAGAATCTTTTCCCAATTTATCTCTCTTGTCCCAGGACTTAACAATGACTAATATAACATAGGGCCACAATAGCCCTATGCAAATATAAGTGAATGAAAGGATTAAATAATCAAAATTGAGCACATGTTTTGTACTAGAATCAGTATTAGGAAATGTCAGGGCTGTAAATATGAGTCACATTTAAACCATGACCAGAATGAGCTTACAGAAATTACTGTAACATAGAAAATGATAAAGCAATCAACAAGAAATTATTATAAGGATGGGATGAAGAACTAATTCATTTGCATCAATGTGGATATTGAAAGCATGTGTTATCCATACTTGTGAGGGCAAGAATTTTTTATTTGACTTGGATACTTCCACTTAAGCCATACAGGGAAGCTCAGATTCAGTCTATCCACCTAGAATCTACTTTAGTTCACTGGTAATTCTGAATGAATGACCAATATCTGCCATTCACAGATAAAAGCAATTCCATTTGTTGTGTCCTGAATTTTTGCTGCTTGGATGCACCAATAGAATGATGTGTGGAATACCCTTCAGGATATAACTAGAATAAACATATGTTGAAAAAAGACCTAAAGCTTCCAAGCAGTTGTGGCCTTTTGCATATTTCCATGACAAAAAATAAGACTAGATGATTATAAATTTTCAGATATGCAATGCAACAAGTCAGCTAGAATGCCTCAAATAAAAACAGAATGACTCACAGCCTATGAAAGAGAATATTTCACAGGGAAGAGGACCACAGTTTTTATTGTTATCTTGAAACATTTGGTTTTCAACATATATTCAGAAATCAAAAGGTAAATATAAATATTATAATAATTTCTCAAAGATCTTACCTTCAAATATTAAATTCTTTATAATTTACTCAATAAAATTTTTGATAATCAGGAAATCTTTTTTTTAAAATAGGACTACTGAAAGCAATGGCATATAACTGTGATTGCAGCAGGCAGAGTGAACTCCTTAACATAGTCAGACTTGTGAATATGTAACTTTACATGACAAGAGGGATTTTGCAAATGTAACTAAGATTATAGATACTAGAATAGGGAGATTACTCTGGTTTATTGCAGTGGATCTAATCTAATCAGATTAGATATGATTTTAATCTCCTTAAAAGCAGAGAGCTTTCTGTGGCTGAAGGTAGAGAGATGAAGTATTAGAAAAGTTAGAGATATTCAGAGAATGAGAGAAATTCAACTCATCATTGCTGGAGTGGGGCCATACAGAAAGTTTAAGGAAGTCAGCCAACGTCTAGGAGCAAAATGGCCCCCTTACGGATAGTCAGTAAAGAAAGGAGGACCTCAGTTCTACAACTGCATGGAACTTAATTTGACCAACACATGATTGAGGTAGAATCTTCTGCAGAGCTTCCAGATAAACAACCAACCCAGATAATACTTTGATTTCACCCTGTGAGACCTTAGACAATGGATCCAGATGAGCTATGTTCTGCACAGATTTCTGACCCATAAATCTAGGAGATAAATGGATGTTGTTTTAAGCTGCTAAGATTGTGGTCATTTGTTACAGCAACAATTAAAAACTAATACAGAAGCTCTTGTTCTGGAATTAAGACTCTTTAGGTTCAAATCCCAGCCCTACCACAAAGATATAATTGGAGAAAGTTTACTAGTCAACTTATATAAGTTTTCTAATCAACCTTGCAAGTTGACCAACCTCTACAATTAAGAATATGGGGAAAATTATGCCTCCATAATTAATGGTCCGTATATTCACCTGGAAAGTTTATTGAATAAAAACAACACCTTTCTCATACTTTGTTGGGTATATCAGTAAGAAACCACAAGTAACATAGTTAAGCGCTTCATATAAAATAATGTACTGAGCAAAGATTAGCTACTTCTATAAACCTGTACGCAAGACAGCAAAAGAGACACAGATATATAGAACGGCCTTTTGGACTCTGTGGGAGAGGGAGAGGGTGGGATGAGTTGGCAGAGTGGCAATGTAACATGTATGATATCATAAGTGAAACGAATCACCAGTCTAGGTTTGATGCAGGATGCAGGATGCTTGGGACTGATGCACGGGGATAATCCAGAGAGAAGGTGTGGGGTGGGAGAGGGGAGGTGGGGGTCGGGATTGGGAGTTCATGTACACTCGTGGCTGATTCATGTCAATGTATAGCAAAACGAATACAGTATTGTAAAGCAAAACAAACTAAAACATAAAAATCAATTTAAAAAAAATTAAAAAACAAAGTCAAATGCACTTGAAATATTTAGCCGGAGTGTAAGTATCTTTAATCAATCTTTAAATGTATCGAAAATAAGCAGATTAATGATAGACATTGGGTTGGATAAATGGATAGATATATGAAAATCCAAGTATAATATATTGTTAATGGCAGAAGGGAAGTGGGTAGATGGATGCTCCCTGTGAAATTCCATCCAATTTTTGTGTGCTTGGAAATTTTATTACAAAAACATTGGGGGAAAAAATTCATGCCAGTGGTCTTTTATGAAGAAAACACCTTATATTAAAACACAGAGACAGAAGTGAGAAAAATAAAATAAAATACAGATAGTGTTATTGTTAGTAAAATTACAAACTTTGAGAAGAAACCTTGATTTTTTGCCCTTGCTTTTTCTCTCTGGCCTGTCTTTTCTGAGATGTTAAGAAAATCAAATTATATGGAAGCAAATTCTCAATGAAAATAAAAGTGTTATATGGTATCTTTTTATTATATAATTAATAATTCTTCACATAGTGAAGTGATACATTGAATGTTCTAAAATAGACTCATTAAATCAAATTAAATGTTTCTGCAACATTGCTGAAGAAATGTAACATAAATTTAATGACAACTGCCCTGCTAATCTGTGCTCCTTGACACTGTATTATCACTGGCATATAACTGGCAGATCACTCTCATTCATTCCTTATTGACTCCCTCTCACATTGACAACTGCATACTTGAGTTGATTAATAAGCATGTGAGGTTATTCTGAGCCTTGAATCACTGTAAATTTTGAATTATAAAAGAAAAATTAATAAAGCTACTATAAGATCAATGGTAGTCTTTATCAAATGTATTACATACTTCACTTTTATCCAGATACCAAAAAGCTTAATAATTCTTCTTTTAATTATTAGCTGTCTGTAACCAAGGATTTTAGTTTTCATCTATTCTAGATGGTTTGGTTAAGAGTTCTGAAATTGTAAATATCTTAGCATGACCTCTTACCCTCATGTGTAGACTGTATACAAAATTTCTACCACTTAGCATTGGACTTTAATGAGTACTCTTACATAATATGGCAAATTTTTCTTTTTTCAGATTTTACTAAATCTTATATAATTTGAAATATAATACCAAAAATATAGTCTATGATTTATATGCAGGTGAACTGGATACTAACTTGGAAGTTAGGGGAAAGTTCTAGGCTTTAATAATCAAGTGATAATTACAAAATTCTATCTATGTAATGCATTTCTGCATGCTAGAAGAACTGACGAATGAGTGCAACACCAGACTGCGAAACCAAGTCACGATGAAAGTATAAGCACTGGATTTGATGTTCACCGGTTCTTATCAGCAACCCTCCAAATAATACTTAATAGACCTAGTTCTAGTATAAGCTAGAACAAAATTATGTGTACTCCTTTCAGATACATGTGGAGAAAACTAAATTGACATTTTTCTAACTCATCTATAATAAATTACTTGCTCTCCCAAGTGAGTGGGGAAATGATATTTCTAGTGTTTACATTACAGTGATTATGATTGATTATTCATTAGATTTTCTTTAAAATATGCATTCCCACAATCAGATAAAATGTAAAGAAGAAATTTAACTCAAGGATAATATATTTCATCACAGTTAAAGTAGTGCTGGGGAAATCCATTGATTCTAAGAAGTTCAGCTTGATCATTGTGAGCAAAAATAACCTAGCTGCTAAGAGCTGAATGAAGATGTGATTCAATTTTCTACTTGTACTCCTGATCACAATATTTCACTTGTAGAGAGACCATCTGGATCAAGTCAAGAATCATTCCATATGTAGAAAGTCAGCACATATAAGCCAAGTGAATCAGCTCTATTCCTAGTTCAGGAGCACTACTTATACAAATAGTGAATAAGTAGGGAGGGCCCAGGTGGTCCTAGTGGTAATGAACCCCCCTGCCAATGCAAGAGACATAAAAGACGTGGGTTCTATCCCTGGATCGGAAGATCCCAAGGAGAAAATGGTAACCAGCTCTAGTATTCTTGCCAGAGAATCCCATGGACAGAGGAGCCTGGTGGGCTACAGCCTATGAGATCGCAGAGTAGGGCATGACTGAAGCAATTGAGCATGCAGGGAGGGCTGGGGCAAAGCAGAAGCCTGCTGCTGCTGCTGCTAAGTTGCTTCAGTCGTGTCTGACTCTGTGCGACCCCACAGACGGCAGCCCACCAGGCTCCTCCGTCCCTGGGATTCTCCAGGCAAGAACACTGGAGTGGCTTGCCATTTCCTTTCCAGTGCATGAAAGTGGAAAGTAAAAGTGAAATTGCTCAGTCATGTCTGACTCTTCACGACCCCATGGACTGCAGCCCACCAGGCTCCTCCATCCATGGGACTTGCCAGGCAAGAGTACTGGAGTGAGTTGCCACTGCCTTCTCCAAAGCAGAAGCCTAGGAGAGCACTAACCTCAGAAATACCTTCAGCCAGTGAGCTGGGAGAAAACTTAGGGAATAAACATACCAGTGATATTTTTGTCTCTTCAATCACATTTTCACACTTTCACATGAACAGTAACAAGACTAACATCAGGGTCAGATGATTTGAATTGTAATTAATACCTCTGCATTTGAACTAGGTGATATCTTAATTTCTCCCTGTTATCAGTTAGATGGACCATGCCAAACTGAATAATTGAGGATCATTTAATGCAGAATTGGGGGGGGCGCATTTATATAGGTATGGGAAAGGTTTGGAAATCCATGACAGATGGTAAATCACCTGGGGTTGGCAATAGCAGAACGTTGTTCCCATCCCGAGGCTTGAAGACAAATGATGGGACAGTATCAGGGAGAACTGCAGCTACAGGGGAGGGACCTTTGGTCAGTGATACAGCTATCACCAATTTAAGCTCCAGCAAGGAGGGAGAAGGAATAAGTACAGAGACTTCCGGTCTTTTTCTGGTCGCTTGCCAGTCCTTCCAAATGGCTAAACTCTCCTGGGATACAGAGAGCAAGGAGGGAGCCCGCTGAAGGTATCCCCAGGAGAGAGGTAGGGGAAAGGAGCTAGAAGAGCAAAGATATCCTACACATTACCTGTCACCGAACCTGACTCATTCTTTTAAACAGTAAAAAGGAATGAGGAAAAATATGAAGAAAGAAGCAAAATGTGGCGCTAGAAATCTCCACTGCTCTCCCCCAGAGGCTAAGTGGCTAAATAACTTCACTAAGATGGACTGAGCCAACTCAGTCCTCTCTCAAACTAGTGAAAATGGTAAAATATAAGCCTGAAATGGTAAAAGGGAACTGTTCCCCACCCAATGGAAAGCACTCAACTTTGACCAATAAGCTATTAGCCATAAAATTTTCTTAAATGTATTTTAACTGTGTTAGTTGCTCAGTTGTGTCCTACTCTTTGTGACCCCATGAACTGAGGCCCCTCCCCAAGTCCTCTGCCCATGGAATTTTCCAGATAAGAATACTGGAGTGGGTTGCCATTCTCTTCTTCAGGGGACCTTCCCAACCTGGGTCTCCGGCGTTGCAGGCAGACTCTTTAGCATCAGAGCCACCAGAGAAGCCTGGGGATATTCACTTTTATTCTTAATTTGTGAAAATTTTTTATCATGAACTATGATTGCTGTTTTTTCATCTATTTAGAAAATTATACCATTTTTTGCTTTTCAGTTTGTTTATAAGGTGAGTTACATTATTTTGTTCTCAAATGTTAAAACTACCTTGCATTTTGGAGTTAAACTCAGCTGGTCAGGATATATATACATTATATACTAAATTCAGTTTTCCAATATTTGATGACAACTATTTGTGAGAGATACTGATCTACAGCTTTCTTGTGTTGTAATTGTTTTATTTTGAATTTGGACAAAACTGGCCTCATAAAATTAAGTGGGAAACATTCCCTCTTTCTCTACTTTCCAGAAGGATTTTTGTAGACTTGATATTATTTCTTCCTAAATATTTTATAGACTCTACTAGTGAATGTATCTAGAATTTTTGTGATAGAAAGGTTTTTGAGGTATTAATTTCTTTAATAATGATAATCTTATTTGGATAATTCACCATTTTGAAGTGTACAATTCAATAGTATGTCGTATATCTATACTGTACAACCATAACCATTATCTAACTTTAGGATATTTTAATCATTCCACAAAGAAATTCTATACCCATTAGCCAACATTTTCCATTTATTCTTCCCCTGAGTCCATGACAACTACTAATCTAATTATTGTCTCTATGGATTTACCTATTCTGAACACTTTGTATAAATGGAACAGACAATATTTGGTCCTTTTCGGTGTTGCTCTTTTTTAAGTTTATTTTAATTGGAGGAAAACTGTTTCACAATGTTGTGTTGGTTAACATATGGCCTTTTGTATATGGATTCTTTCACTTGGCATGGAGTCTTCATGGTTCATCCATTTTGTAGCATATATCAGTTCTTCCTTCATTTTTATGACCAAATCATACCAGATTTTATTTAGCTTTCCATCAGTTGATGGGCCTCTGGGTTGTTTCTACTTTTCGTGTATCATGAATAATGCTGCTAGGAACACTCATTTTTATGTAGACAAATATTTTCAGTTTTCTTGGGTATATAGCTAGGAGTGAAACTGCTAGGTTAAATGATAACTCTGTGTTTAACCAACTGAGGAAGTACCAAACTCTTTTTCAAAATAGCTACATTTTATATTCTCACCAACAATTTATGAAGGTTCCAATTTCACCAGTATCCTCCACAATAATTCTTATTTTCCATCTTTTCTGTTATAGCCATCTTCATAGATGTAGATGGTTATCTCATTGTTTTTATTTCCATTTCCCTTTATTTAACTTATATGCAGAGTACATCATGAGAAACGCTGGGCTGGAAGAAGCACAAACTGGAATCACATTGCCTGGAGAAATATCAATAACCTCAGATATGCAGATGACACCACCCTTACGGCAGAAAGTGAAGAGGAACTAAAAAGCCTCTTGATGAAAGTGAAGGAGGAGAGTGAAAAAGTTGGCCTAAAGCTCAGCATTCAGAAAACGAAGATCATGGCAACCGGTCTCATCACTTCACAGGAAATAGATGGGGAAACAGTAGAAACAGTGCCAGACTTTATTTTTTGGGGCTCCAAAATCACTGCAGATGGTGACTGCAGCCATGAAATTAGAAGACGCTTACTCCTTGGAAGGAAAGTTATGACCAACCTAGATAGCATATTCAAAAGCAGAGACATTACCTTGCCAACAAAGGTCTGTCTCGTCAAGGCTATGGTTTTTTCTGTGGTCATGTATGGATGTGAGAGTTGGACTGTGAAGAAGGCTGAGCAGTGAAGAATTGATGCATTTGAACTGTGGTGTTGGAAAAGACTCTTGAGAGTCCCTTGGACTGCAAGGAGATCCTCGGTCTCATCACTTCACAGGAAATAGATGGGGAAACAGTAGAAACAGGGCCAGACTTTATTTTTTGGGGCTCCAAAATCACTGCAGATGGTGACTGCAGCCATGAAATTAGAAGACGCTTACTCCTTGGAAGGAAAGTTATGACCAACCTAGATAGCATATTCAAAAGCAGAGACATTACCTTGCCAACAAAGGTCTGTCTCGTCAAGGCTATGGTTTTTTCTGTGGTCATGTATGGATGTGAGAGTTGGACTGTGAAGAAGGCTGAGCAGTGAAGAATTGATGCATTTGAACTGTGGTGTTGGAAAAGACTCTTGAGAGTCCCTTGGACTGCAAGGAGATCCGACCAGTCTTTTCTAAAGGAGATCAGCCCTGGGATTTCTTTGGAAGGAATGATGCTACAGCTGAAACTCCAGTACTTTGGCCACCTCATGCGAAGAGTTGACTCACTGGTAAAGACTCTGATGCTGGGAGGGATTGCGGGCAAGAGGAGAGGGGACGACAGAGGATGAGATGGCTAGATGGCATCACTGACTGGATGGATGTGAGTCTGAGTGAACTCCAGGAGTTGGTGATAGACAGGGAGGCCTGGCGTGCTGTGATTTATGGGGTTGCAAAGAGTCAGACATGACTGAGCAACTGAACTGAACTGAATGACTGATGACACTCAGCATCTTTTGATGTGTTTACTGGCCACTTGTGTAACTTCTTTGGAGAAATATCTATTCCGATTATGTGCCCATAAATAAATTGATTGGAAGTGGTCAAACAAGATATGGCAAGGGTGAACGTCGACATTCTAGGAATCAGCAAACTAAAATGGACTGGAATGGGTGAATTTAACTCAGATGACTTCCAATTGATTCCGTGTAAAGAATTCTTCTTCATTTCCTTCCAAATCTGTCTAAAATCTGACCCACGTGGAATTTCCTGAGAGAACATAAGAAGGAACTCAAAGAGGCTTGAAGTGTGTTCCTCTCTCCACCAGCTGACCTTATCCTGCCCCTATGGCCATCCCATCCTCATCCGTGGTTGGGATCCACACACTTTTAGGTTCCTAGGCGCTCCTCGCTTCAGAGTCCTGTCCTAAGTGCGCTCCCTTCCCCACAGTGAGGTTGGTGGGGGAACTGGAGTAGAGACTCTCCTCTTTTGAAAGAGTTAGCCTCCCCTGGTAGGAGATAAAGAGGGTTGGCCAGGGGGGTGGCTAGTGCCCCGGTCGGAGATGGACAATGGCCCGGGGCTCAGTGCACGGCCCTGGCCCTGCCCCTTCACTTCCGGTGCTCAGTTCAAACTGGACAATGCCAGCTCCGGCCAGTTCCCCTCCCCCACGGCTACAACCCATTTAAAGGGACAGAGCCTGCTTTCGGGGGCATCCGCTCACTGGGAATTCAGTCGTCTCCACTAAGTGTGCAGAACCTCTCGTGCTCCTGCGACCCCCCGCGCGTGTGTGTGTGTGTGCGCGCGCGCGCGCATGAAATTGAGAAACAGAGAACAGGGATGAGTGGGGGTAGGAAAGGGGAAGATGAGGGGGAGAGCAAGGGGCTGTTGAGAGATTATTTCTCTCTCCGGTCAAGAGTGCTCTCCGAGGGACTAAAACTTCAGTGTCAGAAATGGGGGATAGGAAGTTGGGATAAAAAGGACAACTGTGGCCCTCAGCCTAAAAAATACAAATTAGTAAGAAATATCACTAACAATGCGAAGTCCCAACTGAGGACTCTAATTTAGATCTTCCCAGAGTCGTGCAAGTACATCAGCCAAAACCGTTTTTTATTTACATAATCCTCCCCTTCTAAGTCTTATCTCCTCCCCTTACTAGAGCCCTTAAAATGTACCCACTCTCAGTATCTCTCTTGCTAAAATTCAGGAGCAGGTGACTAAGGTCTGGTTGAAGAAAAGAGGGGATAAGAGAATTTAGCGCTCTGCTTTCCCTTGGTCAGCTTTCAAGTGAGACTTTCCAGACAGGCTCTACTAGCTTCACTGTCCAGGGTTCTGAGGGCGGCGGGAGCTCTGTCCACGGTGCTGAATAAAGACCCGCTCTCCTGGTTCCCAGCTCCCTGTTTTGAGAATGCCTTCTTGAATTCTCACCTCCAAGCTCTTCTCAGAAAACCTGGTTCTTCTCAAACCGCCCCCACCAACTCAGAGAGCCTGACACATTGGAGACGAATGAACAGACTTTCTTGCACTCTAAAAAGAGGGCATTTCCAGCCATACATGATGCTGTGAGAGCAGTGTAAGTATCTCAAGCTCCTTTTCTGAAAAATGGTGCATGTAGCCACAGAGTGACGAAAGAGGAGATAATATTTTTTAATTCACATAAAATAAGACTAGAGAGACTAATCTTTTTTTTCAATATTATTTCTCTAATTAACACCACTTCTCATAGGAACGCAGGCATTGGAATCAGATAATCTATGTTTGAACATCTATTTATAGCTCTGAAAGCTATATGCTTTCTATGCCTCGGTTTCCTCCTCTGTCCGATGGAGATAATGAAGATTTAACTCTCAGAGTTATCATGAGGATAAAGGTAAATTATGTAAGTAAAGCTTTTAAAAGTGTCTAACATATAGTTAGCCATTAACAATGTAAATTATTACTATTATTATTATAGCTATTATGCACGTTTGTCTCTGTCCTATAACCTGGTGGATGATTTGATCCCTGAGGACTTGGACCATTTCTGTGTTTTCTTTCTGCACCTTCTTGCACATCCTTATCAGTCTTAGCACAATGGCTGGCCCACAGAAGACATCCAGTTTCCTGAGGAATTTCCCTGGTGGTCCAGTGGTTAAGACTCAGCCTTCTAATGCAGGGATTGTGGGTTTGATCCCTAATCAGGGAACTGAGATCTCACAAGCTGCATGGTGTGGCCAAAACTTAAAAATAAATAAATCTTTAAAAAGAAGAGTTTCCTAAATAAGTTCTTTAAATTTATTTTGATTGAAGTATAGTTGAGTTACAACATTGTGTTAGTTATTGTTGTACAGCAAAGTGACTCAGTTATACATATATGTGCATTCTTTTTCATAGTCTTTTCATTATGGTTTGTCACAGGATATTGAATATAGTTCCCTGTTCTAAACAGTAGGACTTTGCTGTTTATCCATGCTATATATACCAGTCTGAATAGTTGTTAAAATTTTATTTATTTTTTAATTGAAGGATAACTGCTTTACAGATTTTTTTTTGTTTTCTGCCAAATATCAACATGAATCAGCCACAGGTATGCCTATGTCCCCTCCCTTTTGATGACTAGATTTTGACTGAAATGATGAATATTATTACAATAGTCATAATACTTATTCTTCTAGGCTGCCTCTCTCAAGTCTAAGCGATTTAAACCCAGGAAGAGTCAGGACCTCATGAAGTTGCATATGTAGAGGCAAAGGATGCTTTAGGGAGGGACACATGGCTTTAGGAAGGGACACACGGCTCCCAACATAAATGACTCCTCATCCACATTGGGTTCTTTCCACATGGGAGATGGAGGCTCCTGACTAAACATTCTTCCTTTCTTGGGTCCCCATCTCATTGAAAACTTGTTAGGTAGCTGCTGCTGCTGCTGCTAAGTCGCGTCAGTCGTGTCCGACTCTGTGCGACCCCATAGACAGCAGCCCACCAGGCTCCCCCGTCCCTGGGATTCTCCAGGCAAGAACACTGGAGTGGGTTGCCATTTCCTTCTCCAATGCATGAAAGTGAAAAGTGAAAGTGAAGTCACTCAGTCATGTCCAACTCTTAGCGACCCATGGACTGCAGCCCACCAGGCTCCTCCGTCCATGGGATTTTCCAGGCAAGAGTACTGGAGTGGGGTGCCATTGCCTTGGAAATGGCAACCCACTCCAGTATTTTTGCCTGGAGAATCCCAGGGACAGAGGAGCCTGTTGGGCTGCTATCTATGGGGTCGCACAGAGTCAGACACGACTGACACGACTTAGCAGCTTAGCAGCATGATCCAGGCATTGTGCTAGCTCATACATTTGGTGGAGGAATTAGATACATAATATGCACTAAGTAATATAATGACCAAAAATGTACCCCCCAAAGTAAAGAACAAACATTTCCTACTATCCAAGAAGTTATAGTGTAGTTAGGGAGGCAAGACATGATATAGCTAAGTACTGCAAATTTCTTGTTTCTGAGGATAATATTATCTGGTAAGAAGGAAAAAGTGGAGCTCTTTAGACAAGGCAAAAGTGTCTAGTATCAACACAAAGAGCATGCGTGCGTGCTTAGTCGCTTCAGTTGTGTCCAACCCTCTGTAGCCCTATGGACAATGACCTGCCAGGATCCTCTGTCCATGAGATTCTCCAGGCAAGAATACTGGAGTGGGTTGCCATTTCCTTCTCCAAACTCCTTTCCTAACACTACCTGAAAGATCTAGTAGGAACACATCTGAATCAGGGCTGTAGATAAAAAGCTGTTATAAGAAAACCCAGAGTGTAGAGAGATTCTCAGCTCTCAGTCTACGCTGTGCTGGAGAAAACAGAAACAGAAGATACCACCTGCTTAAGAGTTTAGTGTCAGCCAAGGCGGGTGCGGGGTCACCCACCTTCATCTACTACTCAGCTCAGCTCCCAAACACAGGAGCATCTCTCCTTTAAAGTACCTTGCTAAGTGCCTCTTATGTAGATTCATATCTCCATAAAAGGAAGAGTTGAAAGAGGTCTTAGTAATAATAGTAACTTATTCACCATTAAGTATATATATGTGTATCCATAGCTATTGAGCACTTCTCACATGGCAGGTGTTGTTGTGTGCTGGGATAATAACACAAACAAAAATCCCACCTTTGTGGGGCTTATATTCTGATAGGTAATAATAATAACAGCTATTATTTATCAAGGCAATTTTCTTATCTCATTCAAGCCTGTCAATAACTCTAAGTAATAAGTATTAATATTGCCACCTTACAGGAGAGGAAACAAGCCTAATGAATCAATTTAGCTTGGGTAATGTAACTCATTGGAAATGATTCTGATGCTGGGAGGGATTGGGGGCAGGAGGAGAAGGGGACGACAGAGGATGAGATGGCTGGATGGCATCACTGCCTCTATGGACGTGAGTCTGAGTGAACTCCGGGAGTTGGTGATGAACAGGGAGGCCTGGCGTGCTGCGATTCATGGGGTTGCAAAGAGTCGTACACGACTGAATGACTGAACGACTGAACTGAACTGAACTGAATGTAACTCAGCTAATACTTGGCAGAGGCAGATCTGAACCCATACATTTGATTCCAAAGCTCACATTCATTCCACAGTCCCAGTATATTGTTCTCATGACTGGTACTGTCCCCATTTTACCAATGAGAAACAAGCTATGTGCAAACAAAAAGGCTGTAAGGAAAGACTGTATATTCAATATAATTAGTAAATAGAACCCAAGCTTGTGATTCTTCTTCCCTGGACCAGAGCTGTAGTCTGTCGTTTATTGATTACCCTCCCCCAAACTCATTGACCGTCTAAATCAAAGAGCTGAGCAGAGCCCAAACAGGTCCTCTTTTGGGCAATCATCCACATCCAGTTTGCATTTCTAATATGTTTTGAGAACCCTGTGGTGGGGTCCAGGGTGGCTGGAGTTAAAACCCTGATGCTAATATGAGTGATGGTGTGCATTTGAGAAAAGTATTTTCTACAATGTGTCCCTCAGGATACTAGTTCCACAGGATGATTAATACACCTTACCATTTTTTAAAGGTCTTTATAGTGAAATCATTTGGAAAATGATATGTTAACTAGGCTTCATACATAGGACTTTGTATAGCTTTTAGTCGGAGAAGGCAATGGCACCCACTCCAGTACTCTTGCCTAGAGAATCCCATGGATGGAGGAGCCTGGTGGGCTCCATGGGGCCGCTTAGAGTTGGACACGACTGAGCGACTTCATTTTGACTTTTCATTTTCATGCATTGGAAAAGGAAATGGCAACCCACTCCAGTGTTCTTGCCTGGAGAATCCCAGGGACGGGGGAGCCTGGTGGGCTGCTGTCAATGGGGTCGCACAGAGTCGGACACAACTGACGCGACTTAGCAGCAGCAGCAGCAGCATAGCTTTCAGTACAGTAATATGCTCTGTGATTCATGAAGAAGGGACTAGGATGTGTCCAATGTTTCCGCTCATTCACTAAGTCATTTAACATATATTTATTGAACATCTATAATGTGTCAGGTAGCATTGTTGGAAGCACTGGGAATACATCAGTGAACAAAACAGATGATGCTCCTGCCCTCCTCGAGCTTACATTCTAGAGGAGAGGGACAGACAAAAAACAAATAATTAAGTAAAATTTACGGAAATGGCAACCTACTCCATTATTCTTGCCTGGGAAATCCTGTGGACAGGGGAGCCTGGCGGGCTAGAGTCCATGGGGTCGCAAAGAGTCGGACACGACTGAGCAACTTTCACTTCACTTCACATAGTATATATAGTTCCAGTGTGTTAATTTGTTCTGTGACCTCAAGAAAGGCCCCCAGCTTTACCCTTTAAGGATAAAATGAGGGAGTTGGATTAGCTGTTAGACAAGCGTTTCTCCCATTTCTGACTGTCTAAAGCAATATGATGTGTGTATGTGTTTGTGCGTGTGTGTGAGAGAGAGAGACCCCATTCCTAATTGCTCTGAGAAACAATCTGTTCTCACCCCATGCTGTCATCTTCATCCCTCTCCAAGGACCAGGGCTTCCTACATCAAGCAGGATTGTGCACCTCTCACCTCTTAGGCCTGTTGAATTGGCAGAGGGAGGGTGAGCCAAGGGAGTCCCCTTCCTTCTTTCAGTTCTGCTCCCCATGTGGGCCTTGCTTCACAGAGCAAGACGCCGGCACTTGCTTTCACCAATAATGGCTTCATTACATTGAAAGGAGACTAGAGTGACCTCAGTGAAATAGACTTCCTGACCCCAGCTGACCTCTGACCCTCACCCTGACAGCCTCTAAATCTTTTCCTTGTGACACATCCCCCATGAGGTACAAGCCAGAGGAGGAAATGATGAGCTTGCTAGAGCCCACTGTCCAGCGACGGTCACTCCGCAGGTGTTCTCTTGCAGTGGAACTTGCCAAGCCCAACTGTAATTTCCCTCATGACTGCTGATCTTTTCAATGTTCCTACTGTGACTCTAGCCTGTCAGGCACAATTCACCCAGCTGTGGTTCCCCCGGTGTCCATTTGTATGTGTCCAGTGATAGTCATGTACCATGGAGGCACAAGGCAGGGGATCTAACCAAATGCTGCATTACCCCAAAACTGCTTTAGCCTAGCCCTTAACTCACTCTTCTCTGATGCTGCAGTTGCTGTTTGAGAGCTAACTGTACCAAGCCTGCGCTGAGTGCTTTCTGTGGATTGCCTCTTTCTGTCCTCAACCATCCTAATATGATCCGCATTTTACTGGAGAGAGAACTGAGGCTCAGTTTAGCTAAGCGACTTGCAAATCACAAAGAGTGGACCCCAGATCTAGCTTACTCTGATATTTTTCTTCTGTATTTTTTTTTTAGCAGTTAAAGTAATTAATGCATGTGGCTAAAAAAATCAATTAGTATTGAAAGGATTATAATGAAAAACAACAGCACCCTGAATACCCCACCCCCTCCACTCCCACGAGTCATTTCTTCTGGAGGATATTTCCACGTCTCTAAATAATATGCATGTACCTCCATTCCTTGATTTATCAATTTTAGATATTATCTATTGATTTCATGTTATGGTGGATGAGGACTTAACCTTGCATACAAGGCCTACTTCTCCTTGCTTTTTCCTCTCAGTACAGTTAAATCACCATTTTCAACTAAACTGATAGACAGTGTTTCCATTGTCATAATTATGGAAATGTTCACTGCATTGCCAAGTGTATACTAGGACAATTCTTTTCTTAGACTGTCCTGCTTTTGTTTTGTTTTTAATTCACCCTGGACTCTAACCTCCTCATCACAAGAATAGTCATTGAAATATCTTCAACTATTTTCAAGAGCTCCATCATATTATCTTTTCCACTAAGCCCTTTCTTGAGGACCTCCCTCCTGGTTGTCCTCTGGACTTTCACAGCAGTCAGCCCATCACCTTCACAACCTCTCACTACAGTGGACAGAGCCACTCTTTCCTGGATTCCATACCAACCTTTTTCTTGTTTCACACTTGAATAGCATCCTCAAGTAACTGCCCAAGAAAGGTTGCTCAGGAGGGGAATATGCTAGGCCTTCCAAGTCTGAGCCTACTGCTTTTTCACCTTACTTTTTTGATGGTTTCAAATCCATACTCTTTACCACTCTGCTCTGTTGCAAAATGAAGAAAGACACTTCACTTGCTCTGAGGATGTTGAGGTTGGAGATGTCTTTTCTAGATTCTGAGGTTGTGAACCTAGATTTATCAATGGTAAAAAAAGAGAAAAATTTGATAGTTAATGCTATTTCAAGGTTCTCCATGTGCCAGGCACTGTGCTAAGTGCTTTACATAAATTAAAATCACATTTAATTCTTACACCAAATGTATGAGATAGGCAGGATTATTTTTCCCTTCTTATAGATGAAGCTGAGCACAGAGGACTCAAGTAATTCGGTGAAGGTCACAGAGTAAGTGATGAGTCAGGATTCAAACACTGGTTGGTTGACTCTGGAATTTGGATTCGAATTCAATAATCTACACTTTTGACTTCCCTGGTGGTCCAGTGGTTGAGAATTTGCCTGCCAACACTGGGAATCCCTGGTCTGGGAAGATTCCATGTGCCGCAGAGCAGCCAAGCCTACTGGCCACAGCTACTGAGCTCAAGAGCCTGCAAGCCGCAGCTACTGAAGCCCATGTACCTTAGAGTCCACGTCCTGCAACTAGAGAAAGCCTGTGCACAGCAACGAAGACCTCGAGCAGCCAAAAATAAAAAACGAATAGATAAACATTAAAAATATCCACACTTCACTTCTTCTATTGTAATAGAAGAGGCTTACAAATTAGTATCTTCTGACTTTGTCTTCTCCCCAACCTAATCTGGTAAGTGTGGAAACAAGACCTAAAATCCAAGTGACTTGTTCAAGTTCCTTAGCTAGTTAATAATAAAAACTAGAAAGTCAGGTTTCCTAGTATTTCCCTTTTCAATCAGGGAGTGGGGCTTCACATTCAGGATTGGTTTCTGTACCTTGGTTTCCCTGTTTAGGGGAGAAAGTTAGTGGAAAGGGCGTGTAAAAGATATGTATCCCATCAGATTGTGACTGAGATATGTAATAGAGGCAGATACAACTCGCTGTGGAAACAATGAAAGCTGACTCATTTTATACGATATGGCAGGCTTCCCAGGGGAGGTGGCATTGCATTGAACCTTGCATAGGAGTTTGAAAGCCAGGGAAGGGCAGGACATCACAGAGGAAAGGAGCAGCAGAAATGGAAGCAAGGAAGCTTGAAAGTGAACAGCCACAAAGTTTGGTTCCCACGTCAGCAAGTACCTCCTGTCTGTGTGAAGACATCCAGAAAGACCTGTACTCCCTTCAGTCAGTCTTCCATCTCACATTCATTCAACATGTCATCAATAATAGAGATAGAGGGACTTCTGTGGTGGCCCAGTGGTTAAGACTCTGCACTCCCAGTGCAGAGGGCACAGGTTCAATCCCTGATCAGGGAACTACAATCCCACATGCCACAAGGTGTGGCTAAAAGGAGAAAAAATAGAGATAGGATGGTATGGTTAAAAAGTTCTGGTTCTAGTCCTAGCTCTATCCCTAACTCGCTGTGTGACCTGGAGCAAATCTCTTCTTTTCTGGGCCTTGGTTTCCCCATCTATCAATTGGGAGAGCGAATTTATGATTTCCAAGGCCTCTTCCTACTTTCATTTGTGATGATTACAGAGCAAGAATAGGACAAAGGTGTCGAGGTGTCCTTGACTTCTGTCCATTAAAGGAAGGGGAGAAATACATCTGTTAACATCTGCTTTGGGCTGACCATCACCCACTCCTACCACCCTATGAGGGAGCTGCTATCTTCTCATTAAACAGAAGAGAAAAATGAAGTTCAGACAGTTTGAATCACTTCCTCAAATTCTCCCAGTAAGTAACAACAGAGTAAGAGCTAAAATGTTTGAGTGTTCACCACATTCCAGACACTGTCAAGACCTTACATTAACTCGTGTAATCCCCCAACAACCTCCATTAAAAATTTTTTAAAATTAAAATATAGTTGATTTACCATGTTGTGCTAATTTCTGCTGTACAGTGAAGTGATTCAATTATACATATATATATATGTATATACTTTTTCATATTTTCTTCCACTATAGTTTGCCCCAGGATATAGAATATAGTTCCCTGTGCTACACAGTAGGATGTTGTCTGTCCCTCCTATAGATAATAGCTTGCACCTTCTAATCCCAGACTCCCAGTCCTTCTCTTCTCCACACCCCCTCCCGCTTGGCAACCGCAAGCCTGCCCGCTATGTCTGTTTCATAGATATGTTCATTTGTGCTGTGTTTCAGATTCCACATCTAAGTGACACCATGCAGTATTTGTCTTTCTCTTTCCGACTATCTTCATTTTTGAATGGGGCGACAGCAAGTGTCTAATGCCACAGTCTATGCTCCTAACTACTAGACCACACTTCATCTCAGAAATGGCATCTGAGGCAGCATCACACTCCATACAGTCCACTCGGATGAGAGGAGATCACCCCTCCGTCTTCTCACCACCAGGCTCCTGTGATTTGGCCGTGGTGGGGGAAGGGCAGAGAGGGACAGAGGCATGCAAGCTGTCTCTGCTCTCCTCTGGCCTCTCCTGAACGCAAACTGCACTTTGAGTTTTTGTCAGGAGAGGCCCCCATGCCTGTCCTACTGAAGGGTGAGGTATGGGGCCAAGAGAAGGAAGATCTAGGATGCTTGGGCCCTGACTCTCAGAGCTAAAAGTGGCCTTGCAGATCAGCCGATTCCCTGTCAGACCCTAAGCTGATATCAACTATTTTCTCGACTTAGCTTACAAACCTCCAGTCACAAAGAGCTTATTATTTTTGGAAACCTTCCCCATCCCCTGATAGGACTTTTAGAAGATTTTTTCTTCCATTGTATTGAAGCTGATGTCAATACTCTTTACCCACTGGGGACTTCAGATCAAGTTCCCTCCCTCTTGGGCAAAGACTCTGGGGTCAAGTTTTCTGTTCAAACCCCAGTCCCACCCTTTCCCAGCTGCATTACTGTTGAGTTGCTAAGTCGGATCTGACTTTTTGCCACCCCATGTACTGCAGTCCACCAGGTTCTTCTGTCCATGGGATTTGCCAGGCAAGAATACCAGAGCGGGTTGCCATTTCCTTCTCCAGGGGATCTTCCCAACTCAGGGATTGAACCAGCATCTCCTGCATTGCAGGCAGATTCTTTACCGGCTGAGCCACCAGGGAAGTCCACCCAGGTGAGTAACCTTGGACAAATTGAAGCTCAGTGCCTCAATTTTGGTTAATTCCCCACTGTTCCTGCACAAGTTAGCCTAAAGCCAGATTTTTCTAGCTTGATCCTCAGTGATCCACAGCTTCTTACAGTGCTTTTCCAGCCACAAAGTATTTTCCTATACATCACATCATCTCACCAGACCCTGGGAAACAGGGCTGCTGGGACGGAGGGAGGCATGAGCGGCATGTGTTATCTCAGTTCAGCAGGTGAGGCAGATCTCCGACCCTAATACCAGACTGACCTCCAAACTTGTGCTCCTCACACCTCTCACAATTAGCATTCCAGGGCCTCTGTATGGCTTGCTCTCTTCTTCTCCCTGGAGTTTCCCATGCTCACCTTCTGCCTGCAGCGTCATCTTTCCTACCTCATTTTGCTGGTCACTATTCACTCTTTAGGCTCCAAAGGTGTCACCCGTTCTCCAGGAATCTCCTTGTTTCCGCCCACTCACTTAGCCAATGCCCCTCTCACATGTGCTTACCGTAACAAACTCTTTGCCCCCACTTTATTATATTGCTTATTTATCTTCCTTCACACTGGCTGTGGGTGCAAAGTCTTCAGTCGTGTCTGGCTCTTTGTGACCCTATGGACCATAGCCTGATAGGCTCCTCTGTCCATGGGATTCTCCAGGCAAGAATACTGGAGTGGGTTGCCATTTCCTCCTCCAGGGGATCTTCCCAAAACTGTGTCTCTTGTCTCCTGCATTGGCAGGCAGGTTTTTTTTTTTACCACTAGTGCCATCTGGGAAGCCCTGACTACTAGAACGTAAACCGTATGAGGCTGGGACTATGTCTGTCTTGTTCATTGTGTGCCCAGTGCCCAGCCTATAGCACAAAGCTTGGAATAGAGTGATTGCTTATTAAAAGTTTGTTGAACAAATAAATGAATGACCTATATTCATTTGAATGAATTCATTCATTTGACATTCATTTAAATGAATGTCCAGTATTCCAATACTCCTACAGCATGGCAGGCCCCCCTGTCCCTCACTATCTCCTGGAGTTTGCCCAGCTTCACATCCATTGAATCAGTGATGCTATCCAACCATGTCATCCTCTGCTGCCCTCTTCTTCTGCCTTCAGTCTTTCCCAGCATCAGGGTCTTTTCCAGTGAGTCAGCTGTTCACAGCAGGTGGCTAAAGTATTGGACCATCAGCTTCAGCATCAGTCTTTCCAATGAGTATTCAGGGTTGATTTCATTTAGGATTGACTGATCTGATCTCCTTGCAGTCCAAGGGACTCTCAAGAGTCTTCTCCAACATCACAGTTCAAAAGCATCAATTCTTCAGCACTCAGCCTTCTTTATGGTCCAACTCTCACATCCATATGTGATTACTGGAAAAACTATAGCTTTGACTAGACGGACCTTTGTCCATGACTAATAAAGGCCTACATTATAATCCAGGCTTTATTTCTAATTCCAAAAGTTCTTTTTTATCATCTTCTGAACCTAACCTAATTTCTACCCTAGCCCTTACTCTCCCTGTTATTATTTAATTCCTTAGAATCTTACATTGTTTATTGAAGGAATACTGGAGCTCATCTGATTCAATCCTTGATCTACACCAGAAGACTAAGTTCCATAGAAGTTAAGTGGTTTCCCAAGGTCACACTGCAAACTGTGGCAATCCTTCTTGACTACCAGATTGGCACTTTCCCGCTGAGTTCACCGAAGAGTTTGTGGACTTGTAGGGCTTTGTCTTGGGGGTGGGAGTAGCAGTAAATAACTCCATCCGGGACTTCCTTGGTGGTCCGGTGGCCAAGACTCCACACTCCTGATGCAGGCGGCCTGAGTTGGATCCCTGGTCAGGAAACTAGATCCCACATGCTGCAACTAAGGGTCTGTATGCTGCAACTAAAGATCCCAGATGCTGCAGCAAAGATCAAAGATCCTGTGGGCCGAAAGTAAGACTCGGCACAGCCAAATAATAAATATTTTAAGTAATAGTGAAATAATAATAGTTCCAGCGAAGTCCCTGCTTTGTGCTCTCTAGCTACTCCAAAATCCAGACACAAGAGGTCTGACATCTCACAGGCCAAGTGTCAGGCAGGACTGGTTGGGGGAGGTGTGAGTTGGCGGGAGGAAGGGGAGGCAGGGAGGGCGGACCACGGAGAGCCGAGGGTGCAGACGGAGAGCCGAGGATGCAGACGACGGAGAGCCGAGGATGCAGACGACGGAGAGCCGAGGGTGCAGACGGAGAGCCGAGGGTGCAGACAGAGAGCCGAGGACGCAGACGGAGAGCCGAGGGTGCAGACAGAGGAACCAGGCAGTGGCACAGCCCCACTGTTGCGGGGTCCCTGGAGGCTCCCACTGTGGCCGCACCACTCCCTCTGCCCCTGAAGCTGACCTTTGGGGCCAGAGATCAATAACCCGGACTTTGGCTTCAGCCCCCGTTAGCCCTCCAGTGACCACAGGGGGCACAGAAGAGCAAGTGGGACTCAGGTCATTAAGTAACTGTCACTCTTCCCCGGCCCCACTTGGGGACTGCTGGGGGAAGGGCCAGGGACAGAACTGTTACTGAGAAACGCACCCCCAACCAGAGGAGGACCGAGACCTCTGTCTCTGCTTGACCCCGTCTCTTCCCTTTCCTACCTTCACCCAAGATTTCCTCCTGTGCTCTGTATCCTCCCACCTCTTTAGCACGGAGCCCTGACTCCGCTCACTGAACCCCTAATCTCCTATCTGAGCCTTCATCTTGTTTGCTGAGCCCCATTTCCCCTTCAGTGAAGCCCGATATTTCTGTTAGGTCAAACTCCTTTGGCGGTTTCCCTCCCCTATTGTCCTGTTGTGCTGTATAATCAAGAGAATTTCCTTTTTGGCCGCACCACAAGGGATCTTAGTTCCCCAACCAGGGATTGAACTCTCGGCCCCTGCCTTGTAAGCACAGTCCTAACCACTTGCCCACCAGGGAAGTCCCAATCTGGAGCCATTTTATGCTTTTTCAATCAAGGCAGTAGATGGAAATTCCTCGTTCCCCGTTTTCTGAATATCGCATCCCCAGTACCTTCTCATCCCTCACATCCGTAAAGAACGAACACGTTGTTTTGGCCATCATATCAGCAGACCCCTGGCTCAGAAGCACATTAACCCACCCCGTCCCACCTGCTTTCCATCCTTCCTGCTCACCATTCCTTTCCCACATCCTCCCCCCTCGCCCCCAATGCCCTAGCCAATCACTTCTGATTGATTGGTTAGGGACGAGGAGGAAAGGGATCGATGGAAGAATCTGGGCCTATTCTAATCAAAGTTAAAGGTCCAGGACAGAATGATATTAACTGTGGGGAAGCTCAGGTGATGGTCATGATGGAGCTGGAGGTGAGGTGGTTTGAAGTGTGAGGGAGAATGTGTGCAGAGCTCCGACTGTGCTCTGAAGGGCAGGAGGAGAGTTTTGTGGTGGAGCTAAAAGAAGTGAGAAGGCATAAATCAGTAGGAGTATTGGCATTAGGTTGAGGTTGCCAAGACTACCTCACAGCTAAGAAATTTACCACCTCATTCCTCTAGAGTGGGGTCTTGAGTCCTTGATACTCAAAGTGTCCAGCAGGGGGCGCTCTGCCCCTACATTTCCCCCTTTCCTCACCCCTCAGAATTTTCTTCTTTCTTCAAAAATACTCTTTGAGCACAACTGTGTGTCAAGCCCTGTGCACCAGACACTATATGGACTGCAACCATTCAGGCACCAACCAGACGCACAGATAAGCAAGGTGCTGGACTCCGTGGTGCGGCAGGGTAGGAATACAGAGAATAAATAATTACTGTGATTTAATTTAAAGAGTATCAGACAAAGCTTTCCTGAGGAGCTGCCTTTTAAACTGAGACTTAACAGATGCCTAAATCTTGACCAGGTAACAATGTGGCAAAGAGGTGAAGGTGGAGCTTGTAGGGGTTGCCTTTCAGACAAAGGGAACAATGGGCTTCAGAACCTGAATCAATAAAAGATCCGGGCCCCTTCAGTAGGAAGGAAAGAAGCCTGCCTCTGTGGCTACATCCAGCTTTGGTCAGAGGTTTAACCCTTTCTGGGCTTCCCTTGTGGCTCAGTAAAGAATCCGCCGGCCATGAGGGAGACCTGGGTTCGATCCCTGGGTTGGAAAGATCGCCTGGAGAAGGGGAAGGCTACCCACTCCAGTATTCCGGCCGAGAGAATTCCATGGACTGTATAGTCCGTGGGGTCTCAGAGTTGACACGACTGAGCGACTTTCTCTTCACTTTGACCCTTTCTATTGTGAGACTCACACACTTGGAGCCTCCCAGTTTCCAAGACTCAGTTTTCTTGAGATTTGCCTTTTGTGGGAAAAAGGCGAAGACAGAGAGCCAGCAGGTCTCTGGGTCCTTTCTAGAGTAACCAAGCTTGGGAGGAAGAATTCCTGTTCACTCTCTTCCTAAGCGCAAATGGCTACAAGTGAAACTTAGTTTAAACTTCAGGGCCCCTCCCAAGGCCGTGGAGCAAGTCAAGTTGTATGCTCATGTATTTTTATAAAATGTGCACAATGAGATATTTTAGTCACAGCTGGACATCTGAAATGTGAAATACCAACAGTTAGTCCAAGAGGTGTGCCAGGTAATTAGTTAATACAGATACATTTTCAGATGTTTGTGGTATTTTTCAGTTTTTGAAATTTGTGAATATCATGACTTTTTTTTTTAGTCTAAATAAATGTTCACTTTGGGTATACATTTTATACCTATAATCTTATACCTCTTTTTTTAAAAAAAATTTATTTATATATTTGGCTGCACCACATGGCATGTGGGATCTTAGTTCCCCCACCAAGGATCGAACCTGTACCCTCTGCAGTGGAAGCACAGATTTCTTCCTTTCTTTCTTTTTTAAAACGATATATTTATTTGCTTCGTGGCACTGGGTCTTGGTCGCTGCATGCAGGCTTTGTCTAGCTGCGGCGAGGAGGGGCTGCTCTCTGTCTGGTGCGCAGGCTGCTCCCTGTGGTGGCTCCTCTTGTTGCAGAGCACAGGCTCTATGGCACACAGGCTTCAGCCGTTGTGACACACAGGCCCAGTTGCTCTGAGGCATGTAGGATTTCAATTCCCGGACCAGGGATCAGACCTGTGTCCCCTGCACCGGCAAATGGATTCCCAGCCACTGTGCCTCTAGAGGAGTCCAGAAGCATAGACGTCTAACCCCTTGACCACCAGGGAAGTCCCCTGTATTTCTTTTCTTAAAGAGGGCGTCCTAAACTGTAAAAGTTCGATGTCCAATAAGACCTGCATCTGCCCGGGTGGGGTTCCAGAGGCTGACTACTCACTCCAGACCTTAACCGGTTCTGGAGTTAAGCTAATCCTTCCTGATCAGTTCTTAGAAGGATCTAACTGATCCTTCCTCGCTCTTCGATCAGTCTCCCCTACTCTGTGGTCTATAAGATGTTAATAGGAATGCCAAGGGGATAGAGCTACATGAAAAGTCAGAGATAATTAGTAGTAAAAAATTTTTTTTTTACTTTTTGAGATTGTTTCAGATTCACAGAAAAGTTGCAAGAAGAATCAAAGAATTCTTATACACACTTCACCCAGATTCCCCAGCTGTTAAAAATTTACCTCATTTGTTTTCATTCTCTTTCCCTTCCCAGTCTTTCTATATATATTTGGCTATTTCTGAGTAAATTGCAGATATAATGCTCCTTTTCCCCTAGCATGTCAAAGTGTGCTTCCTAAAGATATAAGGACATCCTCAAACATAATCATAAAACTGTTATCAAAGTCAAGATGATATACTGAAACCTACAGACTTTACTCCGGTTTTATCAGTTGTCCTTCTAAGGGTCTAATAATGTCATTTCTTGTCCAGACTCAATCCAGGATCACTCGATCACTCATGCCATTAAATTCTCACATCTCTATCTTTTTTTTTTAATCTCTCTCTCTTTTTAATCTGGAATAGTTCCTTGGTTTTTGTCTTTTATGACATGACATTTTAAAAAAATAGGCCTATTATTTTGTAGAATATCCTTCAACTAGAATTTGTCTGATGTTTCCTCATGATTAGATTGAAATTTTGCATTTTTGGCAGAATTATCACAAATTTTGATATATCTTTTTAATACCCCATATCAGGAGATAAGTAATAATATGAACCATTGTATGCTGAAGCTGAAACCCCAATAGTTTGACCATGTGATGCAAAGACTGACTCATTTGAAAAGACCCTGATGCTGGAAACATTGAAGGCGGGAGGAGAAGGGGACGACAGAGGATGAGATGGTTGGATGGCATCACCAACTCAATGGACATGGGTCTGAGTAAACTCCGGGAGTTGGCGATGGACAGGGAGGCCTGGTGTGCTGCAGTTCATGGGGTCACAAAGAGTCGGACACGACTGAGCAACTGAACTGGACTGGAGCTGGATTGTATGTTGAACTTGAATCACTTGGTTGAGGTGTCAGTTTTCTCCACGGTCAAGTTGCTATGTTTTCTCTTTGTAATCAGTAAATATCACCATACATTGTGATGACATAGATCCTGTTTCTCACGAACTTTCATCATAGTTTTAGTGTCCACTGTCAATCCTTGCCTAAATCAATTAGTATTTGGATGGTTACCAAATGGGATTTTCTAATTATGCTCTTTCTACATTTGTTCCAAGAGCTTTCCCTTCTCCATTTATTTTATCTTTTTAATATTTATTTTTATTTATTCAGCTGCCCCGGCTCTTAGTGTGGCATGGGGGATCTAGTTCCCTGATCAGGAATCAAACCGAGGCCCCCTGCACCAGGAGTGCGGAGTCTTAGCCACCGGACTACCAGGAAAGTCCCTGTTCATTTGTATATCAGAATGAATTCATAGATTTCTTTTATACTCCATTACCAACCGTTCTGATGCTTAAATTGCCCCCAGTTTGGCCAGCGGGACCCACTTCAAACTGGTGTCTTCATCGCACTTTGAGTGCTTCTTGCTTTCTGGTAAAGCAAGCTGTCCCAGGCTCACCTGTCCTTCCCCAGCCCAGCCTGAGATCAGCCATTTCTTCAAGGAGCCAAGTATGTTAGAGATGGAAAGTGTTAGGCAGAGTCTGGCTCCTGTTAGTCTAGTGCTTTCAGTTTTTATAAAGTCTGCTGCTGCTGCCAAGTCGCTTCAGTCATGTCCGACCCTGTGCGACCCCATAGATGGCAGCCCACCAGGCTCCCCCGTCCCTGGGATTCTCCAGGCAAGAACACTGGAGTGGGTTGCCATTTCCTTCTCCAGTGCATGAAAGTGAAAAGTGAGAGTGAAGTCGCTCAGTTGTGTCAAACTCTTCGCCACCCCATGGACTGCAGCCTACCAGGCTCCTCCATCCATGGGATTTTCCAGGCAAGAGTACTGCAGTGGGGTGCCATTGCCTTCTCCGTTATAAAGTCTAACATCTCCTATTCACTAAAAAGCCTCAGGCTTGGAAAGAGGTGAGTTTGAGTGTGGAGACTGCTTGCTGGCTTTGTCACCTCAGATGATACACAATGGCAGCAACGTTGCCTACCCTGAGTCGTTGCAAGGATGTAAATGCCAGAAGGGCAAGCACCATTGTCTGCTTTTGACCACAGTGTCTCCAACAAGGGCCGGAGGACAATGGGAGCTCCGTAATAGTCTTACTTTCTTTTTATTTTATCTACTTATTTATCTTTGGCTGGGTCTTTGTTGCGGCACACAAACTCTTTGTTGTACACGGGCTTTCTCTAGTTGCTGTGAGCCGGGGCTATTCTCTAGCTGGGTGCTTCTCGTTGAGCTGGCTCCTATTGCTGTGGAGCCCAGCCTCCAGCGCTTGGGTTCAGTAGCTGTGGAAAGCAGGCTTGGCTGCCTTGAGGCCTGTGGGATCTTAGTTCTGCCACCAAGGAGCCAACCCGTGTCCCCTGCATTGGCAGGTGGATTCTTAACAACTTGATGACTAGGGAACTTTCTGTAATAGTCCGGAAGGATCGAATGACCTGAGATGCGAAGTGTGAGGTGTTCGCCCTGGGTCTGGTGCACACACGCAGCTTGTGGTCAAGGGTGGCCACTGTTCTCTGTTTTGTGGATACTTGGATATGCTCAGAGTTAGAGCTAATTGTCAGGGGGGCACTGGTGATGGGCCAGCTAGAGGCCTCTGCCCCTCGCAGAGGAAGGAAGGATTTGGATTGAACAGATAAAAACAAAGACAAACACACACTGGCCTAAGTATGCTGGGAAGGAGGCCACAGACAGGCAGTCAGGTCCAGAGGAAGCGGCAGCTGGAAATCAGTCAGAGGTTCTGGAAGGCGTGTGGCCGGGCTGGACCCCTGGCGGGTGGAGGGTGAGGTGTGGGTGTGGGCAGATGAGAGGCAGGGGGAACCGATCGAGGCAGACTTCTGGGGGACAGGAAGGAGTTTTGTGCTAGACTTGGGCAGACAGGTGGACGAGGCTGTACTTCAGAGGCCCTGCCTGAGACGCTCGATCTCGGGCAAGACACCGAGCCCACATTGTGGGGGCCTCCTTGTCTCGGGGGAGCCCAGGACACCACCGTCAAGAAGCCCCGAGGCCTCTGGGGGAGACCCAGACCCTGCTGTTGGGGCCCTCATACCTTGACTTTCTCACCACCAACCTTGCCCCCTCTTCCTGGTTCTGCTCCCTGCTCCCGCTCCAGATGTGGCTGGACTTTTAGCCCCTTGGCGTGTCTCCCATCCGTCCAGGAAGCCTCAGGATCTTGCAGCAGGCTTCGTTTCTTAAAAGCCCCTCCTTTATTCAAGCCTCTGAGGGTTTCCTGGAAACAGCATGGTGTGAGAGTCAGCTTCTAAGTGGCCACCAGTCTTTCCACCGGGGTTATTTTGGAAGGTGACACCTTCCCCCGGCTTACCACAGTCCCCTTCCAGAGCACCCTCGGTTGCTATGACAGCTGACAAAGGGAAACCACAAGACTAGAAGTTGAGCCAGTCTGCTTAGGAGGAGGCAGGAACAAAGCGTGGTGGGGAACAAGGTCCCTGCTTGGCACACCCATGTGGGCTCAAGGTAGGGCTTGCAGTGCCAACAGGCTTTGATGCCACAGAAGCAGCCACTTTGCCGTAGAAGCTTCTGTCCAGGAGTCGATCTTTAAGGGGCTCTGAGTAGCAGGTTCTACGACTAGAACTCTTTTTCCATTGCACCCATTTTGAGGTGTGGAAACTAAGGAAGTGACTTAAAGAAGCTCCAACAGCAAGTGAGTGACAGAATCAGGCTCAAACCCAGATCTCTCAGTTCTGTCCTGGGTCCTCTTTCCACAATCCCAATTACCTACCCTTGGCCAGGAATTCACAGAATCCAGAACTTTCTAAACTGTTCCCTGAGACTTCATGGAATATTCTGACAAAATTGAGGCTGGTGATATTTGTTTCTTTTAAAATACATTGGAAAAGTACTTGCATAATAGAAACTAAACACGTTTCTATGACAGGTCTTACTGTGACACGTGTCGCCTTTAACAAATGGTGTGCCATTCCCAAGGGTGATGTGTGCCTCAACCGTCATGGCTGAAATCCTTCACCGCATTCTCTCTGAGGCCACACTTCCCATGGGTGGCTCTCAGGCAGAGACTGGGTCGACAAGCACAGGAAGGCAAGGCCTTCCTGGGAGGCAGAGGAGTTTGTGATGGGCAAGTTTGTGTTTTTGTTTTAGTTTTTGGCCATACGTCTTGTCGGGTCTTTGTGCCCCAACCTGAGATTGAACCTATGCTCCTTGCAGTGAAAGTGCAGAGTCTCAACCCCTGGACCACCAGGGAGGTCCCTGTGATGGGCAGTTTTGGACTGAAGACTCCCCAGTGGTGCTGTGAAACTTTCCTAGAATTGCACCTCAGTCTGAAATGTTTCCTGCCCACCCCTCCTTCCTTCCTTCCTCTGTCTTCCATGGGGGTTTCGCCTGCACTGTGGTCTACCCAGCTCTCCCACCTTCCTCCAGCTCCTTGCCCATTTTCCCTCACAGGTATTTTCCCCAATAAATCAGTCCCACGTCTAATCCCCTCTTGACACTGGCTTCTCAGAGGACCTGAACTAACACATCAAGAATTCCTTCAAGGTTCATGAACTAGTCTCCAATGTGTATATGCATTGTTTCACCAAATATTTCTCCACTTTCATAGGAATGTATTCACCAACCACATGTTCAATTGCGGTCAAGCGATTTGCTCATTTTACTATGTTTTGCAATTTGTAATTTCAGCATGTGACTGTGACACTCAATGCTTGTTGTCTATTCAAAATAGGAGTCAATTTTTGGATCATTTCTTATAGCAGTTAATTTGTGACACCTTTGTTGGTTTGTGAGAGACTGGGCTGTCTCCTTTAACCTGGAGGTCATCACCTCCTGGCAGTGGTCTGCTAACATATCTTTACTTTGTAAGTGTTCCATAGTAAACTTTGGGAAGAGCCGCCAGAACCCATCTTGAATGTGCATACCTTCTCAACTGCTGATGCTGCTCAGGGCAATGGACTTTAGACAGCTCCTTCTGGCTGAGGACCAAGCAGAGTCGGTATTGCCATAATCCACAGGGAACAGTCCCGGAATTTGTGCCTGCTCACTCTGTCCGGAAAGGAGGACCCTCATTTCTGTAAGACGCCGCATATTGACCCCTTTGGTTTCCTTTGATGTGTTGTATGTGTGTGCTTGGTCACTCAGTTGTGTCCGACTCTTTGCGACCCCATGGACTGTAGGCCACCAGGCTCCTCTGTCCATGGAATTTTCCAGGCAAGCATACTGGAGTGGGTTCCCATTTCTTACTCCAGGGGATCTTCCCAACCCAGGGATTGGATCCATGTCTCTTGTGTCTTCAGCACTGGCAGGCAGCTTCTTAACACTGTACCACCTGGGAAGCCTCTGATGTGTTGTTGATGCTGCTGCTGCTGCTAAGTCACTTCAGTCGTTTCCGACTCTGTGTGACCCCATAGACAGCAGCCCATCAGGCTCCCCTGTCCCTGGGATTCTCCAGGCAAGAACACTGGAGTGAGTTGCCATTTCCTTCTCCAATGCATGAAAGTGAAAAGTAAAAGTGAAGTCGCTCAGTCGTGTCCACTGTTCGCGACCCCATGCACTACAACCTAACAGGCTGCTCCACCCATGAGATTTTCCAGGCAAGAGTACTGGAGCTGATGTGTTGTTAAGAGTGACCAAATCTAGAGGTGATACTATCCTTGGATTCCTTGAGGGTTTTGATCAAGATGAGGGAAATGTTTTTAGTTAAAATATATTTACTATGAGCGATGTCTTTACTTTCTCTCATACGCTTTCCAAAGTATTTTTACAAATGGCTCATTTAATTTTTTTTTTTTTTACTTTCACTTTTTTTTGGCCATGCAGCATGTGGGATCTTAGTTCCCCAGCCAGGGATCAAACCCACATCCCCTGCAACGGAACCACAGAGTCTTAACCACTGGACCACCAGGGAAGTCCCCTACAGTTTGCTCATTTGGCATTTGTTTCAATATACGTACACAGATTTATTTACTTATTTGTTTTTTGGTCTTCCCTGCTGCGTGGGCTTTTCTCTAGTTGCCATCAGTGGGGGCAACTCTTTGCTTCAGAGCTCAGGCTTCTCATTGCGGAGCACGGGCTCTGGGGCTCATGGGCTTTGATCGTTGCAGCTCTGAAGCTCAGTGGTTTCGGTCCCTGAGCTCCAGAGCACAGGCTCAAAAGTTGTGACACACAGCTTAGTTATTCCATGGCATGTGGGTTCTTCCCAGATCAGGGATCAAACCCGTGTCTCCTGCATTTGCAGGAGGATTCTTTACCACTGAGCCACTGGGGAAGACCTGCTCATTTAGTTTTTAAAGTGATTCTGTGATTCTTCGAGCACAGGCTCTGGGGTGGGGTCTAGGTTCAATTCTAGCTTGTTTTGTGACCTTGAGCAAATCATTTAAAATCTCTGAGCCTTATTTCCTTTTCTGTGTAATAAAACTGCTACCTCCTCTGGCAGGATGAAGTGAGGTCATGGAGATGTTGTGGTTGCCTGGGCAGGGGTTGCATCAGAGAAGGTCTGATTGGCTAAACTGGGGGTCTGAGGAGCCACAAAGCAGGTTTAGTCATTAGTGATGTGGTGAGATTGCCTTCTCTGGTCCAGGCAGAAGAAAAACCCCCCGCTCTGTGCTCCCGCAACACTTTTCTCTGTCCCTTAAAGGCCTTCATCATTATCCCTTATTGGAGTCTTTTCTACCCAGCCTGGGAGATTTGGGGTTGCCAGAAGCAGGTGTTAAGTTTGCTGAGGTTCAGACATTAGGAGTTAGCATGGACCCCTCAGGCCCATGTGTGTGGGGACTGAGGAGTCCTCAGGAGGATGAAATGCCCAAGATGTTGAGTGAGAGTCATGGGGTCGGGCCGCTCAGCGGCCCCACTTGTCAGAGTCGAAGGAACTGCCGCCATGGAGAGCTCTGATGAATGGAAGATCACGAGGTGCCATTTCAGCTCCTTCACCCTCTGCTGACAAAGCAGGACCGGGGGCGTGAGTGGGACACCCTTTTCATCCCCGAGAACAGAACATGTTGTAGGTGTGACTTGCTGGCCCAGCACTGGGGGAGCCCCACAAGAGGCAACACTCTTGGCTTCCACACCCTTGACTTGCTGACCCTTGTCTTCCCATGAAGGCAGATGATGACATGCTTGGGAGCCCACAGAGCTATCCCCAGAACCTCTCAGAAAAACCCTCCTGACATCTGCATTCATCCAACTCTTTCTCTGGGTGAGGTGCTGGGTTAAGCACTTTCCAGACATGGTCTGCTACGGTCTCCATAACAACTCCACGTCTGTTCCAAGTCCTACTTTGTAAAGGAGGTAAGGAAACAAATAGACACATCATGGAATTTGCTCAAGATGCAGGCTAGAGAGGCAGAGGGATTTGAACTTAGTCGGTTGACTTTAGGGCCGTGGGCTATGAACCAAAATACTCAACTGATACATCCTAATTGAGGATGATTTCAAGGCTGGGTTGCAGTGAAGTAGTTGCTATTAACGTGCCCTCATTTATTCCCAATAAATGGGGTAGGCTGGGTGTTTGGGTTCCATGTACAACCCAGGTATGCTAGGCACCTACCTGGTATTATGTAAGTGTCTGTTGTGTGACAGCTATGGCAGCAAAAGAAGCTCTGTGCCAGAACTGTGGGCCTTCCTGGTACCTAAATCTCTAGACTCTGAGGTCAAGAGGAAGCTACTTGGCCTTGGCAGTGCCTCCCGGCCAGGGCTCTGAGGTCCTCCTGGCTCCCAGCATGAACACAGCCTCACAACATCACACCTGTCCTACATCCTTTGCTCTTTGCAGATGACCAAAGATGGTGAAAAAGCTCAACAGACTTGGCTTATGATTCAGCTCTACCACTTACTGGCTGTATGGCCTTAAACAGTTCAAAGGTGAATTAACCTTTCTGAGCTCAGTTTTTTAATCTGTTAAATAGAGGGAAGACTATCCACCTCATAAGGCTGTGGTGAGGAATACATGGGGAAACAGATGTCAAGCACCTTGATGCTGGAAAAGATTGACGGCAGAAGGAGCAGGGGTGGCAGAGGATGAGATGGTCAGATAGCATCACTGACTCAGTGGACATGAATTTGAGCAAACTCTGGGAGATGGTGGAGGACAGAGGAGCCTGGCGTGCTGAAATCCACGGGGGTCGCAAAGAGTCGGACATGACTTAGCGACTGAACAACTGAGCTTCCTAAAAACGGCAACCCACCTCAGTATTTTTGCCTGTAGAATTCCGTGAACAGAGGAGCCTAGAGGGCTATGGTCCACGGGCTTGCAAAGAGCCGGGCACGACTGAAGCAACTGAGCACAATAGAAAAGTTCTAACTTTCCTCCTCCTCTTCCTCACTGTTACTGTTACTATACCACCTCCATTCTCAGGACCAGGATCTTTCTCTACACTTTGATTCTGGTCCCCTCTCCGGATGAGGAGGTCGAGACACCCAGCTAGCCCTGTCAGTCCTTGGAGGGCAGAGCTGCCCTCATGGGAGCAGGTTAGAGCCAGGTCTCAGAGCCAGGAGACCTGAGTTCTCCTCTCAGCAAGGCCACCAATTTGCCATAGGACCACGGGTCAATCACTTTTCCTCTCTAAAGATCAGTTTCCCCACTTCTCCAGTTCTCGAGGATGCAGCCCGGCAGGGTCTTCGGCTCCATACCCAGTGTGGGAGGCGACAGCTGTCATGGTGATGTTTGAGCAGATGAGAGCAAACGCGAGCAAGTCACTCAAGGGGATGGACAGGTACAATCCTGAGAACCACTATGTGAAGACGCAGGCCAAGGAGGATATTTATCATCTGGAAGCCAGCCTGGCTGTGTTGAAGCTGTACCCAGCCTTTCTCCAGACCACAGTCACTGCCCAGATCCTGCTACAGGCCCTCATCAACCTGCCCCACGCTGACTTCATGCTGTGCAAGTGCAGCAGGAAGAATGGCCCACCCAGCAAATTTTGTCCCTCAGAGACCTGCTGGGGACCTGCCACTTCCAGCCCTTCTGGTAAGCCCTGGATAAAAACACGGATCTCTTGGAAGGTATAAATGGCTTCGAAGACTCTGTCCAAAATCTGCCATGTCATGGGCATCACTTACCAGCACATCAGTCTCTGGCTGCTGGCCGAGATGCTGGGGGATCTGGCAGGCAGCAAGCTAAAGGTGCGAATGAGCAGCATGGCTGGAGTCCCAACGAGTCAGACAAGATCTCCATCTGCAGCCAGGAAGAGAGCATTAAGCCCGAGAATGTCATGGAGAAGATAGACTGACAGGGTGTCCAGCATCATGGCTTCCTCCCGGTAACTTTGCAGGTATTTAATATAGGTTTGTTGGCTTCTCAAAAAACAATAACCCACCACAAATTGTTTCCCCATGGGTGAGTAGGGAGAGTTGTACCTGCCCAGCTCACCTCACTGGGCTGTTGTGAAACCAACACAGGGGTGGATGTGGAGCCTCTGTGAGGGTAGGGCCCTGTGTAGAGTGACTGGGTTTCTTGGAAGAAAAGCAAGGGATGCAGGAACCCAGAGGAGCCAAGTGATCTCCTGCCTCTGATCACAAGTCTTCCTCTTCTTTGCCCGTTTCATTCATTCATTCAACATATATTGATCAAGCACCTACTACGTACCAGGTAGTCTTCTAGGTCCTGGGGACGCAGCAGTGAGCAAAACCAAATCTCCGCCTTCATGGTACTTCCATTCTAATGGAGAGACTCAGACCCTAAATGAAGTTGGATGAGGTCCTACCTCCTCCAGGAAACTTCCCCTGACAACTTTGTCCCCACAGACTTTATTTTTGGGGGCTCCAAAATCACTACAGATGGTGACTACAGCCATGAAATTAAAAGACGCTTACTCCTTGGAAGGAAAGTTATGAGCGACCTAGATAGCATATTCAAAAGCAGAGACATTACTTTGCTGATGAAGGTTCATCTAGTCAAGGCTATGGTTTTTCCTGTGGTCATGTATGGATGTGAGAGTTGGACTGTGAAGAAGGCTGAGCACCGAAGAATTGATGCTTTTGAACTGTGGTGTTGGAGAAGACTCTTGAGAGTCCCTTGGACTGCAATGAGATCCAACCAGTCCATTCTAAAGGAGATCAGTCCTGGGATTTCTTTGGAAGGAATGGCTAAAGCTGAAACTCCAGTACTTTGGCCACCTCATGCAAAGACTTGACTCATTGGAAAAGACCTTGATGCTGGGAGGGATTGGGGGCAGGAGGAGAAGGGGACAACAGAGGATGAGATGGCTGGATGGCATCACTGACTCGATGGACGCGAGTCTGAGTGAACTCCGGGAGTTGGTGATGGACAGGGAGGCCTGGCGTGCTGTGATTCATGGGGTCGCAAAGAGTTGGACATGACTGAGCAACTGAACTGAACTGAACCTGGGTTAGACATTCCCCTCTGGATACCCCTAGTCCAGTGATCACACTGGACAATGATATCTGACATGTCTGTTTTATCACAACTTGTGTTTTCTTGAGGACAGGTACCTTGACTCATGCGCTCTGTCGTTGGCACCAAGCACAAGGCTTGGCATCTGGTTAAGACTCAAGACACCTTTGTTCAACAAACAAAGGAATGAAACAAATGGAGTGATTTACACCATAGGCTTCTAGTTGTTGACTGATTCAACAGGTTTTGTCAGGCAGCCTTCATGGGCAAGTGTGGATGGGTGTGGTTCTGAATAAAGAGATAAAAAGTTTCTGTCTCTTGCCCTGAGGATGGTATAATCTGAAAGGCAGGAGAGAGGCCAGGAGGAGAGAATGACCATCTACTGAACAGGAGCCCCAGTCCATGCTTACCTCTCCAGCAAAGTAGGTATTATTAACTTTCACAGGTTAAGAAAGAGGTTCATAGAGTCTCAATAACGTGCAAGAACAGTGGGGCTGATGTGGGTTTGAGGTCAGCCCAGGCCTCCTACTTTCCCACTGTAATCAGGACACAAGGCAGGATTTGCTCTGTCCCTAACGGGCAGTCTGCATGAAACGAGGGCTGCAGACCCTCAGAGGTGGGAGAGGTTGCTGAACTGAGGTCCGTCTTAGAGGAGGGAGCTGCCCACTGTACCTTAAAGTGGGCAATTGGTGGGATGGGGACTGGCAGTGTGGAGGGGGTACTCTCTGAAGGTGTGAAAGTCCTAGGGCCCTGGGAAGATGACCTTGGAAAGCTCGAGGCCTGCTAATGGGCAAGCAAGGGAGGGTGGAGTAACCATCGCTGCTTGGGCTCCCTGCTAGAGCATACATTGCTGCAAACCCCGTGGCACCTCGTGTACAGCTTGGACTAGGTCGATGTCAACCGAGTGAATAGATCTTTTTCTCCTGACTCCTTGGGCAAGTAATCAGAGTTATCTCAGCCAGATCCTAGCAAAGGACCTGCCACCTTCTGAATGCTCTTTGTGGTACCCAAGTTGCCCCAGTTTTCTGAAGAGGTGTTCTTAACCACTGAGCAACCCAAGGGCCTGCCTGTTGAGATCATTTCTCTTTGAAATGAAGTTTCCAGCTGCTTTCCTCAGACTGAAAGGGGAGTGGGTCACACGTCAAAAGTAACAGGTCTACATACAGGGTGCTGATGAAAGGCTTCACACTCAGACCTCTTCTCTGCCTTCATGGCTCACTGATCTTAAGCAAGTCCTTTATCTTCCCTAAACCTCAGTCTTCTCATCTGTAAAAGAGGGCTACTGGTACCTCGATCATCCAAGCCCCACTTGAGTGGTCTTTCCTCTGCCCTACTCTCCCCTGCCCTACAAAACTGGACCTGCCCCTTTTGGCTCTGAGTTTTAACCACGCAGAGATAGAAAAGGTCAGGGTAAACTTCTGAGAGAAAGGAGGATGCAGACTGAGACTCTTTGTTACCTCACAGGAGTACAAGCTGCGATGATTCGTGAGCTGAACCAAAGAGCTCTAGTTTACGAAAGTGTTGTCAAGTAGCATGCTAGCTTCTTAAAATACTTCCTATTTAATCCTCAGTGAAGTATTCTTAATTCCATTCTAAAGATGAGGATACAGAGGTTCAGGATTGCATGTCTTCATGCAGGACAACTTGGACAAAGCAGGTGTATTCTTTAAGACTCAGTTGCAAATAAATAAACTGCTATGGGGCACTGCAGGCTTCAGACAATGGGGTCACACAGAGTCGGACACGATTGAAGCAACTTAGCATGCATGCATGCCAAGTGGAAAGAGATGTCATTCAAGGCTTTAAATGCTTCCAAAATAACAAGAAGGGGCAGGGAGCTGGTTCTAGAAAAGGCCTCCAGGAATAATTCCAGGACAAACCCACAGAACTGACCAGCCTGGGGAGTTGCTCCCTTTGCTTCACTTGGAAAGGTGGAGAATCTGTAAGTGCTGGCTCCAGACCTATGCCAGATCTGCAGGAAAAAAAAAAAAAGATGCTCCAAACGTTGACTCTGGTTCCACTGCTGATACCTTTGCAAAAAAGGCTGACTTGGAGCCTTTGACCTTCTTATTTTCACCTCCCAAATCTCACCCAACTGTTTATGGATTGAAGTGAAGTGAAGCACTTAGTCGTGTCTGACTCTTTGCGACCCCGTGGGCTGTAGCCCGCCAGGCTCCTCTGTCCATGGGATTCTCCAGGCAAGAATACTGGAGTGGGTTACCATTTCCTTCTCCAGAGGATCTTCCCGACCCAAGGATTGAACCCAGGTCTCCTGCATTGGAGGCAGATGCTTTAACCTCTGAGTCATGGATTGAAGTGAAGTGAAGTGAGGTCGCTTAGTCATGTCCAACTCTTTGCGACCCCATAGACTGTAGTCCACCAGGCTCCTCTGTCCATAGAATTCCATCGAATTCTCCAGGCAAGAGTACTGGAGTGGGTTGCCATTTCTTTCTCCAGGGGATATTCCCGACCCAGGGATTGAACCTGGGTCTCCCGCATTGCAGTCACACACCAGGGAAGCCCCGAGCTGTGGCTTAGGAGAACCATAGTCACAGAGTTCTAGCTGCAAGGGAGTCTGGGAAATGTAGTTTTTTTCACAGTGCCAGAAGGCAAGCTAGGAGGAAGCAAGGGATGTTGAGTACCAAGCCAACATTTCCACAACCCTTCCTGCCAATGCAGAGCTTGTGCCTGGAATTACTCTGCTCAGGGCCTGCTCCTGTTCACATACCATTAACTTGAAGGGAGTGGTGTGATGTGTGTGTGTGTGTGCGCCTGACATAGGTTTTAATGGATACTTCACTAGAGCCCTCATTTCTTGGAGCTTCTATTCCAGAAGAAGGCATTCATGGGAAACTCCAGGAAGGTGTTCCAGTGCCAGGAGGCAAGAATATTCTCATCTTTCTCTTTTAGAAGTCTTTTATACATACTTACTTATTTTTGGCTGTGCTGTGTCTTGGTTGCTTTGCACAGGCTTTCTCTAGTTGTGGTAAGTGGGAGCTACTGTTCATTGTGGTACATGGACTCCTCATTGCGGTGGCTTCTCTTTTTCCAGTTTGCAGGCTCTAGAGCAAGGACTCAGTAGCTGTGGCACACGGGCTTAGGTGCTCCATAGCATGTGGAATCATCCCAGACCAGGGATGGAACCATGTCCCCTGCATTAGCAGGCAAAATCTTATTCACTGAGCCACCAGGGAACTCCTCAGTTCTCTCTCTTTTAAAGAGCTTTAAGTTATAATACACATGCTGCATAATTCATCCATTTAAACTGGACATGTCAATGGTTTTTAGTATATTCACAGTTGTGTAACCACCATGATCTTTTTTTTTTTAAACCATTATCTATTCTAAAATATCTTCGTCACACTAAAAGCAGACACTCCCCATTTCCCATTCCCAATCTCCAGCTCTAAGCAACCATTAATCAACTTTCATCTCCATATACTTGCCTATTCTGGATATTTCATATAAATAGGATCATACAATATGCCATCTTTGTGACTGGTTTCTCTCATTTAATATGTTTTTATTGTTCACCTTGTCATGCATTAATACTTCATTCATTTTTATAGATGAAGAATATCCCATTGTAGGAATATACCACATTTTGTTTATTCATTCAATTGATGGACATTTGGTTTCATTTTTTAAAAAAATTGAAGTACAGTGGATTTGTGGATTGTTTCCACTTTTTAGTTATTATAACTAAAGCTGTTATGAACATTCATATACAAGTTTCTGTATGAACATGTTTTCAAATCTTTCAAGTATATATATCCATATTAGAATTTTGAGTCATGCTGTAACTGTTTAATTTTTTGAAGAACCACCAAATTATTTTCCACAGTGGCTGTACCATTTTGCATTCCCACCAGTAATGTGTAAGGGTTCCTATTTCTCTATATTATCATCAACATGTCTTTTTATAATATATTTTAAAAAATTTTAACTATTATAGTGGGTGTGAAGTAGTATCGTGGTTTTGATTTCTCTATTGACTTATAATGTTGAGTTTTCTGTTGTTGAGCATTTTTTATATGGTTATTGTCCATTTATATACCTTTTTTGAAGAAGTGTCTGTTCCTATCATTTGCCCATTTTTGATTGGATTATTTACCTTTTATTAGTTTTTTTCCTTTGTCTATTTTTTCCTCAAACATTAAACTTTTATTTTGTATTGGGTATAGCTAATTAGCAATGTTGTGGTAGTTTCAGGTGAACAGCAAAGGGATTCAGCCATACATATACATGTATCCATTTTCCCCCAAACCCCTCACCCATCCAGGCTGGCAGGTGACACTGAGCAGTTCCATGTGCTAGACAATAGGTCTTTGTTGGTTATCCATTTTAAATATAGCAGTGTATACATGACCTTCCCAAAGTCCCTGACTGTCCTTTCCCCCTGGCAATCATAAATTCGTTTTCTAAGTCTGTGTGTCTCTGTTTTGTGAGTAAGTTCATTTGTATTATTTCTTTTTAGATCCCACATATGAAGGATGTCATGATATTTCTCCTTCTCTGACTTACTTTGCTTGATGTGATACTTTTTAGGGCCACCCATGGTGCTGCAAATTATTTGCTCTTATTATTGAGTTGTAAGAGTTGTTTATATTTCTGGATTCAAGTTCCTTACCATATGAATGATTTGAAAATTTTTTTTTACCTTTCTGTGAGTTGTCTTTTCACGTTTTTGTTTTTTAAACATCCTATATCAACTGGATAACAGTATCAGGACTGCTCATTTTAAAAAAATTATTTATTTATATTTGGTTGCCCTGGGTCTTCATGGCTGCAGGCCAGTTTTCTCTGTTTGGAGTGAGCGGGGGCTACTCTTCATGGAGGTGCATGGGTTTCTCATTTTGGTGGCTTCTCTTGTTGTGGAGCACAGGCTTTAGGGCTTTAGTAGTGGCCACAGGCTTTGTGTTTCCGCAGCATGTGGAATATCCCCGGATCAGCGACATCTATCCCCTGCACTGGCTGGCGGATTCTTATCCATACTGTACCACAGGATAGTCTTCACTTTTTTTTTTTTAAAGAAAACTTCATTTACTGAAATATGACTGCAAAATAGAAAAGATGGCTAATGAACTAGATTGTAAGATATTAATACTCTACACTTTTCATGTTCTTCTCTTAAAAAATAATTTCTTGGGGTGAAATTCACGTAACATAAAATTAACCATTTTAAAATAACAATTCACTGCTAGAGCCTGGTGGGCTACAGTCCATGGGGTCGCAAAGAGTCGGACATCACTGGACGACGAAGCACAGCCCAGGACATTCAGACCATTGTACCACCACCACCTGTATTTAATTCCAAAATGCTTCCATAACTACCAAATGAAATCCCTTACCCATTAAGCAATTTCTCTTCATTCTATCTTCCCCTCAACCCCTGATAATGTCTAATCTGCCATGTCTATGAATTTATCTATCCTAAACATCGTATAAACGGAATCATATAATATGTGACTTTGTTTTTGACTGCACTGGGTCTTCATCGTGGCGTGCAGTCTGTCTGTAGCTGCAGCGTGTGGGTTTAGTTGCCCCACAGTATGTGGGATCTTAGTTACCCAACGAGGGACAAAACCATGTCTATTGCATTGGAAGGTGGACTGACTTTCTGCATTTGATTTCTTTCACTTAGCATAGTGTTTGGGAGGTTCCTGCACATTCTATGCTATTCTATCACATGAAACTGAAAGTGTTAGTTGCTCAATCATGCCCAACTCTTTGCGACCCCATGGACTGTAGCCCACCAAGTTCTCTGTCCATAGATTCTCCAGGAAAGAATACTGGAGTGGGTTGCCATTTCCTTCTCCAGGGATCTTCCCAACCCAGGGATCGAAACCAGGTCTCCTGTGTTGCGTTGCAGGCAGATTCTTTACCGTCTGAGCCACCAGGGAATTTGTTTATCCATTCATCTGTTGATGGACATTTAGACTCTCTAGCTTTTGGCTATCATGAACAGTGCTGCTAAGAACACGCAAGCATTGTAGATGTACTTGTTTGAATACCTGAATATGTGTCACATCCACAGATGTACTTGTTTGAACAACTGAATACTTGTTTGTATTCGGTTCTTTTGGTAAATGTCTGGGAGTGGGCTTCCTGGGTCATATGGTAATTCTTTCACTTTTTGAGGAATCACCAAACCATTTTCCACAACAGTTGAACCATGTTGTAGCCCTACCAACAATGGATGAGCATTCTATTTTTCTACATCTTTGTCAGCACTTATTTTCCTTTTTATTTTTTTTAAATTATAGCTATCCTAGCCTTTTCATTTCTTGATGTAATTCTTGGAAGGACAAAAGTTTTCAATTTTATAAAGTTTAACTTACCTGTTGTATTATTCCTGATCTGAGAGGAAAAGCAAGAAGGCTTTCATTATTATATGTGATGTTGGCCACTTGCCTTTTTTTTAATTCAAATTCTTTTTACTTACTTATTTGGCTGTGTCAGGTCTTAGTTGCGGCATGCAGGATCTTTGTTGCAGCTTGTGGGACCTACTTAGTTCCCTGACCAGGAATAGAACCTGGTCCCTCTGCATTGGGAGCACAGAGTCTTAGCCACTGGACCACGAGGGAAGTCCTGGCCACGTGCTTTATGTAGACATTCTTTGTTGGAATGAAGAAGTGCCCTATTCCTAGTTGAGCGAGTGTTTTTATCATGAAAGACTGTTGGATTTTGTCAAGTGTGTTTTCTGCATCTATTGAGATGATCACGTGATTTTTGTCTTTTATTCTACTGACTAGTGTATTGATTAATTTTTGGATGTCAAACCACTTCTGGTATAAATCTTACTTGGTCCTGATGTATACTCTTTCTTTGGTGGTGTTGGATTCTATTTGCTTATATTATGTTGTGGGTTTTTGCATATATATCCATAAGAGATATTTGTCTACAGTTATCTTGTAAGGTCTTTGGTTTTGGTATCAGAGTAATACTGGCCTCATAGAATGAGTTGGGAGTTGTTCTCTTATAATTTTTAGCAGATTTTGTCAAGAACTGGTGTTCTTTGACCGTTCAAAGGAATGTGGGTCATATCCACAGGAAAGAGCTAGGGCTCTGGGACCCTGGGCAGAGGCGGCTGAATCTGACACACAGCTCTGTCCTGATTGGCGAGCACATTATTTTAAGACAATTGAACCAACTTAAAAAAAAAATCTAGAGGTTTCACAGAAGAATCCTGATTTTCGGATTCTCTAGAGGAGTTAGAACCTTTGGCAGCATGGCCTGTAATTATGCTAAGTCACGATGAATGGCCCAGGCTCTCTGATTTGCCTCAGTCCCCACCTTTCCTTGTTAATCCTGACACCAAGGCTGAGTGTCAGGTATCATTTGTATCATACTGTTCTTGGACCACTTTTTGTTAACTGTATGGCCACTGTAGGTATTTGAGTGGATGCTACCTGGTTTACCCTTGCTGGATCTTTGTTTATTTATAAAATGAGGACATTAATAATTCTTAGCTTGGGACATTTTGAGGAAGATTAAAATGAGATGATTAAAAAAAAATTTTTTTTCCGCTGATCTGGGTCTTCATTGCTATGCAAGGAATTTCTCTAGCTGTGACACAAGGGTTTCTCGTTGTGGTGGCTTCTCTTGTTGCAGAGAACAGGGCCTTCGGCACCCAGGCTCAGTAGTTCTGGGGCACAGGCTTAGTTGCCCTCCCTTGGCATGTGAGATCTTCCCGGATCAGGGATGAAACGCACGTACCCTGCATCGGCAGGTGGATTCCCAATCACTGGACCACCAGTGAAAGTGAAAGTCGTCTAGTCATGTCTGATTCTTTGTGACCCCAGGGACTATACAGTCCATGGAATTCTCCAGGCCAGAATACTGGACTGGGTAGCCTTTCCCTTCTCCAGGGGATCTTCCCAACCCGAGGATCGAACCCAGGTCTCCCTCATTGCAGGCAATTCTTTGTCAGCTGAGCCACAGGGGAAGTCCAATAATACTGGAGTGGGTAGCCTATCCCTTCTCCAGCAGATCTTCCAACTAAGGAATTGAACCAGGGTCTCCTGCATTGGAGGCAGATTCTTTACCAACTGAGATATCAGACCACCAGGGAAGTCCTTAAATGAGATGATTGTAAAGAGGTTTAGCATACAGAAGGTACTCAATAGATTTAACCTTTGCTTTTTGCTGGCTGCACAATATTCTGTTGCATGTATGTACAATTCTTCTAATGGTGGACACATAGGGGAACATCAGTTTTTCTCTGTTTGACACAAGGCTGGATAGGATATCTTGTATATGGTAAGCATAAGATGGTTAAGAGTATATTATCACTACTGCATTTGAATCCCAGCTGTGTGACCTCTTTCTGTCTCCTGTCCTCTTGGAATGGGGATAAGTAGGATGAACCTAAGATGTCATTTGAAGATATATCTACAGAGCCTCTTAATGAGAGTGAAAGAGGAGAGTGAAAAAACTGGCTTAAAACATTCAAAAAACTGTGATCACGGCAGCCAGTCCCATCATTTCGTGGCAAATAGAGGGGTAAACAATGGAAACAGTGACGGACTTTATTTTCTTGAACTCCAAAGTCACTGCGGACAATGACTGCAGCCATGAAATTAAGACACTTGCTCCTTAGAAGAAAAGCTATGACAAACCTAGACACTGTATGAAAAAGCATAGACATTACTCTGCCGATAAAGATGCATATGGTCAAAGCAATGGTTTTTCCAGTGGTCATGTACAGTTGTGAGAGTTGAACCATAAAAAAGGCTGAGCACTGAAGAAGTGATGCTTTCAAATTGGAGAGAACTCTCGAGAGTTCCTTGGACTGCAAGGAGATCAAACCAGTCAATCTTAAAGGAAATCCACCCTGAATATTCATTGGAAGGACTGATGCTGAAGCTCCAATACTTTGGCCACCTGATGCAAAGAGCTCATTCATTGGAAAAGACCCTGATGCTGGGAAAGATTGAAGGCATGAGGAGAAGGGGGCAATGGAAGAAAAGATGGTTGGATAGTATCACTGACTCAATGGACATGAGTTTGGGCAAACTCCAGGACATAGTGGAAGACAGAGGAGCATGGCGTGCTGCAGTCCTTGGGGTTGCAAATAGTCAGACATGACTTAGTGACTGAACAACAGCTGCCGTTTTGTCCACAGAAGGGCTGGAACGTCACAGGTGGGTGCAGGGGAAGATGCAAGTGTCTCAAGGCCTCTTCTGCAAATGTGAGAGCTGATGTGCCCTATCTCAGAATCTCCCCACCCTAGGGTGTGAAGCCAAAGGCCAACTTGTTGCATCTGACTGACAGTGGGCTGTCCAGAGAGATGAGATAAGTGGGTGTCAGGCAGGAGGAGGCAGGTGTCAACCGCAGAGCAGGGGGAGGTGAGCACACTGTGAGTTCCCCACCCTCAACCCTGTTGAAGTCACAGAGTTGCTTAACCTTCTGAAGCAATGATGGCCCCAGATTCCCCCATATCTGACCTGCACTCCTAACCTGGTGCCCGTCAAAATTATCCATACAACAGAGCTCCAGAACCCAGGCACTGAGCCTGCCAGGAGCTCAGCTGACTGTCCTCAAGGTTGGAGGTGGCAGTGGTTATGGATTGGAGAAGTTTTTGAGGTTTTCAAAGAGGAAGTAAGGCTTCTGCTTGTGGTTCTGCTGTGTTTCTCTTTTTACTGCATGAGCTAGCCCAACACTCCTGGCTCTACTTTGCTTCCCAAACCTCTTAATGATTGTTGTTCAGTTTCTCAGTCGTGTCTGACATTTTGCAACCCCATGGACTGCAGCACACCAGGCTTCCCTGTCTTTCACTGTCTCCTGGAGCTTGCTCAAACTCATATCCATTGGTGGGTGATGCCATCCAACCAACTCATCCTCTGTCATCCCCTTCTCTTCCTACCTTCAGTCTTTCCCTGCATTAGGGTCTTTTCCAATGAGTCGGCTCTTCACATTTGGTGGCCAAAGTATTGGAGCTTCAGCTTCAGTGTCAGTCCTTCCAGTGAATATTCAAGATTGATTTCAGTTAGAGTTGACTGGTTTGATCTCCTTGCTTTCCAAAGGACTCTGAAGAGTCTTCTCCAACACCACAGTTCGAAAACATCATTTCTTTGGCACTCAGCCTTCTTTATGGTCCAACTCTCACATCTGTACATGACGACTGGAAAAACCATAACTTTGACGTAGGTAGACCTTTGTCGGCAAAGTAATGTCTCTGTTTTTCATATGCTGTCTAGGTTTGTCATAGCTTTTCTTCCAGGGAGCAAGGGTCTTTTAATTTCACGGCTGCAGTCACCATCTGCAGTGATTTTGGAGCCCAAGAAAATAAAATCGTCACCGTTTCCATTGTTTTGCCGTGAAGTGAAGGAACCAGATGCCATGATCTTCATTTTTTGAATGTTGAGTTTTAAGTCAGCTTTTTCACTCTCCTCTTTCACTCTCATCAAGAGACTCTTTAGTTCCTCTTTGCTTTCTGCCATAAGGGTGGTGTCATTTGCATATCTGAGGTTATTGATATTTCTCCCATCAATCTTGATTCCAGCTTGTGCTTCATCCAGCCCAGCATTTCACATGAGGTACTCTGCATATAAGTTAAATAAGCAGGGTGACAATATACAGCCTTGATATACTCCTTTCCCAATTTGGAACCAGTCCATTGTTCTATGTCCAGTTCTAACTGTTGCTTCTTGACCTGCATACAGATTTCTCAGGAGGCAGGTAAGGTGATCTGGTATTCCCATCTCTTGAAGAATTTTCCACAGTTTGTCATGATCCACACAGTCAAAGGCTTTCAGTTGAGTTCAGTTCAGTCACTCGGTAGTGTCTGACTCTTTGTGACCCCATGGACTGCAGCATGCTAGGCTTCCCTGTCCACCACCAACTCCCAGAGCCTGCTCAAACTCATGTCCACTGAGTCAAAGGCTTTAGCATAGTCAATAAAACATAAATAGATGTTTTTCTGGAATTCTCTTACTTTTTCTATGATCTAACAGATGTTGATCTCTTGTTCCTCTGCCTTTTCTAAATACAACTTGTACATCTAGAAGTTCCTGGTTCATGTACTATTGAAGCCTGGCTTGGAGAATTTTGAGCATGACTTTGCTAGCATGTGAAATGAGTGCAATTGTGCCATAGTTTGAGCATTCTTTGGCATTGCCTTTCTTTGGGATTGGAATGAAAACTGACCTTTTCTAGACCTGTGGCCACTTCTGAGTTTTCCAAATTTTCTGGCATAATGAGTGCAGCACTTTCACAGCATCCTCTTTTAGGATTTGAAATAGCTCAGCTGGAATTCCATCACCTCCACTAGCTTTGTTCGTAGCGATGCTTCCTAAGGCCCACTTGACTCCCCACTCAGGTTGTCTGGCTGGAGTGATCACACCATCATGGTTATAGGTGAGTGATCACACCATCATGGTTATCTGGGTCTTGTTTTTGCTGACTGTATAGAGCTTCTCCGTCTTTGGCTGCAAAGAATATAATCAGTCTGGTTTCGGTATTGACCATCTGGTGATGTCCATGTGTAGAGTTGTCTCCTCTGTTGTTGGAAGAGGGTGTTTGCTATGACAAGTCCCAAACCTGTTAATGATAATAAACTTAAAAAAAATGATTCATTTGGCTGTGTAAAGGTCTTGGTTGCAGCATGTGAGATCTTCCGTTGCAGCATGAGGGCTTCTCCAGCTGCGGCCCTCAGGCTCCAGGACATGCAGGCTCGGGGTGGGGCTTAGCTTCCCCGAGGCATGTGGGATCTTAGTTCCTGGACGAGGGATCGAACCTGCATCCCCTGCGTTGGAAGGCAGATTCTTAACCACTGGACCACCAGAGAAGTCCTGACAGTAAGTCTTGACACTTGCACACAACTCATTATTTCAGCAGCATCCTGCAAGACTTCTGGTAAGTGGACTGTAAATTCTAAGGTCTGAGTCATGTTCCTATGGGATATATTCCCAGCAACTGGTTCAATGCCTGACACGCAGTTGACAATCAATAAATATGAGAATGAATAGGTGAGTGAATGAATGGCAGATTCTCAGGGCACTTGCAGGGTGCCAGCTGCTAATTCTACAGCTCATTTCCCTAGTACTTGACAAGGGCCTCCATCCATCCTAATTTTCCTGAGGGTCCTTTGGCCACTGAAGGGAATCCAGACCCTACTGTGCTACATCTGCAGCCCTTTTGTCTCTTCACAGGCGCCCCTCTGGCAATTCTTCCCTCAGCTCTCCTCCCCCTCTGGGACAGTGCAGCTCCGTGTTGGGTCATGCAGTCTTGGGCCAGTCACTTTCTTTCTCTGAGTTTCAATTTTCTTGTCTATAAAACAGAATATAATAGCATCCAGGGTCATCGTGTTGATGGAGTTAGACCAAGCGTGTCAAAGTGTTTGTAGGGTTCCTGGCACATGGTGAGGGCTTGAATGCCAGGAGCTATTATTGCTGTGTTGTGCGGACTGGTGTGGGGGCAAGACTGCTTTGGAGGAGAGCAGCGGTCTCCAACCGGGGGTTAATGAACAAAGCAATAAAACTGGATGTAATTCATCTCTCCAAGTGTGCTGCCTAAATTCTGGTCTTCCAAAGGGAGCCAGGAACATTCATCATCAGCTTTTAGGAAACTGACTTGCAGATACTTGCCTAACGAGGCCAAGATTGATGTACATTATTAACAGTAATCCACATTTGTCAAGCGCTTGCACGGGGCCAGGCACTGTCCTCAGGGCTTTACATGAATTATCTTGAGGAATCACTGAAAGAACCCTGGGAGGCAAGCGCTGTTATTATCCGCACTTGGCAGATGGAGAAAGAGGCAGAGAGGTTAAGTGACTTGCCATAAGGTCACAGAGCTGGGATGGAATTCAGCAGAGGTAACATTCTTTAAAAAATATCTACGTGGTGCTTCCCTGGTGGCTCAGTGGTGAAGAATCTGCCTACCTGTGCAGACGACGCAGGTTAGATCCCTAATCTGGGAAGAGCCCGCTTGCCTCGGATCAGCTAAGCTCATGTGCCACAACTATCAAGCCTGTGCTCTAATAAGCCTGGCAGCTGCAGCTCCTGAGCCCACGTGCTGCAACTGTGGAAGCCACGCACACCCTAGAGCCCATGCTCTGCAAAAAGCGGGGCCGCTGCAGTGAGAAATCCTCATGTTGCAACTACAAAGAAGTCCCCGCTCACCTCAGCCAGAGAAAAGCCCCCGCGGCAACGAGACCCAGCACAGCCATAAATAAAAAAAATGATAAATACATGCATGTATATTTTCCCAATTCTTTTCTGTTATAGGTTAGTTCAAGATATTGAATACAGTTCCCTCTACTATATAGTGAATTCTTTTACTGTATATTTTATACATGTATAACTAGGGATGCGTTCATCTATTTTATACATAGGGATGTGTATCTTTTAATCCTACACCCTCATGTAGCTCTCCCCCTCCTCTAACCATTAAGTTTGCCTTCTACGTCTGTGAGTCTGCTTTTGTTTTGTAAACAAATTCATTTGGATTATTTTTCAATTGCACATTTAAGTGGTATATAATAAGTATCTTTCTGTGCCTGACAGTTAATTTCTAAAACATTCTGCATGTTACCTCTGTGTGGAAATCCTGTCCAGTTTTGTGTGGCACAGGGAAAAACTGGAGATCACTAACAGAGAAATGCTACATATTATGTCCACCAGAGGGCACGCATGCACTTCTCTGCAGTGGAATACTGTACAGCTGGGGAAAGACGGGAGGCAGACGGTGTGTATGTTCTGGCGTGAAATGATGGCCACAGTAGACTGTCAACAGAAAAAGTTACAGAGTAGTATTATCATATCATCTATTAACACTCATGTATAAAAACCAAATTTAGAAGTTCATTTATTGTTTGTAGGTTCATGGATAGATGTCTGGAAAGATTAACATCAGACAAGTCACCCTGACCTCCAGGAAACTGGGAAGGAGGGAGCTTCCATTTTTTTCTTTATATTGTCTGCTGCTTGAATCGCTGGCCATTTGTCTGTATTATCTTGTAATTCACAAAAAGAAGAAGAAAGTAAGTGCACAGTGGACCAGGGGTTTGAGGATCCACATCCACCTCTCCAGCTCTTCTGGTCCAGATGCTGATTCTTTCCTGAGGCCTCCCTGATGTCTTCTGCTCATCCCTGAAGGCCCCTTAACCCTACCTTCCCTCCACAATCGCTTCCCAAGCCCTATCTGATCTTAAAGGACTTGCTTGGCCTGGGTCTCTCCTCTGGGTCCAGGCACTGGTGTGGTTTTTTTCCCCAGTTAGGAGGCCAAGATACTACCCCTGTGCTACGCCCCCCCAGGGGATGTGGGACAGGATGACCTCACAGTTAAGCCAGTGACACCATAGCGGACCTGGAGGCTGGCAAGGCAAAGGACCTGGCAGGGCCCAAGAGATAGGAACAAGGAAGAGATTGGCAGGTAGAGGTATTTCCAATGGAAACGTGAAAGACTGTGTCCTCCTCCCAGGACACTCCTAGCCAGTCCTTTCAGGGATGGGAGACCTGAAAGTCTCCACAGCCACTTTGGTTCCTAACCAAGAGGTTGTACAGACTTTTCTGTGAGTTGGGAGCAGAGTGTGATGCCAGGAGGAGGGAGTGGAGTTAGCAGATGTGAATCCTCCTGGGAGATGGGGGGCCACTCCCGTGGGCACTCAGTGAACTTCTTGCTCCCTTTAATTGCAGCACAGCTGGAGGGGAGGCAGGCTGTGACCTGGGAGGCTGGAAGGGCTGTAGCTTTTGGTGAGAGTAGAGTTCTGGTCAACCAAGAGGGCAAGGAGCACCATGGGAAGGGCTCCTTTCAGCTAATCTGAAGGATGCTGAGAGGGCAACCGGGATGGGGGTAGGGGGAGGAGAGGATGGGGGAGATGATCTGGGCCCTGGGAATGACACATTTGAAAAGAGCATGAGGGCCAGAAATGAAGCAGTGGGGGTGGGCTGACTCTGCCAAGAGACAGTGGAATCTGAGGGTTGGCACTTGGCTATTTGCTGTGTGTCTCTGAGTGAGTTGCTTACTCTCTCTGAGCTTCTGTTCCTTCATCATGGGGATAATAAAAGATGAAATAAGAACATTTATGAAGCCCCTAGCTTCACAGTAAGTGCCAATATTTTGGGCACCTGATGCAAAGAGCCAACTCACTGGAAGAAACCCTGATGCTGGGAAAGATTGAGGGCAGGAGGAGAAGGGGGCGGCAGAGGATGAGATGGTTGGATAACGTCACTGACTCACTGAACGTGAGTTTGAGCCAACTCTGGGAGACGGTGAAGGGCAAGGAAGCCTGGTATGTTGCAGTCCATGGGGTCGTGAAGAGTCAGGCATGCCTTAGCGACTGAACAACGACAAGCACAGTGCCAGGCATAGAGTAAGCTGCTTGTAAAGGTAGCTCGCTACTCTAATCCTCGAAATAGTCCAACCTGAGCCTGATGCTTCATCTATTCTGGGCACGTAGAGGCAGAATTCATGGTTGTACGCTATAGAAACCATTTCTGGAGGATTTAAGGAGAGGAGGAAAATCCTTGGTGGTCCAGTGGTTAGGACTCTGTGCTTTCACTGCCGAGGGCCCAGGTTTCCACAGTTCAGCAAAGAAACAACAACAATAGAGACACAGAGAGGAGAAATCCCCTTAAAAGATGTTGGAGGAGTGCAGAGAAGTTCTGGGAAGGCTACAGAGCCAGGCTTGGAGAACAGGCTGGATCGAGAGAGGCTGGACAGCCCAGAGAGGACTGTGTGACCTGCCTGAACCCCTTTCTTTGAAAATCTGCTCTTCTGGAAGCTAACGTAGCACCATCCACAGAGTGGGCTCCATCAACCTGCCATCTCTGGACCTCCGGCTTCTGATCACAGTCTGGATGGGTCCATGTGGTCAGTCTGGTCCATGGCACGTGCCTGCAGCATGTGTTCAGATGGGGAGGCCGAAATTCAGCCTGTTGCCTTTCCAGCTTTTATAGCGGAATGTGCCTTCTGCCTCCTTCCAGCCTCTAGTGAGAGAAAGTTCCAGATGCTGGGCATCCAAAACACCTGGGAAGTGTCTACATGGGAAATGAGAATAAGTAGAGAGTGGTCCCTATCCTTGAGATACAGACATGTAGGGGTCAGTTATGCAGGTAAACAATGGTGACAGGAAGTGGAGGGGGCCACAGTGCAAGAGAGTACTGGCCAAGGGCCAAGCCGGCAGAATACTACATGTGTCCCTTGCTCACACGGAGAGTTCGAGATGTCCCTGCGCATTCCATGACAGCTGGTGGCACAGCCAGATGGAGCCTGAGGCTTGGGCGGCCACGTTGGGCCAGGCACTGTGGACACACCAGCTGGGGGCAGAATTTATGTGAGGGCGAGGGAGATGAACCCTCTTCAGCTCTCGGCGGTGATGAAGTTGCTCAGCTGGAAAAGCTGTTTCTGGCCTAAGGGACCTCCCTTTTCGATATCTAGTCATGCTTCACAGGCATTTTGCCATGTCTCTAACTTATCCCTCCCCAGTGCGGGCCTCAGCATTCTGTCTAAATTGGAGGGAAGGTTCCCAGGACAGAGAAATCAGAGGCGGGATGAGGAGGAGGAAGATGTACTTGCCACCTCCGGGGCCTTTCCTGTGTGAGATCAGATTCCTGCTCACCCCCTGCCTCTCTGTTTCCTCCTATGCTGCCTGCTTTTGTCTCTGCCTGTTCCTGTCCCTGCCAACCGCCCGTCCCTGTCTCAGCTGGGTCCCCTTCCCCAAAGGACCCCAGCTCCAGCCTTTGAGCTCTGCTCCATTCCCCTCCTGCTCAGCCATCAGGGTTCCCTGAGAGCCACAGCTAAGGCTCTTCCCCACTCCATCACCCCCCACACTGAAATTCCGGTAGCCCCAGTTTCCTGTGGCCCCAAACTCCTGCAGCGTGGCCTCAGGTAGGTAAAGGCTGGTGGGCGGCTCGCCTGTGTCTCAGGTCCCAGAGGGCCCCCTGCCTGCCTGCCAGCCCCCCTCTTCCTATTTGTGGCAACTTCAAATGTAGCACTTTCCTGTCACCTCTCACACCCACAGGGGCCTCAGACATAGGCAGAGGCTGGCTGCCTGCCTGCCCAGCAGCTTCCTTCCCCAGCCAGAGAGGACTTCTGCAGAGCCAGGTGAAGAGCCTCCCCCGGGCTGCGCCTCCTCCTGGGGTGATTGGAGACCTGGGCAGGGTGGGGAGGAGTCAGGGGAGAGGGAGAAGAAATTGGGTTTCAGAGGAATGAGACACCCACGTAAGGGTGCCAGGCTCTGAGGGGCACCGGGGTTATGGAGGGAAGAGGGGGAAGGGAGGAGAAGGAGGGGAGCCTTAGGGCTGTGCAGCCCTCAGTAAAGTGACCGGCAGAGAAGCGAAATGCTAACTGAGCAGACAGCTGTCACCGAGCAGCTTCCTGTCAGGCCAGTCAGGACTGGGGGACCCTGAGCGCACTTGCTCAGACCAGCCCGGATGAGGAAGCTGAGCCTGGGAAGTCTGGGTGGCAGGACACTGGGGCTTCCTCAGCTGCCCCCCAAAGCTGGACGTGAGCTAGGATGTAGGTGGGGAGCCAGTGCTTGATAGAGTCGTGGGGACATGAGCCCCTCCCGGCATGGAAGAGAGTAGCCTCTCAATTCCCTGTGGCCCCGAGGAGGCTTGGAATATTTCTTCAGATCTCTGAGCTCACTTGGAAGTAGCTCATGAGGACTTCTCTCCCTCCTGTCTTCCCAGGGATGGGGATCAGGCCAGATCTGCCCTTTGCCTCTGACTGGCGAGTCTCCATTCATTCCTCTTCTCGCCCCTGCTTGAGAGCATCGTTGGCTTCTAAATGTCGGTGCCGAGAGAGTCCTTTCATGTCAGCCAGTCTAACCCTCCCATTTTGCAGATAAAGAAACTGAGGCCAGAAGAGGCAGTGACTGGCTCGAGGTCACACAGTGATTTCCGGGGAGAGCCAGCCCTGGAAGTCAGGCTCCTGTTCGGAGGACCTTCACTGCTCACCTGTGAGGGACCTGTCTTCCCAGCAGGTGGCAGGGCCATGAAGGGGGAGCCTGCTCCAGAGCTGGGTTGTTGCCCCAAGACCAAGCCTCTGGGGAGCACAGAGGCTTCTCTGTCCCCCCACCTGGACTCCCAGCTCTGCCAAGATGGCCAGGTAATGTGAGGTCCCGGTCCTATCTCTGAGCCCAGGATGCTTCTGGAAGGAGAGGAGGTTAGGAAGAAGTGGGGGGTGGGTGTGGAAATCTGAAGGGACCTGGATTCTCCTGGTCCTGAGCACCTCTACCCCAGGACCTCACAGGAACGCACCCTCAGAGGTGCCAGAGACCCTCTGCCATGCCGCAGGGCCAGACTCTCTGTGGGACATGAGAAGGGACAGGCCATGCAGAGCTGAGTGCCACGGGGGCCTGGGCCTTGGAGGAGGTTCCGGGCCCGCCTGTGGGGTGCATAGTCTTTCATGAGGGGTTTTTCTCTTAAGTTCACCTCAGACCCATTGAGAACACAGTAGATGGACTGAGACAGAGTGGGATGAGGGTGGTGAGGAAGGATGGGTGGGAGGGAGGAACAGGGCTGG
>SJXQ01008152.1:372888-390320 GCA_006408695.1 Aepyceros melampus
GGGCCGAGGGCTCCCCTAGTCGCAGTCAAGCCCTGGAGCTGCTAAGTAGCCTTGTACCCGCTGAGCGGACCGCCCCCACCAGCCGGCTCCCCAGGCCCCTGGCTGCTGCGCCAAGGAGTCCAGGTCTGGGCAGCACAGAAGGGTCAGCCCTGAGGCAGCTGCCTGAGACAAGGACGGCAGAGCCGAAGGACAGATCTGCCCCAGGCCCTGCGGGCTTCCTGGAGGAGGCTCACTCCACTCTGAGCCAGGAGGTCCTTGCAGCCCACCCAGACCAGGAACAGGACAGAGCCCTGGGTGCCGGGGTCCATGAGGTCCCAAGGGTGCAGAGACCCGCCAGCCCCACCAAGTCCCCTCTCCAGACCTCTCAGGGCCACACCTCAGTACCCTCCTCTCCCAGACTCCAGACTCGAACCCTCTCCCTGAGCCTAGTTCACCCCCCAGAGCAACCTGAAGCACCTACTCAGGCTCGGGCCCAGCTCACTTTCAATCCCCGGGGACCCCAGGCCCTGCCCTCCATCAGAAGAGAAGGGCTTTCAGATCCCCCTGAGGCCACCGTCCTGCCCATGGTGAAGACTGAGGTTTTATAGTCCCTGGACAATCTCTTGCTCCATCCTCTATGAGATGGAAGGCCATCACCAGCCCGGGAGGTCTTTCTGCTCCATCCTCTCCGAAGAATAAGGTTGTTCAGGACTCTGAAAAAGTCCCTGTTGTTTCCCTTATCCAGAAAGAGATAGTACAGGGCCCTGGGGTTCCTGCTGACTCATCTCCCAACCAGAAAGAGGTAGTGCAGGGTCCGAGTGCTCCTGCTGCCTCAGCCCCCAAACCAACCACGGTTGCCCAGGGCCCAGAAGTCAGCCCGATCAGCCAGAAAGAGGTCGTCTGGAGTACAGCAGGCAGCCCTGTCCCTCCCCTCCCCAAGGAAGAGGCTGCTCAAGGCCTGACAATTCCTGCCGTCCCATCCCCCAAACAGGAAAAGGTTGTCCAGGGGTCTGAAGAAAGCATCGTCTCATCTCCCACCCAAAAAGAAGTTGTCCAGGACCCTGGTGCTTCTAATGTTCCATCTTCCACCCAGAAAGTAGCTGTCCAGGCCCCAGCCACTCTCATCACTCCCTCCTCCTCAGTGGGCAAGGTATCCTCCGGTCGAGGAAGTCCCTCAACCCCGGTGATGATGGGAGCAGAGACCAGCCGGGAGTCCCAACTTGTCCCTGAAGCCACCAAGGGCAAGATGTTTCCAGAGCCATCGAGGGAGGAGGAGGAGGTGGCCCTGACCGCTGACCTGGAGATTTTCCTGGATACCCTGCGGAGCATGGAGCCTCCAGAGATCCTGCGCACTCACCGGCTACCTCGAGCCCCCCGCTCCTCCTACCTGGCCATGTACGCCACCCTGCCTGCCATCGAGGAGGACCAGCCTGGGCCATGTGTGCTGGGACCCAGCCCCCAGGAGGTGCCCGCCCTGGAAGTAAAGAAGGAAGAGAAGGCACAGGAGGAGGAGGAAGAAGAGCCAGAGAACCCCTACCTGAGCGACGATGAAAAGCTCCAGCGCAGGCAGGAGAGAGCCAGGCCGGGCCCCCCCAGGGACCCCTCCCCTGTCCGGCCTGCCCAGTCTCTTGCTCCCCTCTGGAGATGATGAAGAAGCATGTAGCAGGTGCCAAGGGCCCCCACCCAGAACCAGGGCCAGAGTGGCAGGCAGGCAGCCGGCCCACTTCCCGTCTTGGAGGCAGCCTCCTCTTTGGGAGTCTGGCGCCTGCCCTGAAGGAGGCCCCCACCTTGGAACCACTGGGCACAAAACTATCCGCTCTGCAGCCGCACGGGGCACCGGGGCTCAAGAAGGGTCCAGGACAGCTGCCCCTCCTCTACAGTGAAAGGCCGCCTCCAGAAAAGCCGGCACGTGCCCGGCCCCTGGAGGGGTGGGTGAGTGAGGCCTTAGGCGGGCAACGGAGGAGGGCCTGGCCTCATCTAGGCCAGGGTTTGGATCCTGTGAGGACCGGGATCCTGGGAGGCAGTCTCCCGATCCGAGCAGCAGGCTGTTTGCACTGCGGATTCCGAAGGGCTTGATAAAATCTCAGAAGCTGGGGAAGCGGGCAGTTCCGGGGACAGAGTGATGAAGCCCCCGGGGGCTGGGAGCAAGTGTAGCATTCTCTGTGGGCCAGCTCTTTGCGGGGTGGAGGCCTGCAGGGAGGATATGGGATTCCCGGAGTGGCAGGTTGAGAGAGGCAATAAAGAGGCAACCCCATAAAGACGTATCACGGCTCTCCATTCCAGAGCCCAGCACTGAAGACCCAGGGCAAGCTGAACACGCGGCCTGGAAAGGTAGGGGGCGCTGGGGTTGGGGGGCAGACGGGCGGCAGAGCAGGAGGCGGGGGTTCCAGGGACGGGCCCTAAGGAGCCCTCTGGGCCTTCTTGCAGATTATCCTCTTCTCAGAGCCTGGCTGCCAAGGCAGCTGCAGGGAGGTCTGGGAAGATGCTGACGATGCTTCCGGCTGGGCCCGTGTGGCCTCCGTTCGGGTGGTCCGAGGCTGGTGAGTGCGGAGCTCCCGGTGGGCTCTGGTGTGTGAACCTCGGGGATGTGAGCACAGTGAGAAGTGCCCACTGAGGGCAGAAGCCCCCCATAGCTACCCGGAGACCTGCCTTGCAGGGACATCCTCCCCACCCCACTCCATTCAGTGACCCTAGGTCTCTGTGCCCACAGCTGGGTGCTGCACGAACAGCCAGCATTCCAGGGCCGGAAGCTGGTCCTGCCTCAAGGGGATACGGAACTTGGAGCCCCAGGATCAGGATGGAGTACCCAAGGCATCGGCTCCCTGAGGAGGGTCGTCCGGGTGAGCGGCTGGGTGTTGGGGACCAGATGTCGCCTCATCTACCCTAAGTCCCAGGCCTTGAGGAGGAAGACAGGGACATCTAGAGGTGGGATTTCTGGGAGAGATCACAGGCTTGGAGCCTGAAGAGGGTTTATACCTGTATAGAGTTCTGACTGTGGAGCCAATTGGAGAAGAAAGGGATTCTGGAGGATGCTCAGCCTGGCTTGAAGGCCGAGGCCAAGCTGCACTAGCTCCAGCTGGAGCCTGGGGAAGGATGGAGTTAGAGCAACAGAAATGGGTGGGGCTGGCTGTGGGCACTCCCCACCCACCTAGGGCCCAGGTGTTCAGCCCACAGCCAGAGCTGAGGTGCCGCGTATAGACCCACGCGTGGTGGCTCAGTGCTAGAGAATCTGCCTGCCAATGCAGGAGACAGGGGTTTGGTCCCTGTGTCAGAAAGATCCCTTAAAGAGGGAAGTGGCAACCCACTCCAGTGTTCTTGCCTAGGAAATCCCATGGACAGAGGAACCTGGCCAGCTATAGTCCATGGGGTCGCAGAGAGTCAGACACGACCGCAGGGACTAAACAATGACAGTGTGGTCAGAAAGGGCACAGTCAGTGTTACAGTTTCATATATCTAAGGTGGGGAAATACCATTGTCAGAACACAAATTTACAAATCACTAAAATTAAGCGGACAAAACCATCTTGGACACCAGAGAGACTCAGAAAAGAAAGCGGAAATCTAAAATCAGGGCCTAACAGACGTTTTGGGATTTTTTTTTCCTTCTTCTTTTTTAATGGAAGAACAAAATAACGCTTGAGTCCAGAGCTGTTGCGGAGAAGGCGACGGACCCCACTCCAGTACTCTTGCCTGGAAAATCCCATGGACAGAGGAGCCTGGGTAGGCTGTGGTCCATGGGGTCGCAAAGAGTCGGACACAACTGAGCGACTTCACTTTCACTTTTCACTTTCATGCATTGGAGAAGGAAAGGCAGCCCACTCCAGTGTTCTTGCCTGGAGAATCCCAGGGACAGTGGAGCCTGATGGGCTTCCGTCTATGGGGTCACACAGAGTCGGACACGACTGAAGTGTCTTAGCAGCAGTAGCAGCCAGAGCTGTTGCAATCCTCCTGGTAAGAGAGGAAGAGAATCGTATGTTAACTAGGGCAGTGGCCCAGCCATGCAAAAGAGGGGACAAGAATTTTCAAACCCTCTTCGGAAACACACAAATGTTTGTAGACAATTTATTGTGAGCTTCTCACAATAAATTCATCTTCATGTGGGAGGTAATGAGGTACAAAAGAGAACCAAGGGCTTTGAAGTCCGGTGGACTTGGGTTCCTTTGATTCATTGAGCATTGATTAGGTGCCTAGTGTGTTCCAGGCACTGGGACGTACTGGGTTGCAACAGTGAACAAAAAATGTTCTTGGCCCTGCCACTTACAGGCTGGGTGCCCTCAGGCAGCCCACTTAATCTCACTGAGTCTGACTTTCCTAGTCTGTGAATGCCGTAACACTTCCCGCTGGGAAGACCAAATGAGAAGGGGTAGGACAGGACCTTAGCATATGTCTTACACTTAGTAGATGTTTCATAAACATTAAAAAAATACTTATTTATTTACTTATTCAGCTATGCTGGGTCTTAGCTGCAGCAACTGGGGTCTAGTTCTCTGACCAGGGATCAAACTCAGGCCCCCTGTATTGGGAGCTTAGCATCTTAGCCACTGGATGACGGGAGAAGTCCCTGTTTTATAAACATTTGATGAAGAAGTGAGTGAATGAAAATGATCCTGATGAAGAAGAAACACCCAGAAATGCAGAAAGGACCTATAGCTTCCTGAGATGCGGTACAGGTGGAGGCCAGCTTCAGTTCAGTTCAGTTCAGTCGCTCAGTCGTGTCCGACTCTCTGTGACCCCATGGACTGCAGCACACCAGGCCTCCCTGTCCATCACCAACTCGCAGGGTTTACTCAAACTCATGTCCATTGAGTCGGTGATGCCATCCAACCATCTCATCCTCTGTCATCCCCTTCTCCTTCCACCTTCAATCTTTCCCAGCATCAGGGTCTTTTCCAAGGAGTCAGTTCTTTGTATCAGGTAGCCAAAGTAGTGGAGTTTCAGCTTCAGCATCAGTCCTTCCAGTTTAGGAAGGGGTAGAAATTGGTAATGGCACCCCACTCCAGTACTCTTGCCTGGAAAATCCCATGGATGGAGGAGCCTGGTGGGCTACAGTCCATGGGGTCACTAAGAGTCGGACACGACTGAGCGACTTCACTTTCACTTTTCACTTTCATGCATTGGAGAAGGAAATGGCAACCCACTCCAGCGTTCTTGCCTGGAGAATCCCAGGGACGGGGGAGCCTGGTGGGCTGCCGTCTATGGGGTCGCACAGAGTTGGACACGACTGAAGCGACTTAGCAGCAGCAGCAGCAGCAGAAATTGGTATTCTGGAGATGATGAAGAAGCATGTAGCAGGTGCCAAGGGCCCCCACCCAGAACCAGGGCCAGAGTGGCAGGCAGGCAGCCGGCCCACTTCCCGTCTTGGAGGCAGCCTCCTCTTTGGGAGTCTGGCGCCTGCCCTGAAGGAGGCCCCCACCTTGGAACCACTGGGCACAAAACTATCCGCTCTGCAGCCGCACGGGGCACCGGGGCTCAAGAAGGGTCCAGGACAGCTGCCCCTCCTCTACAGTGAAAGGCCGCCTCCAGAAAAGCCGGCACGTGCCCGGCCCCTGGAGGGGTGGGTGAGTGAGGCCTTAGGCGGGCAACGGAGGAGGGCCTGGCCTCATCTAGGCCAGGGTTTGGATCCTGTGAGGACCGGGATCCTGGGAGGCAGTCTCCCGATCCGAGCAGCAGGCTGTTTGCACTGCGGATTCCGAAGGGCTTGATAAAATCTCAGAAGCTGGGGAAGCGGGCAGTTCCGGGGACAGAGTGATGAAGCCCCCGGGGGCTGGGAGCAAGTGTAGCATTCTCTGTGGGCCAGCTCTTTGCGGGGTGGAGGCCTGCAGGGAGGATATGGGATTCCCGGAGTGGCAGGTTGAGAGAGGCAATAAAGAGGCAACCCCATAAAGACGTATCACGGCTCTCCATTCCAGAGCCCAGCACTGAAGACCCAGGGCAAGCTGAACACGCGGCCTGGAAAGGTAGGGGGCGCTGGGGTTGGGGGGCAGACGGGCGGCAGAGCAGGAGGCGGGGGTTCCAGGGACGGGCCCTAAGGAGCCCTCTGGGCCTTCTTGCAGATTATCCTCTTCTCAGAGCCTGGCTGCCAAGGCAGCTGCAGGGAGGTCTGGGAAGATGCTGACGATGCTTCCGGCTGGGCCCGTGTGGCCTCCGTTCGGGTGGTCCGAGGCTGGTGAGTGCGGAGCTCCCGGTGGGCTCTGGTGTGTGAACCTCGGGGATGTGAGCACAGTGAGAAGTGCCCACTGAGGGCAGAAGCCCCCCATAGCTACCCGGAGACCCTGCCTTGCAGGGACATCCTCCCCACCCCACTCCATTCAGTGACCCTAGGTCTCTGTGCCCACAGCTGGGTGCTGCACGAACAGCCAGCATTCAGGGCCGGAAGCTGGTCCTGCCTCAAGGGGATACGGAACTTGGAGCCCCAGGATCAGGATGGAGTACCCAAGGCATCGGCTCCCTGAGGAGGGTCGTCCGGGTGAGCGGCTGGGTGTTGGGGACCAGATGTCGCCTCATCTACCCTAAGTCCCAGGCCTTGAGGAGGAAGACAGGGACATCTAGAGGTGGGATTTCTGGGAGAGATCACAGGCTTGGAGCCTGAAGAGGGTTTATACCTGTATAGAGTTCTGACTGTGGAGCCAATTGGAGAAGAAAGGGATTCTGGAGGATGCTCAGCCTGGCTTGAAGGCCGAGGCCAAGCTGCACTAGCTCCAGCTGGAGCCTGGGGAAGGATGGAGTTAGAGCAACAGAAATGGGTGGGGCTGGCTGTGGGCACTCCCCACCCACCTAGGGCCCAGGTGTTCAGCCCACAGCCAGAGCTGAGGTGCCGCGTATAGACCCACGCGTGGTGGCTCAGTGCTAGAGAATCTGCCTGCCAATGCAGGAGACAGGGGTTTGGTCCCTGTGTCAGAAAGATCCCTTAAAGAGGGAAGTGGCAACCCACTCCAGTGTTCTTGCCTAGGAAATCCCATGGACAGAGGAACCTGGCCAGCTATAGTCCATGGGGTCGCAGAGAGTCAGACACGACCGCAGGGACTAAACAATGACAGTGTGGTCAGAAAGGGCACAGTCAGTGTTACAGTTTCATATATCTAAGGTGGGGAAATACCATTGTCAGAACACAAATTTACAAATCACTAAAATTAAGCGGACAAAACCATCTTGGACACCAGAGAGACTCAGAAAAGAAAGCGGAAATCTAAAATCAGGGCCTAACAGACGTTTTGGGATTTTTTTTTCCTTCTTCTTTTTTAATGGAAGAACAAAATAACGCTTGAGTCCAGAGCTGTTGCGGAGAAGGCGACGGCACCCCACTCCAGTACTCTTGCCTGGAAAATCCCATGGACAGAGGAGCCTGGGTAGGCTGTGGTCCATGGGGTCGCAAAGAGTCGGACACAACGAGCGACTTCACTTTCACTTTTCACTTTCATGCATTGGAGAAGGAAAGGCAGCCCACTCCAGTGTTCTTGCCTGGAGAATCCCAGGGACAGTGGAGCCTGATGGGCTTCCGTCTATGGGGTCACACAGAGTCGGACACGACTGAAGTGTCTTAGCAGCAGTAGCAGCCAGAGCTGTTGCAATCCTCCTGGTAAGAGAGGAAGAGAATCGTATGTTAACTAGGGCAGTGGCCCAGCCATGCAAAAGAGGGGACAAGAATTTTCAAACCCTCTTCGGAAACACACAAATGTTTGTAGACAATTTATTGTGAGCTTCTCACAATAAATTCATCTTCATGTGGGAGGTAATGAGGTACAAAAGAGAACCAAGGGCTTTGAAGTCCGGTGGACTTGGGTTCCTTTGATTCATTGAGCATTGATTAGGTGCCTAGTGTGTTCCAGGCACTGGGACGTACTGGGTTGCAACAGTGAACAAAAAATGTTCTTGGCCCTGCCACTTACAGGCTGGGTGCCCTCAGGCAGCCCACTTAATCTCACTGAGTCTGACTTTCCTAGTCTGTGAATGCCGTAACACTTCCCGCTGGGAAGACCAAATGAGAAGGGGTAGGACAGGACCTTAGCATATGTCTTACACTTAGTAGATGTTTCATAAACATTAAAAAAATACTTATTTATTTACTTATTCAGCTATGCTGGGTCTTAGCTGCAGCAACTGGGGTCTAGTTCTCTGACCAGGGATCAAACTCAGGCCCCCTGTATTGGGAGCTTAGCATCTTAGCCACTGGATGACGGGAGAAGTCCCTGTTTTATAAACATTTGATGAAGAAGTGAGTGAATGAAAATGATCCTGATGAAGAAGAAACACCCAGAAATGCAGAAAGGACCTATAGCTTCCTGAGATGCGGTACAGGTGGAGGCCAGCTTCAGTTCAGTTCAGTTCAGTCGCTCAGTCGTGTCCGACTCTCTGTGACCCCATGGACTGCAGCACACCAGGCCTCCCTGTCCATCACCAACTCGCAGGGTTACTCAAACTCATGTCCATTGAGTCGGTGATGCCATCCAACCATCTCATCCTCTGTCATCCCCTTCTCCTTCCACCTTCAATCTTTCCCAGCATCAGGGTCTTTTCCAAGGAGTCAGTTCTTTGTATCAGGTAGCCAAAGTAGTGGAGTTTCAGCTTCAGCATCAGTCCTTCCAGTTTAGGAAGGGGTAGAAATTGGTAATGGCACCCCACTCCAGTACTCTTGCCTGGAAAATCCCATGGATGGAGGAGCCTGGTGGGCTACAGTCCATGGGGTCACTAAGAGTCGGACACGACTGAGCGACTTCACTTTCACTTTTCACTTTCATGCATTGGAGAAGGAAATGGCAACCCACTCCAGCGTTCTTGCCTGGAGAATCCCAGGGACGGGGGAGCCTGGTGGGCTGCCGTCTATGGGGTCGCACAGAGTTGGACACGACTGAAGCGACTTAGCAGCAGCAGCAGCAGCAGAAATTGGTATAGAGTTGGAATTGTATACAAAGAAGGATCAAATTCAGATCTCCAGAAATGGCTGTCCATCCTGCCCATCCCTCCACCAGGCTGGAAGTGAGGCTCCCAGAGGCAGGGCAAAGGGCATGGTACTTGGCAGGCTCCTACTGAGAACTTTGGTCTTAGGTCCCAAAGGGCCAGCGAGGGCTTTGGACTCAGGCTTATCTGGCTGACATTGCAGAGAACACCCCAGTTGTTTCTGGCTTCTGGGGAGGAGCCCCTGGCAGCCCCAGCTGAACAGACTTAGGGAAGCAGGTGTGGATGGGGGTAGTCTCTGAAGGGTGATAAGTGGTTTTGTTTTTATCTTTTGACTCTGCCACACGGCATATGGGACCTTAGTTTCCTGACCAGGGATTAAACCCATGCTCCCCTGAAACGGCAATGGAGTCTTAACCACTTGCTGTTGCCGTTCAGTCACTAAGTCATGTCCGACTCTTTGTGACCCCATGGACTGCAGCACGCCAGACTTCCCTGTCTTTCACTATCTCTCACAGTTTGCTCAAACTCATGTCTATGAGTCAGTGATGTCATCCAACAATCTCATCCTCTGTCATCCCTTCTCCTCCTGCCCTCAACCTTTCCCAGCATCAGGGTCTTTTCCAATGAGTTGGCTCTTCACATCAGGTGGCCAAAGTATTGGAGCTTCAGCTTCAGCATTAGTCCTTCCAATGAATATTCAGGGTTTATTTCCTTTATGAATGAGTGGTTAGATCTCCTTGCTATCCAAGAGACTCTCAAGAGTCTTCTCCAGCACCACAATTCAAAAGCATCAGTTCTTTGGCCCTCAGTCTTTATTGGCCAGTTCTCACATCCATACGTGACTCTGGAAAAACCATAGCTTTGACTCTATGGACTTTTGTCAGCAAAGTGAAGTCTCTGCTTTTTAATACGCTGTCTAGGTTTGTCATAGCTTTCCTTCCAAGGAGCAAACGTCTTTCCATTTCATAGCTACAGTCACCATTTGCAGTCATTTGGGAGCCCAAGAAAATAAAGTCTGTCACTACTTCCACTTTTTCCCCGTCTATTTGCCATGAACTGATGGGACCAGATGCCATGATCTTAGTTTTCTGAATGTTGAGTTTTAAGACAGCTTTTTCACTCTCCTCTTTCACCCTCATCAAGAGGCTCTTTAGTTCCTCTTCACTTTCTGCCATTAGCGTGGTATCATCTGCATAGATGAGGTTATTGATATTTCTCCCAGCAATCTTGATTCCAGTCTGTGATTCATCCAGCCTGGCATTTTGCATGATGTACTCTGCGTTTAAGTTAAACAAGCAGGATGACAATACACAGCCATGTCACACTCCTTTCCCAATTTTGAATCAGTTAGTTGTTCCCTGTCTGGTTCTAACTGTTACTTCTTGACCTGCATACAGATTTCTCAGAAGGCAGGTCAGGTGGTCTGGTCCTATCTCTTCAAGAATTTTCCAAAGTTTTGTTGTGATCCACACAGTCAAAAGCTTTAGCATAGTCAATGGAGCAGAAGTAGATGCTTTCCTGGAATTTCCTTTCTTTCTCTATGACCAATGAATGTTGGAATTTGATCTATTGTTCCTCTGCCTTTTCTAAATACAGCTTGTACATCAAGAAGTTCTTGGTTCACATATTGCTGAAGCCTAGCTTGAAGGATTTTGAGCATAATCTTGCTAGCATGTGAAAGTGAGTGCAATTGGGAGTTCATGTACACTCGTGGCTGATTCATGTCGATGTGTAGCAAAACGAATATAGTATTGTAAAGCAAAACAAACTAAAAAAATAAAAATTAATTAAAAAAATACATTTAAATAAAAAAAAGTGAGTGCAATTGTACAGTAATCTGAACATTCTTTGGCATTGTCCTTCTTTGAGGTTGGAATGAAAACTAACTTTTTTCAGTCCTGTGGCCACTTCTGAGTTTTCCAAATTTGCTGGCATATTGAGTGCAGCACTTTAACAGCATCATCTTTTAGGATTTGAAATAGCTCAGCTGGCATTCCATCACCTCCACTAGCTTTGTTCATAGTAATACTTCCTAAGGTCCACTTGACTTCACACTCCAGGATGTCTAGCTCTAGCTGAGTGACCACATCATCGTGGTGACTGGGCCCATTACGACTCCCTCTTCCAGGGAGGTCCAAGGTGCTGTTTTACACTTCATTTTCCCACCCCTCTCCTTCTGCAGGACTACATTACCCCAGAGATCAGTCTGTACTCTGAGGAGGGCCTCAAAGGGGATCGAGTGAAGCTGACTGAGGCCTTGGAGGACCCCCAGGGCCTGGAGAGGCCCCTGCAAGTGGCATCTGCCACTGTTTCCGCAGGACTGTGAGTCTGGGCTTTCTGGAAGCCCTTCATTTAACACTCACTCTGCTGGGTGCTGGGGACACAGAGGTGACAGGACATGGTTCCTGCCTGCGAGAAGTGCCCAGCCTACTGGTGGGGCCAGGCAAGCAAGCAGACAGTAGCAATCCAGAGTTCCAGGATGGAGGAGCACGGGGCTGCAGGAGCAAAGAACAGCACCAAAGCAGCCCAGGTCAGAGAAGCCTTCCTGGTGGAGGAGACTCCTCAGCTGGGATGAACTGGTCCATGAAGGCAGGGACTTCACACATTTTGTTCACTACTGTGTCCCTGATGCCTGAAGCAGGACCTGGCATGGGGTAGATGGCCCTGAATATCTGTTAATTGAATGAAGGGGGGGGGGGGGAGAGTATACTAGAACCTACAAAGGCCCGGAGGTGAGAGGTCTAAGCTTTGAAAGTTCAGTCTGGCCAGAGAAAGCAGCACAACTGGGGAGATGGGAGGCCCAGGAGGAAGGCCTCTTTGTGCAGCTGGGCTGTATTGTGAGGCTAATGGGGAATTTTAAGGAGGTATGGGTGCTAGAAAGAACTCTCAGCTTCTGTGTGCAATTAGAGAGGGTCAGGTCAGAAGAGAGATCAATGGACTGGCTGCTGCAGGAGATGATGGGGGCCTGAAATGTTCTCCAGAGTTCCCTTGATCAGAGCTTCTCCCCCCAAACTCAATTCTTCCCTCTGCAGCTTCCACCCCATCCACTAATCTGTATTCCTGGGAGGCTAGGGTGCAGCTACTTCTCTGCCTTCCTCCAGGTGGCTTCTATACCCCAAACCCTTCTTTGAAGATACTCCCTGCATCCTGGAGCCTGGAGAGTACCCCACCTCAGAGGCCTGGGGAGCATCAGACCCCAGTGTGGGCTCCCTGAAGCCCATGAGATTGGTAAGGAGTAGGTGGGCCCAGTAGCCTTGCCCTGCAGTCTGGAAGAAGAGGCAGGGCCTAGGAACTCCTACTGGGAATAGGATTCAAGGAGAGGGAGGATTTGATTCTAAGGGAAGGGGGTAGGACATGGGATTGGCCATTTTTAAGGGTCTCAGGAACAAGTCAACCCAAGGTCATCAGCCCCAGTCTGTCTCTCCCCACCTCTGGGCTGGGGTCTCACTCTGTCTTCTCTGCAGGGCTGCCCAAGTGTGGAGAGGCCAGGGGAGCCCAAGGTAAGAGCCTGGGCTTCAGGGTCAAAGAGGGCCTTTGGGTAGGGGGTGTGTATGTGTGTGTATGCACCATGGCCTGGACTAGATGGAGAGGAGGGCGCTGGGCCAGAGGCTGGGTCTGGGGGCAGGTGGTAGTGGTGATGGTGGAACCCTACTGATTCATTGGGAACCCGCTTTTGATGTGGAAGGACCAAGTCACAGGTCAGAGAAGAGAAAGGAGTCAGGTGAGGGCATGGGGCTCAAGCGAGGGACTGGGAGGGCTTAGCTCTGGGCTGATGCTGGCGAGAGTCATCCAGGGATGGCTGGGTGGGTCTGGTCCAACCCCACACCGCCCCTTCCCCCACAGGCTGTGGTGTATGAGGCCCCAGGTTTCCAGGGCCGGAGCTGGGAAGTGAACAGAGACATCTACAGCCTGCAGCAGCCAGAGGATAGCCAGAGCCCCAGCTTGGCCTCTGTGGGGTCCCTGCGAGTTCTCGGGGGCTGGTGAGGACTCAGGACCCTTCCTTCTACCTCACCCTCCCCACTGGCCTCTACCCTGCAGGGTGGGGAGTGACCTGGGCTGCCTGGGGGTGGGGGCAGCTATTTCACAATCCCGTGGGCTTCCTGTGACTCCCTGTTTGTCTGTCTCCCCCTGCTCAGCTGGGTGGGCTACGAGAAGGAGGGTTTCCGGGGCCACCAGTATCTGCTGGAAGAGGGAGAATATGCTGATTGGTCACGTTGGGGAGGCTATAACGAGGTGTTGACCTCCCTGCGAGTCATCCGAACGGTAAGCAAAAGCCATTGGGACATTCAGCTGGTACCCTCTATTGAGAGAATTTGTGCCTCCTCTCCTTGTTCTGCAACCCACTCCAGTACTCTTGCCTGGAAAATCCCATGGACGGAGGAGCCTGGTGGGCTGCAGTCCATGGGGTCGCAAAGAGTCGGACACAACTGAGCGACTTCAACGACTTCACTTTCACTTTTCACTTTTATGCATTGGAGAAGGAAATGGCAACCCACTCCAGTGTTCTTGCCTGGAGAATCCCAGCGACAGGGGAGCCTGGTGGGCTGCTGTCTATAGGGTCCCACAGAGTCCAACACGACTGAAGCGACTTAGCAGCAGCAGCTCTTCGTTCTCCAGAGTAGTGAAGTCTTCCTGGAGTCTAGCCTCTCTCCCTCCTGCTGCCCTTCCCCAGCCCACCCTGATCACCTCACCCCAAAGTCCTTTAGTGGGATGCGTCCTAGGGGTCTGGGCACTCCCAGGGGTTTCCTTCTGTCCGGCCCTGAGCCGGGAGCAATCTGACTGTCCCTCGGGCCCAGGACTTCGGGGATCCGGCCGTGGTGCTGTTTGAGGCCATGGACTTCGAGGGGCCTGGCGTGGAGGTGAGCGAGGCACTGCCAGACGTGGAGCTGGCGGGACACGGCCCCAGAACACAGGCCATCCACGTGCTCAGCGGCGTGTGAGTGACTAGGGGGCTCCGGGGAGCTGGGCGGGCCGGGGACGGCTCCAGCAGAGGCGTCGGCTCCGCCCCGCTGACCCGCACCCCGCCCTTCCTGCAGGTGGGTGGCGTATCAGGAGGTGGGCTTCTCCGGGGAGCAGTACGTGCTGGAGAAGGGCGTGTACCGCAACTGCGACGACTGGGGCTCGGGCAACAGCGCGCTCGCCTCGCTGCAGCCGGTCCTGCAGGTGCGTGGCGGCCGCAGGAGCCGAGCCTCTTGGTGGGGAAGGGTCTGGGGTCTGGGCTGTGCCCGCTTCAGCGGCGGCGGGACTAGAAGGAGCGGGCCCGGAGCTCCTGGGGGCGGGGTCTCTTGAAAGGGGGCGGAGTCAACAGAGACCCCAGACTAAGCGCGAACTTCGAAAAGGATCAGGAATACTGACACCAGAGGCGTTGAGGCTAGGGGCTAGTACTTTCCTTGAATCTCAAAACTTTGGTCCCTTTCTTCAGGTCGGGGAGCACAATCTGCACTTTATCTCAAAGGTAAGAAGGTGGTTGGGGCCTCTGTCTCCTCACCCTCATTTAAAATCTTTCCCTCTCTTCCCCATTCTCTCCCCATCAAGTCCCTCACCCTCCTTCACTCTCATCTCTTCCCGTCTCTGCTGCCAGATTCAGCTTTTCTCCGGCCCCGACTTCCTGGGTGATCACATCTCTTTTGAAGATGACCAGAGCTCCTGCCCACCTCCTTCCAGCCCCAGTCTTGCCGAGTCCACGGCGGCAGGTGAGGACGTGGGAAAGGGGAGACGTGGGCCTGTGGGCGCCTGCCCTGAAGCGCTTAGCTCAGCTGGGAAATCGAGGCTATAGTTAGAAGGTCTTTGTTTCAAATGACTTACTTTGGCTTCCTTGGGATTAGCTCTCCTGCCCCGAGAATCATTCAATCTTAAAAACAAAGCAAAATAAAGTTTTAATAGCAAATGTAAACATTGTAGACAGTATAAAGAACTTCAGTTTTGTTTCCTTCACCCCTCTGCCTTTTTTTTTTTGGTAGAATATTTTAAATCCCCAACCCAACATAAAATTTCACAGGTAAATAATTCAGTATATACCTCTAACAAGAAAGGATACGTGGCCTCAAGTTATTATCACATATAATGAAATGAGCAGTAATTTATTATTGCCTAATACCCAGTCCATGTTCAAATTCCTCCCGTTATCTCAAAAAATGCCTTTGTGAAATTGGTTTGTTTTTCTTAGAATCCAGACAGGGTCCACACATCACATTTTGTCCATTTGATCTCTAATGTATAGCAGCCCCCTCCCCTTCTTTTTGTCTGATACCATTTATTTGTTTAAAGAAACCCAATAATTTGCCCTGTAAGTTTCCCGTCTTCTGTGTTTTAGATGATTGCTTCCTTTTAAGCTTGTTCCTCTGTGCCCCATATTTCCTGTAAACAGGTAGTTTACATCCAGAGGCTTGATGAGATTCAGGGTGTTTTGTTTCTTTGTCAAGAATATTGTATACGTGGTACATGTACTTCCCATTGCATCACATCAGGATGCTCATGTCTGGTTGTCCCTTTTTAAATGATATTACAATCCCTACATTATAAGATTCCTCAGTGACCTTTATTTAATGATATCTAGTATCCATCACTAGGAGTCGGACACGGCTGAGCAACTTCACTTTCCTTTTCACTTTCATGCATTGGAGAAGGAAATGGCAACCCACTCCAGTGTTCTTGCCTGGAGAATCCCAGGGACGGGGGAGCCTGGTGGGCTGCCATCTCTGGGGTCACACAGAGTCGGACACGACTGAAGCAACTTAGCAGCAGCAGTATCCATTGATGATAATTGCCTGGACTCATTATTTCTTTCAGTTCAGTTCAGTCGCTCAGTCGTGTCCAACTCTTTGCGACCCCATGAATTGCAGCACGCCAGGCTTCCCTGTCCATCACCAACTCTCGGAGTTCACTCAGACTCATGTCCATTGAGTCCGTGATGCCATCCAGCCATCTCATCCTCAGTCTTCCCCTTCTCCTCCTGCCCCCAATCCCTCCCAGCATCAGGGTCTTTTCCAATGAGTCAACTCTTCGCATGAGGTGGCCAAAGTACTGGAGCTTCAGCTTTAGCATCATTCCTTCCAAAGAAATCCCAGGGTTGATCTCCTTCAGAATGGACTGGTTGGATCTCCTTGCAGTCCAAGGGACTCTCAAGAGTCTTCTCCAACACCACAGTTCATAAGCATCAGTTCTACGGCACTCAGCTTTCTTCACAGTCCAACTCTCACATCCATACATGACCACAGGAAAAACCATAGCCTTGACTAGACAGACCTTAGTCGGCAAAGTAATGCCTCTGCTTTTGAATATACTATCTACTTTGGTCATAACTTTTCTTCCAAGGAGTAAGCGTCTTTTAATTTCATGGCTGCAGTCACCATCTGCAGTGATTTTGGAGCCCCCCAAAATAAAGTCTGACACTGTTTTCACTGTTTCCCCATCTATTTCCCATGAAGTGATGGGACCGGATGCCATGATCTTCGTTTTCTGAATGTTGAGCTTTAACCCAACATTTTCACTCTCCTCTTTCACTTTCATCAAGAGCCTTTTTAGTTCCGTTTCACTTTCTGCCATAAGAGTGGTGTCATCTGCATATCTGAGGTTNGTTTCTACTGTTTCCCCATCTATTTCCCATGAAGTGATGGGGCCAGGTGCCATGATCTTTGTTTTCTAAATGTTGAGCTTTAAGCCAACTTTTTCACTCTCCTCTTTCACTTTCAACAAGAGGCTTTTTAGCTCCTCTTCACTTTCTGCCATAAGGGTGGTGTCATCTGCATATCTGAGGTTATTGATATTTCTCCCGGCAATCTTGATTCCAGCTTGTGTTTCTTCCAATCCAGCGTTTCTCATGATGTACTCTGCATATAAGTTAAATAAGCAGGGTGACAATATACAGCCTTGACGTACTCCTTTTCCTATTGGGAACCAGTCTGTTGTTCCATGTCCTGTTCTAACTGTTGCTTCCTGACCTGCATACAGATTTCTCAAGAGGCCCTCTAGGGCATTTTTATTTTGCCTTTAGCAAGACATCTTGTTGGTCCTCTAGACAGTGAAGATGAGCAGCTCTGGGTCACCAGGTCTCCCGGAAAAACGAGAGACTATCAAACACAGGTCCTGTTTGTGGACACATTAGAATTTGGGGTCTTACAAGGCGCTGCTTCATTTTAAGTATCTAACGTGAAACCTCACTTCCTTTCCCAGAGGGAGAAGCCTGCTGTCATCCTGGGATCATAAGAGGCCTGGTGGATGGGGGTGGTGATGGCGCGTTTGGAGGAGCCCGCTGACTGTATCTCTGCATCAGGCATGGGGCGTCTTAGGAGCAGCGGGCAGAGGGCGGAGACTTAGTTCCTGGCATTTGAGGCTGGGTCCCCACAGCCCTTCCGCCTGACCCTGCTCCTGCAGGATCACGCCCCTTCAGGCCTCCTGGGTCCCTTCTGCCTCGGAACTGCTCCCCCCACACTTCCTTGCTGGCGTCCCTGGTCCCTTGCCCCACACTCCATCCTTGCCCCAGGTGACCTCCTGCCCCTCCAAGGCACGATTCCGTGATAGGCCCCTTGGCCAAATCCAAGCTGGGATTCAGCCCATGTT
>SJXQ01008152.1:412384-473924 GCA_006408695.1 Aepyceros melampus
AAACTCTGCAGATGTCGTAGTTCATCGCCGAGTAATACAGAAGGTCCAGGGCCAGCAGCACCAGCACGAAGAAGCCGTAGATCCACACTCCCAGCAAAGCCGTGTAGTTGCTGCGGGCAGACAGAGAGAGGCTGAGATGCCGGACCGCCGCCCCGCGGGGCTGCAGCTGAGCAGCGGGGTCGATGAGAAGACGTGGACGGAGGCTGCCTTGGGGCTCTCAGAGAGGGTGCTGGGCCCCTCCGGGGGGACAGGGAATCTTAGCTCCCTCTTCTCATGCCCACCCCCCACCACTGCCTCTGCCCAACCTGCCCCGCTGCCCAAGCACCCCGTCCAAGACTCCACATCCTCGGGTGAGAACCCCGGTGGGGCCCACACTGTTAGACCCTCTGGAAGGAATTCTCAGCTGGACACCTGTGGGAGCCCCTACTTCCACTCTCCTTCCCTTCCCCCATGTGGGTGCTACGCCCAAACTGGCCAGCTGCCTCCCACAGGTGCCCGTGCTTGCCCACCCTCCTAGCCCTTGCTGAAGCCGTTCCCACCACGGAGGAGGCTCTCAGCACCCCCTCTCTCACCACCCCCTTTCCTCCCCCTCCAGCTCTTCCCTGTCCTTCTGAGCCCAGGGCAAATGCAGGAAGTCCATTGTCTTAGGATGTCTTAGGAAGGCCCAAGTCCCTGCCTTGCAGTGTCCACCTGGGCCCACTGAGCACCCTGAAGCTCTGCACGGAATGCAGCCAGGCCTCCCCACCGGGGGCCAGCTCCGCCCCAGCCTGCTCCATTACACCCCCTGCTCCCCCACCTCAGAAGCCCAGGACTCAGGGCATGGGCTCAGCCGCCTTCCCCCCACACCATGCAGCAGACACCGGTCCATCTGCCCCACCAGCCACACGCCTTTCCAGCCTGCCCCACGGCCGCTCCCCAACGCAGTCCTCCCCACCAGGCACAGCCAGGGGTCTCGGGACCCCTGACATCATCTCTCTTATTCTTCACCCAGCACTTCCACGCTGAGGCCTAGTCTGTCCTCCAGAAGCAGAGAAGATGGGGGTTCTGAGCCGCAGATGCCTCTCTGTGAAGGAGTGCTGGCTTCCTGCCAAGGCGCCTCCACCCTTGAGGATCTTGCGGGGACACCGGGCCTTCCCAGTGTCTGTACCTTCTGCCCGGCCAACCCTTTCAATGCCCCCACTCCCTTACTTCCTCTCCTGCTTGACTCCTACCACCACCTCTTGGAGACTGCCTTCCCCCGGAAGCCTCCCGGATACACTGCCCCACCTACCCCGGCCGGGAAAGTCTTCCCTCTGGCCTGAGGGCCCTTCAAACCCTCCCCGGCCACCTGGGGCCATGCTCGCCGGGTCCATGTGTATCCTCCCACCCATGCCAGGGTCTGAGTCTCCCCTTAGTGCCCAGATGGTTGGGGAGGCTGCTTCCTGGCCTCGCCGTGGCAGCTGGGGTAGCTGAGCTCCAAACAGTGCCCCTACGGGACTGCGACTGTTTAAAGGGACCGACTTATTAATCACTCAGGCCTCCATCTGCTGCCTGCTGCGTGCATCTGTGCAGGTGGGCGTGCACGGGCGGTGGCGGAGAGGAGGTGCTCCCAGGAGGCAGAGCCGGCGTCCAGCCCCGCTGCCCCGCATTCCACGGGGAGAGACCCACCCCGGCTCCCGGCAGACAGGCTCCCTGGGTGTCCTGGGCCCTCACAGCAGGGCCCCCGAGATGGTGTCTGAAGCCTGGAGCCTGGAGGCCCGGCTCCAGCCTCTTCTCGACCTGGCTTTGCTGCGTGGCCTGGGAGGACACAGGTGTGTCTCTGGTTCTGGAGGAGACGGAGTGGAGCTCCTCCCGTCTCAGCTTCCAGACTCTGGATCTTTCCCGCTTGGTTCACCCGTGCTCAGCCTCGGCCTCTGCAGTGAGATGGGGGCTGCTCCCTTCTGAGTCCTCCAGCCCCCTCCCTGGGCTGGGCCCCGGGTGGAGGGTGCTGACTTTCACTCACACACACACACACACACACACACACACGCGCGCGCGAGCCCTCTGCCTGGAAGGCTTTGCCTCCCCACTCGTGGGGCTGGGGGCTCCTCAAGAGGAGGCTCTGGGTGTCCTGAGCACCTCACGTGCAGCAGGCACTGGCCAGTGCCTGGGGCTTCTGGGCTGCTTGAGGAATGAGTAACCCTACAACTCTGCCTCACAGCCCCTTGGATCCCTCCTGCAGCCCCACCTCCAGCCACCACCTCCCTGAGGCCTGCAGCTGTCCCAGGGGCTTGTTCTTGCTAAGGTGTGAATGACTAACCAGCAGTCTTCCCCACCACATCCCCCAGCTGCCTGATTTCAAGGGGAAGCCAGCTCAGCGTGGAGACATGTGGATGTGAATTCCTGCCACGGAGCAGAGGCTGGCAGTATGGTCCAGCAGGCTGAGACGGGAGTTCGCGTGGACACGGGAGGAGGAACTGACTCCAGCCCCCGGCACCCCTGTTTTCCCCAGCACCCCTCTCCACCTTCCCCTGGAGCCCCCACAGGGTTGCTTGAAAAGCCAGGCTTTTCCTGGGTGGTGCTTTGTTCGTAGTGATGCTTTCTAAGGCCCACTTAGAACAGATAGTAATACTGTCATATTTTCAAATTTCAAATATATAGGGCGTTAGTTCTGGTGGATAGTGAAGCTTTCACTAAAGGAGGCAAAAGCCACAAAATGATAGGCAGCTTTAAAAATTTGTTCCCTGCATATTTAAAAATTAAAAGCAGACCATCTAGACTATGCCTAGCCCTGTACTAACTGCCGTGGAAATTTTGTTTTTGTTTTGTTATGCTTTCTTTTGAGATAAATATAAATTCCTATTCTGCATTAACACACTTTTTATTCTTTCTGAGAGTACAAATTACATAGTACCAATGAAACAGTTAACTCCAGTGAAGTACAAGAATAAAATGCTACATTGCAATACTTTATATCTGCAGTACCTCCCTCTAATCGTTCAGACCTCACTTGCAATGTCATTTCTTTGAAGGTCCTTTTGTGAGTACTTTATCTAAAATATCACTGTTTCACTAATATCTAAATCAGGCCATTCTATTCTATTTTATATTTTATGTTCTCCTTACCACTTTTATTTATATCTGGAGTTGTCTTATCTGTTTTTCACATTTTTATTGTCTGCTTGCACTCACTAGAGGGGCGCAAGGATGACTTACGTCTGTTCTGTGTACTAGTGGATCACCTCGAGGGGAGGGGTGGCTCACATACACCAGGCAAACATACTCTTAGTGCTTGAGACAATGGAATCAAAATTAGTCCTAGCCTTGCTGTGTTCTAGCTATGTGATTTTAAATTAGTTACTCTGTGAGAGCTTCTTTTTCTGTTTCTGTGAAATATTTATCTTAAATCTTTAATTTGAAAATACTCCCTGCACTCAGTTATTTACTAAGTATCATTAGGACAGTCTTTTTAAAAGTAAAAGAGAAATCAAGGTATTTTTATAATTGTCACAGTTTTGTTTTGCCACCAAAATAAATTTGCTTTAAAAAAAAAACTACCTTAAGCAAGTTTAGAATCACATTGTTTTAATGGACTTCACTTCTGATAATTATTTAAGATCTAATGTATAATAAAATATTTATTAATAATTGAATTTTAAAATTCTCAAAATTATGGCTCCATCTTTATAAAAATAAGTAAACACAAAACATATCTATATTATCTACATGTACACAGAAATGCATTCTAAAATTTGAAGAACACTCACCAAACTGATAAGAGCAGTGGATAGCAGTGGCATCAGGATGAGATGGAGATGTAGGAAAGAAAAATCATGCTTTGGGGTACGGGAGTTATGTGTTTTTTATAGAGGAAATATCCTTGTGTTACTTGTAAAATTAAGATTCTCTTAAGTGTCTCCTGTAGGCTATTCTACACTGAAGACAGTCCTACATTTTTAAATTCATTGATTTATTATTGACCTACCTCCTCATTCATTAAGGCTATTGTGTATCAAGCATTTTGCTCAGCATTTAGGCTGAACTGTGACAAAGACAAACATGGTCCAGTCCCTCAAGAGTTAATATTCTAGCTTGGATGAAGTTTTCCTAAGATCTAAACCTATTTAGCCAATTTCCAGACGTCTTCACCTATCCCAAGGCAATTTGAGGTCAATATCCAAACACAAACTCACTTTCCCCACAAAACTTGGGCTACTTCTGTATTTCTTCACCTCTTCATTATAATCAAAAGGAAACCTTGAGAATCATTTTCAGCTTTTCCTTCTCCCTCATCCTTTATATTAATAGCTAATGAGACACTAAGTCCTGTTGTGCTCATTTTAAAGTTTTTCTTAAATCCATCTCTTATTCTCTTTGTGGTCACTACATTAGAGGTTCTAATGATCTTTCATCAGTACTATCATTTTAGCCTTATCTGTTCCTTATCCCTCTGGATATCTACCTACTTGCACTCCAGCCTTCACGCTGCTATCAAGAAATTTCTCTCTAACATAAATCTCATCATTCTGCTCTCTTTAAAATGGTTTGATTCAGTATTGCTTAAAGAAGAATTTTTAGTACAGGCATACCTCAGATATATTGCAAGTTCAATTCCAGACTACTGCAATAAAACAAATATCATAATAAAGTGAGTCATGTGAATTTTCTGGTTTCCTAGTGCATTTAAAAGTTGCATTTACACTATACTGTAGTCTTTTAAGTGTATGATAGCATTGTCTTTTTAAAAAATGTACATACTTTAATTAATAAATATTTGCTAAAAATATGCTAACTATCATCTGAGCCTTTGTGGTAGTAATGTCAGAGATCACAGATCACTGTAACAAACATAATGGTGATGAAAAAGTTTGAAATATTGAGAGAATTACTAAAGTGTGACACAGAGACTTGAAGTGAGCAAATGCTGTTGGAAAAATGGCACCCATTGTGTTTCCATTTAGGGTTGCCACAAACCTTCAATTTGTTTTTTAAAAAGAAAAAGTTATTTGTGAAACACAATAAAAGTGAAAATGCAGTAAAACAAGGTATGCCTTTGTTCATAATGTGACAATCAGGGTCTTTTGCAACTAAATCTCAGGCTGTCTTCTCAGCCTCATCTTCCGCTACTTCTTCCCTCAGCATTTACTTCAGCCACAAACTTGTTATTGGTGGTCAAACATGCTATGCTTTGTACACCACTATTCCTTTCCCTCTTAGGGAAGTGCCCTGTATTTCTCCCACAAAAGTTCTACCTTTTATAACATCCTTCTGCCTTTATAATGGCATATTGTAATTTTTTCCAAAGAACCAGATCAAATATCTACTGTGAGGACTTAAGTGACCCCTACCCAGACGAAGTTAATGGCTTCCATTTTAGAGACTGTATTTTTCTTATTTTTAAAACACTTAGCACATATCTTACATGTCTGGCACATACTAAGGACTAAATAAATATTTGTGAAATTAGTTAACTAGAGTTCTGCTTTGAAGCATAAAGGTATAAACTGTGGGATTCAAAAACAGTGTAATTTATTAAAATTCTTTGATTTAATTCTTGAAACAGATTTTATGCTGCATGTGTAGTTCTTGGCTTGCAGTATTTACATGAACACAAAATTGTTTATAGGTAAGTAAAATTTTGATACCTTCTAATTGCTTATTGATATGAAGTAGAATTAAAGATGATTAAGAATAATTTGTGTTTAACCATCTTCATAATTTTCTCTTTCATATGGTAAGTGACCGCTAAAAAAGTTAAAACCCAATTTTGAAAGACATAGTTAACACAATAATTAATGATGAATGTCTTTGTTACTGGTCCTCTGACCATTACCTAATTAGAATAGTCAAATTGTAAGCTGGCCTATGATAACACAATTTACCAACAATATTCATCCTGGTGAATATTTATATTCAGTTGATCCACTATAGAAAATTTCTATAGACTACTACTACTACTGAAAATTTGTTCATGATAAGTAGCTTGTGCCATTTTGCTTCCTTCATTAAGCCTTGCTTAATGAAGTGTACTTGAGGACATAGCTGATTAGCTGATTTACATACTGGCACAAACTCCTTACCAAACTGTAGACCAGTTAGAAATAGTTCATAGTCCAGCAACTCGTCTGTGGGTAACACTTTGAATAGCATTGCTCTAGATCAGACAAATTGTAGGAAGGCCAGTCAGAATTAAAAGATTATAAAGGTGAGTTTATTCCAACTTCTAACAATGTTTTCAAGGTAATGGTTTCCTCATGACCTTATTTTACTCAAAGAATAAAATATTTTCGAGTTAATTTGTAATCATTTAGTATGACTTAATACCTTCCTTTTTATTTTGAATTATTCTCTTAGAATGTTAAACCTGCTTGCTTATACCTTATTTATGCTGTTCATTTGACAGTTCTTTCTTATGGATGGTATGTAGGGAATTCAAACAAGTCTGAGAATTCCCTGGTGATCTATCTAGTGGTTTGGATTCAGCGTTTTAACTACTGTAGACCAAGTTCAATCCCTTGTACAGGAACTGAGATCTTGGATGCCACGTGGCATGACCATTAACTTATTTATTTATTAAGCTTGAATAACATGAGAGTATACGTATCATAAAAGATACATGAACTCTTTCTAAGCTTTAAAATATATATTTAAATAGATAAAACATTTCTCTTAGTTACATTCTTACTTTTCTACATAATGGGGGAATATTCCGAAATTATATTTTGTAAAGTAATAATCTTGCCAAAAAAAGAAAATGAATGTTTATAATATAATATTTATAGTAAATCTCAAACCATAATATGAAAAAACTCATTTTTAGTAAAGAGAAAGTATAACTCATATTAAAATGATGTTTCTACTTTACTGATTTTATTGATTTTTTTTTTCATTTTGCTGTTTTTTTTTTATCCTGAACAGAGATTTGAAATTGGATAACTTATTGCTAGATACAGAGGGCTTTGTGAAAATTGCTGATTTTGGTCTTTGCAAAGAAGGTAATTGGATATTTTAAAGTGCCTTTTCTAATAAATTACTATTGCTTTGTGCTTTGGAAGTTTTCAAGTTTGTCTATGGAAAGCAAAATGTATTTTTTAATTTATTAAAAATTAAACTTTATGCTTTATTGAGATATTACAGATTGTTCATATAACATAATCTATAACAATTATTAAGAATTTATTCTGTGAACATAAATAAGATTAGGTTTTCAGAAATCACAGTATGGAAAATAAGGCTCTCTTTGTATGATTAATAGTTTTGTCACTACTCTAAGAAAGCATTGGTTAATCACCAGATTTTTTGCTTTGCTGTGATTGTGCAGAGTAAATTTAAATTACATATGCCTAAAAAACTATCCTGCCTCTTAAAACTTTTAACATTTTAAATAGGAAAAAATGTATATGCCTCAAGAATCTTTTGTGTATATATATGTGTATGTGTGTACACAGAAGTAAATAAATATCTAAACTGGGAAAATTTGAATCATATGTAGCATGCTGCTGCTGCTAAGTCGCTTCAGTCGTGTCCAGCTCTGTGCGACTCCATAGACAGCAGCCCACCAGGCTCCGCCATCCCTGGGATTCTCCAGGCAAGAACACTGGAGTGGGTTGCCGTTTCCTTCTCCAATGCATGAAAGTGAAAAGTGAAAGTGAAGTCGCTCAGTTGTGTCCAACTCTTCTCGACCCCATGGACTGCAGCCTACCAGGCTCCTCTGTCCATGGGATTTTCCGGGCAAGAGTACTGGAGTGGGGTGCCATTGCCTTCAGCATAAGAAAGTGTAAAAAGCATGGGCTTAGGCACCACCCTTGAATCCTGACTCTAATGGCAACCCACTCCAGTGATCTTGCCTGGAAAATCCCATGGGCAGAGGAGCCTGGTAGGCTGCAGTCCATGGGGTCACTAAGAGTCTGACACAACTGAACGACTTCACTTTCACTTTTCACTTTCACTGGAGAAGGAAACGGCAACTCACTCCAGTGTTCTTGCCTGGAGAATCCCAGGGATGGAGGAGCCTGGTGGGCTGCCATCTATGGGGTTGCACAGAGTTGGACACGACTGAAGCGACTTAGCGCAGCAGCAGCAGCAGCAGCAGCACTTTGACTGTTTTCCTTTGTTTCTGCATTTTCTCCTTCTTTGCTTAAACTTATTTTTTGGCTAAAGTTTTTCCAGAGACGAGAGGCAGGCAGAAGACATGAGGATCCATTTCAACTTGGGTACAATGTGAAATGAAGTGAAAGTCGCTCAGTTGTGTCCAACTCTTCTCGACCCCATGGACTGCAGCCTACCAGGCTCCTCTGTCCATGGGATTTTCCGGGCAAGAGTACTGGAGTGGGGTGCCATTGCCTTCAGCATAAGAAAGTGTAAAAAGCATGGGCTTAGGCACCACCCTTGAATCCTGACTCTAATGGCAACCCACTCCAGTGATCTTGCCTGGAAAATCCCATGGGCAGAGGAGCCTGGTAGGCTGCAGTCCATGGGGTCACTAAGAGTCTGACACAACTGAACGACTTCACTTTCACTTTTCACTTTCACTGGAGAAGGAAACGGCAACTCACTCCAGTGTTCTTGCCTGGAGAATCCCAGGGATGGAGGAGCCTGGTGGGCTGCCATCTATGGGGTTGCACAGAGTTGGACACGACTGAAGCGACTTAGCGCAGCAGCAGCAGCAGCAGCAGCAGCCACTTATTTGCTCTGTGTCTTTGGACAAGTTACTTCTAACCTCATGGAGTCTGTTTTCTCAGCTATAAAATAAATGTAGTTCTTCTTGTTTAGGAATATTATGACAACTAGAGATAGTGCCACAGTTTGTGGCACTGTGCCTAATATAGTAAATAGGTACATTTAATAGATTGTATTGTAGGAGACATTGTCTCCCCCTCTCCCCTGGTACTTCTTATTTCTTACTCAGCTTTCTTTCCACCATATGCTGTAGTGCTCAGCACATCTTAAGTATTCAGTGAGTATTTAATTAATAAGTAGTTGGATAAATGAATGAATGAATTTTGTAAAGCTTTGTCCATTATTTACCCACTGACCTCCTAATTATTGAATCCAGTGAGTTTTTTTCTTTTATTGAATCTCTTTGTATTGGACATGTGTCGGACACTGTTGACCAAAATGGTTTTGTTCCTCGGAGTCTGGCCTTAGCCCATTGCTATTTTAGGTAGTTTTGAGCTAGCAATTATATACTAATGATTCCCAAATCTATCATTTCCTTTCCAAACACATAGTCAACTATTTACTAGACAGTTTTACCTGAACCATCAGTCAGTAAGTACCTGAATCACTATCCAAACAGAAATAATTTCCTTTCCTCAGTCTCATTGGCAGTTGATGGCACCATAATCCTGTCAGTCTCCCAATCTGGAAACGTGAAATTGTCCTGGACTGTCTCCTCTTCATTACTTTCCACATCCAGTTAATCACCAAATTGTATTAACATCTACCTCCTTAATGTTTGTTTTTTTTCCAAACAATATTTAAGTTTTTCATCTCCCCTCTACTTCCAATCATCATCTTGTTTTAACAAGGCTACTTTAATAGCCTCTTAACTTTTCTGTCTCTATTCTTTTTCTTCCTCAAATGTCAACCTGCCATATAATTGCTAAAATACAAAAGAGGCCCATATAAATTCAAAGCTGAGCATGGTACGTCCTTACTGAACACCGTCAGTGGCAAAGACGTGATATATAGTGCCTCACCTGATCTGCCTGCCTCCTTCTCCAGCCAGATCTCTCGCAGCTTGCTTCTTAGTACCTTCTGTTCCATCAAAACCAAACTGCTTACAGTCTTTGTCTCTCCTCCACCGTCACTTATCTCAGCTCTGTTTGCTGACTAACATCTGCTCATCCTTTATGCTTCTCAAGTATCACCTGCGCATAGAACTTACCTGAGACTCATCTCCTATCCCAACCACCAAGTCAGGTTTCTAAGATGATGTGATCATCATAAAATGAATGAGCTTTTTACACTTTAGAATACGTTCAGACATTTTCTTCAATAAGTAGAATTTTATTTGACTAATTTATTACTATATTTTGAGGAACATATTTGGGCTTCCCTTGTAGCTCAGTCGGTAAAGAATCTGCTTGCAACGCAGGAGACCTGGGTTCTATTCCTGGGTCAGGAAGATACCCCTGGAGAAGGAAATGGCAACCCACTCTAGTATTCTTGCCTGGAGATCCCAGGACAGAAGAGCCTGGCAGGCTACAGTCCCCGGGGCCGTAAGAACCAGACACGATTTAGTGACTAAATATGAAGAATGTAATTAGAAAACCAGTTAGCTAAAATGTTAATACTGTATCTCTATATAATATGATACACTCATTCAACTCTTGATTATCCAAGGGTTTGCTTTGTTAGTTTTCAGACAATACTCAATGCTATTTTTATAATAATGCAAGTAAACATATTTTAAAATTTTAATTGACAGGGTAGAAATTAAAGTTTAGAATAAGTTTTTTTTTTCTCTTTTTAACTTCTTAGCAGCACTTATAAAGTAATGACAAGAAAAAAAAAGTAGTAAAATGAAACATGGAAATTTTATTTATTTTTATCCATTAATTAAATAATAGAGTTGCAATTTACTCCATGTTAATTCTTAGCATTTTCTTTAAAATCTTTTTCATGGGCTACCCTGGTGGTCCAGTAATCAGGACTCTAAGTTCTCAGTACAGGGGATTTGGATTTGATTCCGGATCAGGGAACTAGAGCCCACATTCCACAGCTTAAAGATCCTGCATGCTGCAACTAAAGATTCTATGTGCAGCAGCTAGGATCTGGTGAAGTCAAAAATAAATAAATATAAAAAAAGAATCTTTGATGTATTTTGAGTTTGATCACCATGCACCAATGTACACCTTTAATTTTGCTTCCTAACGATATCTTCTGGCTCTTAACACTAGATTTTTTCTTTGCTAACAAATATTTGAATTTTATCTTTTTCAGGAATGGGATATGGAGACAGAACAAGCACATTTTGTGGCACTCCTGAATTTCTTGCCCCAGAAGTTTTAACAGAAACGTCCTACACAAGGGCTGTAGATTGGTGGGGCCTTGGTGTCCTTATATACGAAATGCTTGTTGGTGAGGTAAGTAGTATAAGATGGATAAAAGGGAAAGATGATTGGGAGAACAAAGCATGTCATTTATAAAACCACTTAATATGTTTACTGCATAAATAGAGCTCAAGCTTTATAATTACTACATGTATTAGTGGAGAAGGCGATGGCACCCCACTCCAGTACTCTTGCCTGGAAAATCCCATGGATGGAGGAGCCTCGTAGGCTGCAGTCCGTGGGGGTAATGCTTATGATCCTATGTTACCTTCACTGTCTTTTTTAGGTTTTTATATTTGTGGAATGTATACCAGTGTTTTGAAAATAGTTTATTATAGTGTTGCTATGGGCTTCCCAGGTGGTGCTAGTAGTAAAGAACCTGCCTGCTTGTGCAGGTAGACGTGAGAAATCAGGTTCAATCCCTGGATCGGGAAGATCCCCTGGAGAAGGGCAAGGTAACCTACTCCAGTATTCTTGCCTGGAGAATTTCATGGACAAAAGAGCCTGGTGGGCTCCAGTCCATGGGGTCACAGAGCGTAGGATGCAACTGAAGTGATCTAGCACACTTGCATGGTTATATTTTATGATTTTTAAACACAGTCATACATAACTGATCTTTGCATAGGAAATAGAAAGCAGGAAGACTGATAAGAGGAATGTACTCTCTATCTGTAAAGAAAAGTCAGCTATACAGTGGTCAGAAATAAATGTTACCTTCAGAAGCAATATAGCAGAACTGAAAAGATCAACATTTTTTTCCTACTATTTTCTTTATATTAACTTGAAATAGATTTCTGGGTATAACTTAATTTTACACAGAAATTGTTATCACTTAGAAAACAGTGAATTTTAGCTAATAAAACAGTAAGAAGAGACTAATCTATTTTGTTATAAATTGTTGAAAATGATTAGGGTGGAATTAAGAATAAATATTTAGACAAGTAATTGAAAACTACTTAGATGGGCTTGATATGAAAGAAAAATTTTCTTAGGGAATTGATTCCTTGTTCTACAGTTTTTCCAATGCCAGTGACCAACCTTGTACATTCTAGGCGTGAAAAAACTAGTAGCTGAATGAATGAATGGCTAAACTGTTGTGTTTTTTTTTTTTTTAATAAACCAAAAATGATACTTTACAGGGAAAATCAGGTCAGACATACTAGGCACAACTATATTCTAAAGAAAAGGAAAACAAAATTCTGAGTATACAACATTTGCACTTGACCATCAACTATATCTCACTGATATGGAAGTGGATGGATAGAATATATCTGTATTAGTCAGACTTATTGCTGCTGCTGCTGGTGCTGCTAAGTCACTTCAGTCATGTCCGACTCTGTGTGACCCCATAGACGGCAGCCCATCAGGCTCCCCCATCCCTGGGATTCTCCAGGCAAGAACACTGGAGTGGGTTGCCATTTCCTTTTCCAATGCGTGAAAGTGAAAAGTGAAAGGGAAGTCACTGAGTCATGTCTGACTCTTCATGACCCCTTGGACTGCAGCCTACCAGGCTCCTCTGAACATGAGAGTTTCCAGGCAAGAGTACTGGAGTGCGTTGCCATTACCTTCTCCAGGCTAAATTGTTGAATGTCAGAAATTTCTAGTTTTGCTCTGTGATTGTCATTTAGTGGCACTTATCCCAAACAAGTAAATAAATGATTTTAGTTCATCCACTGACAGTGCCCTTTGATATGTAAATTGGAATGGAAACTTGGAAAAGATTGAAAAGAAATAGTGAATTAAAATATATACTATGTGCCAGCACTGTTCTATGTGCTTTATAAGTATTAGCTTGCTTAATTTTTCAATACCCTTTAATGAGCTCAATAGTAGTCTTATGTTTATTTCCAGATGCATAATTAAAGAGACACAAAGAAGTTTTACAGCTCTCATATAGTGGAGCTTGGATTTTAACTTAATCTCTAAACCATTGTACTTTGCTGCCCCCAAGATAGGGTATCCACACAAATTTATTTCACCTCTGTTTAGAAAAAAGAAAAGCATACATTGCTTTAAGACAGAAAGATACATTTTACACCATATTCGCAGTTTTCTTTACTTTCTACAAGTGCCCGAAGTACCATAATAGTTGTTTCTATAAGCTCTGGTATACTTAAACATTTTTTTTAAGTAACATTTTTGTTGCTTTTTTTTTTTTAAATTTAGTGTTCAATTATGTATGAGATTTGTACCAAAAATTAGATGCTTGCTTAAAATTTACTCTTCATATTGGAGATGACATGCAAAAAACGAGAGTCTATTATCAAATACTATAGAATTACGAGCCAGTTAATTTTACTCCCCTCGATTCTAAAGTATCTGGGCGATTTGGCAGTGAACAGTGAGGAAGTTCCTGTTTCATATTGTTTAAAGGAACTTCTCTTTGGTTAAGCTCTTACTAGGAGATAAAAAGACAGTGAATCTGGCTATTTCTTCACAATTGCCTTTTGCAATTTAATTTCTTTTTAGCACCTCCATAAAAGGAGAATTCTCCTTTATGGGGAAAGAAACTTAAAACTCACTGGTACATATATTTTGTAATTTTATAGCACTGGTGAAATGTTAGCATTACCTTTTCTTAAATTTATAAAAGTGAGGTTTGGCTAAAGTTTATATCTAATTCCTCTATTAATACAAATTATTGAAAACTTACTGGATATATCATATTTTCAAATCTGTATGAGTTGTGAGGACTTGAATCAACCCTAGGAATAAGCTAACATCAGGTCCCCTTTCTGTGTGCAAAGAAGAGTGAAGGTATCAGAGAAGTTTAAAATAACCTTAGATACTAGACTTAGATTCTTGACATCTGAACAGACTATTGAATTCTTTTAATGTGTACTTAAAATAGATTTGTTGACCTTCCATTGTTAGTACTGTTAGCTTATAATCGATTTGCAGAAAAAAACTTTTAACAGTTTAACAAGTATGTAAATGTATTTTCACTATTCAAAGACTTGTGGAGTGAGTTTTCAAATACAAAATTGACATCAGATAGGAGTCAAAATTGCTTCGTATTACCATATGAAATTCTCATTGAAAATCCTTGTGAAATAGGATTTTCCCCTGACTTATGTCTCAATCCTTGAAATTATATTGTCCCATATAACAGGTATTCAGTGTATGTATTTTGAGTGAGTAAATGAACAAGCCTGATTTTGATACAACAAGCCTGAGTTTTATCAGGCCAAACTGAAATTTTGATAACTGAAAGTTTGAAATTTTCTTAGATACAAACAATATTAGCAGTTCAGCTTTAGTATATTGGGTTCTGCAGTGACTTTCATAGGTTCCTCAGGTCAGAGATCCCTCTCTTGTTGATACTGCTTTCTGCTTGGCTCTTGTTCTTTAACAACCAACAGGAAGTAAGCAGCCAAATCTAAGGTGTCTGAAATTCTGAGGTAATAAGTCATATTTCATAGCCATATTTTCAGTGTAGTTGAGAGTTTATCCCCATGTACATCAGACTGTTATACTGCATGTTTATTTAACTACTTTTTTATTACTCAGCATAATTACTGTCACTATGAGCAACCATCTTAACATTCTTCTGCTGAACTGCCTCAAGACCTGTTGTGTATAGAGCATTCAGTATGCCTGGAAATAATGTGTTTTTTGGCTCCTTTCAGTTTAATTTTGTTTACAGTTGCTTCTTAGTACAATCAAGTTGTCTCTAATTGTGTTTTGCCATTATTAATTTGCTATTGACTGTGGAATTCAGAACACATTCATGTCTGATATATATCTCCACAAACTGTGCTTCCCTCTGTAGTAACACTTTACCTTATGCATTTCCTTCTGTCTTTCCACAAGATTTCAATAAGCGTATATGGTGTGTCCTCTGGACAATAGATACGTTTCTATTGTGTGTCTGTTGTAGCTTCTTATAGTCCTTATTTGTTTTGGTGGAGGGTTTTTGTTTGATTTTGTTTTTCCTTTTTCTTTTTCTTAGTTTCCTCACTACATGGTTCTTTGTTGTATTTCATAACTTTGAATAGATAAGATTTTACTGTATTGAAACCCATTTTGACTAACTCAGGGATATTTCTTCTAGTCTCCCTTTCCTGGTGATGATGAAGAGGAGGTCTTTGACAGTATTGTAAATGATGAAGTAAGGTATCCAAGGTTCTTATCTACAGAAGCCATTTCAATAATGAGAAGGGTAAGAATTTTGTTGTAATATATATATTTTATTTATAAAATAAATACAATACTCAAATACTTTGGCCACATGTGCAAAGAACTGACTCATTGGAAAAGACCATAATGCTGGGAAAGATTGAAGGCAGGAGGAGAAGGGGACAACAGAGGATAAAAGGTTGGATGGCATCACCAACTCAATGGACATGAGTTTGAGCAAGTTCAGAGAGTTGGTAATAGACAGCGAAGCCTGGTGGTGATGGACAGGGAAGTCCATGGGATTTCAAAGAGTCAGATACGACTGAGTGACCAAACTGACTGATATTAAGAATATGTCCCAGTAGCATTTTAGAAATTGTTTTTCAGTCATAGATGTTCATGGTTTAGACAAACACATTCTAAAAGAAACTCTAAAAGGTTGCAAGTTATGAGAATCCTTCTCAGTGAATCTCTGGTTTTATTTTTACTTTCTTCCTTTGTATTGTGTTAGTTATTAAGAAGAAATCCTGAGCGACGGCTTGGAGCTGGTGAAAAAGATGCAGAGGACGTGAAAAAACACCCATTTTTCCGAGTAAGTGTGAAAGTTTACAAATTTTCTGATACTCTAGCAGTTAGAAGTAGGAAACTAAACTGGTCACTTTATATTTTGTAATCCAGCTAATTGATTGGAGCGCTCTGATGGACAAAAAAGTTAAGCCACCATTTGTACCTACAATTAGAGGACGGGAAGATGTTAGTAATTTTGATGATGAATTTACCTCAGAAGCACCTATTCTGACTCCACCTCGAGAACCAAGGATACTTTCAGAAGAGGAGCAAGAAATGTTCAGAGATTTTGACTACATTGCTGATTGGTGTTAAGTTCCTGCACACTGTGAAACCAAGCAGACTGACTCACAAGAAGACCTCTTTAAAATAGCAGCCCTTCATTTGCTCTCTGTGCCAGCAAAAGCTTCTGAGTGTTTTTAAACATATGAAGATGTGTTTAAAAGTACTATTCTAATACCTTCTTGAAAAGTGGCTTTTCAATGTATTTTAAACAAAATTCTGAACACTGGAAACAGTTTCATGGAGTTTAAGCTGAATGAACATTGGCCATGAAAATCTATCACAAATAATACTTTTGGATCAATAGTCTTATTTTTTAAAATCAGAGGGGGGAAAAAAAACACTCTTCTACAGTCCCTAGCTTTGCCATATGCCTGCCTTAAATGGAAGGAAAGTTAATTAGTTAATTTTCCTTAGGTGTGTTTTACAAAAAACAGGAAAAGAGGGCTTAGGATGTTATTACTATTCACACGTAGTATGATTCTGTTTGAATAAGGCAAATGCTCTTATTTTTTTAAAGAAATTACTGTAATATCCAAAAAAATGTAGTAATAGTTTGTGCACATTTTGGGGCTTTTTAAAAATGAAATGAATTGATGTATTATACATTTTCTCTATTTATTAGAAAATTTTTATTGCCTTATCTTTACCAACCATTTAACAGAGCCTCATAGCTTTCCAACTGAGCTACTTGCCAAACGATCTTATTAAATCAACCATGCTGAAACAAACAGGAACAACTAAACATCTGCATTTACTTAGAATTTTAAGAATGAGGACTTAATGATCATCCTGAACCAAGATACTATTTTTACCTGTATGCATTCCCAAAGTCTAGATGCTTAGTACATTCAGGCATGCTTTCTTCCAGAATCAGTGAACTGATTGCTCCTTTTTTTGATATGCATTGTACGTTTATCAACCTAGTTCATCTTGTTCTTGTGTCTACTGTAGAAGGGAACTATATCTTTGTTAAAACATATGGATTATCCTTGTATACATGCTGTGAACATGTATATGTGCAAGTTGTAATGTATTCTATGTTGTAGGTTTATTATTTAATTTCACCACTTCATCACTTTTGTACAGTGGCCAAGCAGACACCTCAGACTCCAGCATTTACATTACGTGCATTTGTACATTTTAGGCCACTGGATCCAGATTTTATATTGGCAGTTACTGAGGGCAGAAGCAATATATTATAACAGAATGTATAAATATTTTTGATAAAACAGTCTATATTTTATAAAAATTATTATAACACTAAAGCTGTACCTCAAAAGTCTCAAAAGTAATTTGATCAAATACTTGTACAAGGATCCATTTGTGGCTTTTTAATGCCCTTATAGGAAAGTCTTTTTGCAAGCCATGACTTTTCTACTTGCCTGGAGTTTTGGGTTTTTTTGTTTTGTTTTGTTTCAATTATTTTCCCTCCTGGTCCATGATTTTATTGTTTTTCCTTAGTTCAATAATAACATCTTTGATTCCATGCTTAGCATGTTAGGGTCATCATACCTCAGGAATAGCAAGTTGTTAACTAACTAATAATGAGTTAACCATTTAATCACTATTGTCTTCTGTCTTAAAAAATGCTGAAGTTTAAATCCTATGAGAAAATGAAATCCTGGTGATTTATAGAGGTTTTTTGAGCTTAAAACATATATGAATATTCCACCTTGCCAGGGTAAGTTGGCATGTTTTTGCTATACTCTGAGAACAGTTAAAATTGTTCAGAGATAATTTATGTTTCCTTATAAATTGATTATAAACCATGATCTCTTGGGGGAAAATCTTATAGGAAAAGGGAGCAATATGTTTTAAAATTATTTTAAAATGCCAGTTCACTTCCTTGGTAAAGGACAATAGAGGATCTTAGCTAAACTGTCTGCTTTTAATTTAATCAGTGTTAATACAACATTTAAAAAACACTAAATACTTTTGAGGTACAGTCTGCTCACCTTTTCTGGTTCTCAAATATGCATAGAAAGCAATGTCTAAAATAGGTTTTTAGCATTAAAAACTGACATAGCATTTTGTAACTACACAGTGTACAGAATTTTTTTTTAATTAAAGTCAATCACTAAAAAAATTAGAGGGCAGGGTATATTCACACAATTAAGCTGAAGAAAGCACTAATTTTTTCCTGTAGTTTAAAAAATATATATATTTTAGTCAGATTTAAAATTTTTAAACTATAGAGTGTAAATATATTTTGTTATTACTGTATGTGTAAGTGACTGCTCAAGCACTTTGTAAGGAAATTAGGATATTTTAGAATGGTACACTATGCATTCAAATGAAATGTGCCTTTATGTCATTTTAAGAAAAAGTGTTTGCAGTCATAAATTACCACAAATGCACAAATTAAAGTTTAAATAGATTGTAATTTGTAACTTTGTTTTTAAGTATTATTTCCTTTTGGAAACTTACTATTGGTCAAAATATGTATTTGCTTTACTATATTCAAGATCTTGAAGACAAGTTAGCTTTAGTTAATCTTCTTGCAGGTACTTTTAGTCCTGGGGAAGGGCAAAATCATTAAGAATCAAACTGAATTTTTTACTTCACTGGTAATACTGGGAAAATTTTGCATTTTTTTCCTGTAAGTTTAGTAGCATCTTTCATTCAGTGGTTACTTATGCAATGCCTTCTGTGTGCTAGACACTAAGGATAGAAAAGTACAAAAAAGAAAGCACCAAAGTCTTCATAAATGAAGAATGGTATACATTAATGCTAAAATGTATTATATGTACTTTTGTGTGAGATTAATTTATTTACTTTTAGGACATGACATTTTGAAAATAGGTAAACGAAAACAGATTACTAGCCATTTTGTAGTCATCTTATTCAAAAATTATGAATGGAATATTTTAGAAATGTAAAAAAGATCCAAGCTGTCTCGGTGACACAAATTAAGGTCATAATGTAAACCACCATTATATGTTGACTAAGTGAAAGCTGTATTATAGATTGAAGTCTAACAGAAGTTTTACAAGTACTGCTAATCTTTCCAAAGCACTGAGGGGTGAGTATGAGAAACCCAAAAGAACAAATGCCAACCCATGGATCGTATTTTTAATTCAGAATTCTTATTTACCTTCTAGCTATTTTTTGATATCTAGTGTTTCTGTGATATAAGCTTCATATGTATATACAAATATAACTGTATTTATAAACATATGTATATAAATATATACATATATAAATAGAGGTAAGTTTTTAAAGTATCTTTTAAGTGTCAAAAATCTTGCATGATTTCTACTTCTAGTATCATGACTAAGTAGAAGCTCTCAGGCATCCAAAAGGACACATATTTTGAGTCATTGCTAGTCTCATTAAAGATAAAAGTGGTCTTGGCAATTCCTCACTCCCAAATAGTCAAACAAACTTTTGAGCATGAATCTGGACACATTAGGGCTTCAGCATCTTGGAGTTAGGGAGTATCCAAGCACAAGAGAGAGAATACTCAGAGATGGGGAGATTAGCCCAGAGAAGTTGGAAGCTGGAAAGGATAAGAGCCAGGGTGGAGGGTAGCTGACTTTGGAAATGCAGGCACCCAGAAGAAATAGAGTTGCCAAGGATGGATTTCTGTAGCACCACTGTTATGAGGATAACAAACTTCGGAATTGCAATACAACTTACATTCTGTGCTAAAATTCTCTAGAGGAGCTCAAGTTCTATTTTACGTATCAATGTCTGTCTACTAGTAGAATCAAATATTTTCTGAATGAAAACTTCTCTGGGATGGAAATATATAGGATTTTCACAAATTAAAATCAAGCAGTATACTATCACAGATCACCAAATAGATGAGTGACAGGAAGTTATCTTTAATGAAGCCAATAAAAAAAGCAAATACATCCCCTTCAAAAGATTGCAAATATTAGGATCCTCAGATGCAGAATATAACTATATAAAAATGTTTATGTGCCTAAAATTTACCAGCATAAATATGTAAAATGATATTTGAAAGAAATTAACATTTTGAAAATTAAAAAAAAAAAAAATATATATATATATATATAAAATTTACCAAGTTTGAAACTCAGTGGAAGCATTACAGCAGACTAGAAAGGTGAAAAAAGAACTTAGTAAGTCAAATAAAGCAATGAGAAAATGAAAAATATGAAAGTTTTAAGAGGTATAGAAGATGGAAGGGAGATTCAGTCAGAAGAAATGGAAGAGAGGCACTATGTAAAGATACAATGGCTGTGAATTTACCAGAGATGAAAAATATTTAAGAAGTACCATATTCTCCATGCAGAAACATAAATTTATACATAGAATCATTGTTGTGAAGCTGCAAACCACAAAGACAACATCCTGAAACTATGCAGCGGGAAAGGACTAATAGTATAAGGGCTTCCCTGATGGCTAGACAGTAGAGAATTTGCCTGGAATAACAGGAGACCTGGGTTCTATCCCTGGGTCAGGAAGATCCTCTGGAGAAGGAAATGGCTACCCACCCCAGTATTCTTGCCTGGACAATTCCATCATTGTAGTGAAACTGCAGACCGCAAAGACAACATTTTGAAAATACCAGGGAGAAAGGACTAATTATCTATGAAGGAAAGACAAAGAGTTAACTTTTCAATAGCAACAGTAGAAGCAGTGGAATATTATTTTCAGTGCATTGAAAAATGAAATGTCAACCTAGAATTGTGTAGAAAGTAAAATTTTTTTAAGAATCAGAGCAATTATAAATATTTTTTAAAAGAGGGTTTGGATCGAGAGTCATACTCAAAAGTGCTTCAAGAAGAAAGAAAATGATCCCAAAATGATCTAAGATACAAAAAAAGGCTTGTAAGCAAATAGAATGGTAAACAAGGAAATCTAAATAAACCAAATCCAGACATAGAAGCCTTTTTTTGCCTAGGTTAAGTCAACAGAAACCTGGATAGCAAATGTAAGAAAATGGAGAGAAGATCAGAGCTAAAGTATTCTATTGTGTTGTTGGGGTGTCAAGGTATTGATTAACTTTAGTTAAATGCATAATCATAAAATGTCAAGGATATTCACTGAAAGAATATAGTGTATATAAATTCCAAATCAAAGATAAGATGGTGGAAGTCTAAATGTATAGCAATGTAAATAGAGAAAGCTGACTGACTAGTTAAAAGCAAAGTAAAAAAGGAAATTGACTTTCTAATGTTTACAAAAAGCTCAATCTAAAATATACATACATAGAGAAGTTGAATGTAAAAGTAGGAGGAAATATATATAATGCAAAAACCAGTCAAACTGAAGCTGTGCTGGCTTTACTTAATATCGAACAAAACTGATTTTTTATGCATCTTGAAAAAAAGACGTTTTTGTCACCAAGAGTGGAGTGTTTCTACACAATGATAAAAGATTAAATTCACCAAAAAGGTACAGTAATTCAAAACATCTAATAAAGAGTCTCTAAATACAAACTTTAAGAGCTACTTAAAAATAACAAATATTCATTAGGGTGGAAGAGTTCAACTCACATTCTTGGACAACAGACTTTTTAGTTAGCAAAGATATAAAATGTTGAAGAAAACAATAAGCTTGGTCCAGTGGACATACATAGATTTCTGCATCCAATAATTAAAAGAGAATCTACATTCTTTTCAATTACATTTACAAAATGGAGCATTTACAAAAATTGCAGAAAATTATAAAATTATACAAATTATATTTTCTAATTAGAACAAAAAGATTATATATAAATTTTATCTCATAAATAATGATATAAAAATACTAAAAAAAATATTACCAAATCAGATTCAGTGATATATACAAAACACACTATTCCATTAGCAAATTAAGGATGACTTAGTATTAGAAAATCTATAATTGTCATTTACCATAGTAACAGGTTATAGAAGAAAAGATAATAGATTTAGAAACAGCTGATCACATTCATGCTTTAATAGGGCATGGCAGAGTTGGTTAAACTGATAAGTGATATATATAGTAAAACAAAAAACACAAGTAACAAAACTCAATGGCATCATCCCATATGAGGAAACATTCTCTTTAAAACTAGGGAATAGGGCTAGGATGCCTGTCCTTACTACTTTTCAACATTGAACTCGGCTACTCTCGCATTCAAAGGAGGATGTAAAATTGTTATTATTTGCAGGTGATGTGATTATCAACCTAGAAAACTCAAAGACTACAATTAGCTAACAATCATAGTTGATCTAAGATTCTGGTTATAAGATGAAGATACAAAAAGCCGGTGACATGTCTTTGGATCATTATCAAGTAATTAGAATACAAAATATTTTTAAAAACCAACCTTACAATAGCAACGAAATTTAAGTTACCTAAAAATAAATTTAATAAAAGATGTACAAAATCAGTTGTTCTTGTTTTTTTTTAATTCTTTACCGGGAGACATTAAAGAAGACCTAAGTAAATGTAGAAATATCCCCTCTTATCGTGTGCTGCAAGTTTTCCTCAAATTGCTCTGTAGGTTTAATGCAACTCCAGTCAGAGTTTCAACATTTGTTTTGGTAGAACTTTACAAGTTCATTCTAAAATTTATATGGGGCTTCCCTGGTAGCTCAGCTCTTGAAGAATTCGCCTGCAATGCAGGAGACCCCAGTTCATTCCTGGGTCGGGAAGATCCCCTGGAAAAGGGAAAGGCTACCCACTCCAATGTTCTGGCCTGGACACTTCCGGACTGTGCAGTCCATGGAAAGTTTATATAGAGCAAAAAGTCAATAATAGTAAAGAATAGTTAAAAAAATTTCTGAAGAACAAAGAAGAGGAGAAGGAATTTACCCTACCACATATGAAGAATTTAAAAAGTATAGCAATTATTTGTAGAATTGGTACATATTACAAATTAAACAGTAAGGCCAAGGAACAGACCCACACATATATATAAAACTTGATATACAAAAGAAGCAACGTGGGGACTTCCCTGGTGGTACAGTAGGTAAGAATCCACGTGCTAGTGCAGGGGACACAGGTTCAGTCCCTGGTCTAGGAAGACCCCAGAGAAAACCAAGCCTGTGCACTGCAACAAGAGAAGCCACCACAGGGAGAGGCCTGCACTCCACAACTAGAGCACCCCTACTTGCCACACCCGAGGAAGCCCACACAGCAGTGAAGATAAAATCAACCAATAAACATTTTCAAAAGAGCAACATGACAATTTAGTGGAGAAAAATAATGTTCCATAGATGGAGCCAGGAAAATTGCTTATCCATATGGAAAGGGTTTAAAAAGAAACTGAATTTCTGTGTTACACCATCCTAAGATTTCAAGTGAATTACAAAAATGTCAAAAGTAAGACATGAATCAGTGAAAATACTATACATAGGAGAAGAAAGCTCTAAAATGTAAGGAAAATTCATAATTCAACCATAGTAAAATTCAAAAATACTGTTTATGAGAAGACATCATAAAGTAAAAAGGCAAGTCACAAACTGGAAGATTATTTCCATCGTGTAACGGAATGATAGTAATATAGATTAAAAGTTCCTGAAATTCAATAAGGAAGACAATGACAAAGTTCAAAAGATATGAACAGTATATGTGTGCAATCTCAACTGTTCTTGGAAACTATAAAACCGAGACCATACTGAGATAAAATTGCGTGCTGTGCTCAGTTGCTCAGTCGTTTCCAACTCTTGTGACTCTGTGGACTGTAGCCCACCAGACTCCTCTGTCCATGGGATTATGCAGGCAAGAATAACAGAGTTGCCATTTCCTCCTCCAGCAGATCTTCCCAACTCAGGAGTTGAACCCACGTCTCCTGTGGTTCCTGCATTGGCAGGCAGATTCTTTACCACTGAGCAATTGCACACATTCAAGTGGCAAAATTTTTACATTCAGCTCATATCAAGTGGTAGAGATGGAGTGGAACAACGAAATCTTGTGTAAATTGTTGTGAGGAGTATAAAGAGTGAGCCGCTCTGGGAACACAATTTGATATTATCTTGTAAAGTTGAACAGTTACATACTTTGATACCCAGCAGTTCCACTTGAGTACTATTGGCTTCCCAAGTTGTGCGAGTGGTAAAGAATCTGCCTGTCAGTGCAGGAGATGTAAGAGACATGGGTTCAGTCCCTGTATTGGAAAGATGCCCCAGAGTAGGAAATGGCTGCCGTCTCTGGTATCCTTTCCTGGAGAAATTCCGTAGACAGAGGAGCCTGGCTGGCTCCAGTCAGTGGGATTGCAAAGAGCTGGACATGACCGAGCGCTCGGTGGACTGCCTCCTGAAGAAACCCTTTTACACACAGCACTGCTCCCAGCACTATGTGTAAGCAAAGCTGGAAACAGCCCAAGTAGTTAACCAGTGGAAGAAAATGGTTTAATAAAGTATAGTTAAACCGTGAAATATTAGAGCAGTAATGATCAACTGCCCCTATAGTGAACAGTACAGAAAAGCAAGATATGGGAAAGAAGCTAATAAAGACTATGTACAGTGTCATACAAGTTTTTAAAAGTTAAAACTTAAGCCAAACGAAACGTGATTAAAAAAAAAAACATTGCTTTTTTAAGCAAGTAATTGTTGAACAAAAATAAAGATAGGTTTATCTGATGAAATGAAAGAATATGATAGGGGTGGAATACACATGATGCGAAGAGCTGACTCATTGGAAAAGACCCGGATGCTGGGAAGGATTGAAGACAAAAGGAAAAGAGGGCAGCAGAGAATGAGAGTTGGATAACATCACTGACTCTTCAGCCCCTCAGTCGTGTCCGACTCTGCGACCCCATGGACTGCAGCACACCAGGCTTCCCTGTCCATCACCAACTCCCGGAGCTTGCTCAAACTTGTCCATCGGATTGGTGATGCCAACCAACCATCTTATCCTCGGTCGATATTTGAGCAAACTGGGAGATAGTGAAGGACAGGGACGCCTGGCCTGCTGCAGTCCATGGGGTCGCAAAGAGTCAGACATCACTTGGCAACCGGACAACAATAATACTGATAGGTAGAAGTATAGATCTTCAGTTTGGATGGTGATTTAATCAGTTCAGTAATATTAATAAATTATATACTCCTCACCATCTTGAATCCTCCGTTTTCTCCTTTTCTATCTTATATTGCCATCTCCATCATACTGTTTATATCCTCAGCCCCCTGCTCCTCTCTTGCTTAACACTGTTGCTGCTGCTGCTGCTAAGTCACTTAAGTCGTGTCCGACTCTGTGCGACCCCATAGACGGCAGCCCACCAGGCTCCCCCGTCCCTGGGATTCTCCAGGCAAGAACACTGGAGTGGGTTGCCATTTCCTTCTCCAATGCATGAAAGTGAAAAGGGAAAGTGAAGTCGCTCAGTCGTGTCCGACTCCTAGCGACCCCATGGACTGCAGCCCACCAGGCTCCTCCGTCCATGGGATTTTCCAGGCAAGAGTACTGGAGTGGGTTGCCATTGCCTTCTCCTTAACACTGTTGTTAAACCCATCCAAATCTGTATTAAATCTGTTTCTGCATCTAAACAACCATGCTAACTCGTCTCACTACCATGAAGTGAGCCAATACTAAATTTCCTTAGTCGGTAGTTCTCAAACTTTAAAGTGTATTAGAATCTCAGAATCATTAGATGAACTTGTACATGAGCCTTATCAATCAGCTTTTTTTTTTTTTTAATTGGTTTGTATGAGTTCTTTGTATATTTTGGATACTAACTCCTTCTCTGATACATGGTTTGCAAACACTTTCTCCCATTCCATAGGTTGCCTTTTCATTTTGTTAATTTTCTCTTGCTGTGCAGTAGCTTTTTAGTTAATGTAGTCCCATTTACTTATTTAGCTTTTGTAGCTTGTGCTTTTGGTATCGTATCTAAAAAATCATTGCTCAGACCAGTGTCTGGAAACATTTTTCCTGTGTATTCATGGAGTCTTATGGTATTAGATCTTAGGTTTATATCTTTAATCCATCTTGAATTAATTTTTGTGAATGGCGTCTGAGAGCTCCAGCTTCATTTTTTCGCACATGGTTGTCCAGTTTTCCTGGCATCCTTTATTGAAGGGGCTATCTTTTTCCCATTGAGTGTTCTTGGATCTCTTGTCAAATATTAATTGATTATAAATGTGGCGGGGGGCATATTTCTGGACTCTGTACTGTGCTGTGTCCACTTTTATGCCAGTACCATGCTGTTTTAATTAGCTATGTAGTATAAGTTTAAGATGAGCAAGTGTGAATGAATGCCTTTGGTTTTGTTCTTTCTCAAGGTTACTTTGGTCATTCAAGTTTCCTTTTGTGGCTCCAAACAAATTTTTAGGATTATTTTTTTCTATTTCTGTGGAAAATATCATTGGAATTGTGATGGAGACTACACTGAATCTATAGATAACCTTGAATAATACAGATGTTGTATATAGAAACACAAACTGATTTTTATATGTTGATTTTACATCCTGTAACTTTACTGAATTTGTTGATTAATTCTAGGTGTTTTTGTTTCAGTCTTTAGGGTTTTCTTTATATAATATCATGTAATCTGCAAATAATGACAATTTTACTTTCTTCTTTCCAATTTGGATGCCTTTTCATTTCTTGCTCAACATTTTTCTCACCCATTTTGATTGCTTGCTGACTATGCTGTAGCTTTATTTGCTTATACATTGGAGCCAGAAATACTGTAAAAGCGATCAGTTTGTCCTTCAGCATCAAAACACATTGCGATTATTAAGTTGAGCATAAGTTTAAGTGATGGGCTTGCGTCTAGGAACTGTGTTGTATACCCCACCCAGAAGTACATATGTGTGTGTCTGTGTGTAAACATCTGTGGCTCAAGTTTTTAAGTATTAGGATCACTCAGCACAAACGTCTGTGAAAGGCATGTAAAATTGAGACCAGCGGAGACAATTCACCTGGCTTCCTTATGTTCACTCTGAAAAATAGATTTATTAAGATACGGAGTAAAATAAGAGACAAACTGGTAGCAAAATTTACTTTTCTTTCTCTCTTGTATGGTTGTACATGCCAAGTAGGTATTTGTATAAATGAAGTATGTGCTTGATGTTGCCAAGGAAATATAATTATGTAATTTGTAAAACACCCCTCCTCTCTTCAAATAATCAGCACTGTGCATCTCCTAGCCATGAACACACATAAACAGAAAGAAATCTAAGCTATCAAGATCACCATCTTGGCACTGGGCTTTCCAGGGCAGTTTAAGTCTTCCCATTTTCACTGCCTTTTTAGGTCTTGCCTTTTAACCCCACCCACTTTCTATTCAGTTCTACTTTATTCACTTGCTTGTCATCCTAATCAGATCTCTGACCTGAAACCATTGCCTGTTTGTGACCTTAGTATTACCACTTTTCCGTTTTTAGAAGCACAATGGTAATATTTTGAAACTTCAGTATTCTACCATATATGATCACATTTAATCCCCAAGCCTATCCCTGTGAAGTTGGCCGAGTGAAGCTCACACAGCTGCTAAGTGGCAGAGCCAGAACCTTGACCCCTTCTTTGCCCAATGTTTGTTTTGTTTTGTTTTGTTTTTTTCTGTCATGCTACAAACCTTTTAAGTTTGTTTTAAATTAGACCAGTCAATAGTCAACTCCCCCTGAAAGTAAGATGAAGACAGAATAAATTAAAACTTCCTTTTCCCTTCCCCCAGGAATACTAACTACATGAGTGGTATTACATACTTATTGCATTACATCAGGAGAAATGTAATATCACATTTTTCCACTAAGTTTGATCACTTGTTTAAGTTGATGACCATAAGATCTCTCTTTGTAAAGATATATTTTTCCTTTATAACTAACAGACAATCTGAGACAATACATTTTTCCCCAAACAACCTTCCTTCCAATACTTATCTGAATAACTTATTACATTGGGAGTTGCAGAATAATTTTCCAACACTAGTATTTCATCTATATGCGATAACTGCCATTCCTGTTAAGCTTTCCCTTTATCCTCCTAACCTCACTTTAAAAAATAATTGAGTATTGTGTGGGTTTTTTAAATCATTGTATTATAATCCATTGCTGTTACTATTTTTTTTCTTGGATGCTTCGACTGTCCCCAGATTTGAACCCACTGGTGTTCGAGTACCTCCTTGCTTTCCTGTGCTATGAGATGTTCCCGTCCCACTTTATGCATTCCCTGCAAAACCTGGAATTAGCCCTTTTTATGAGAAAGAATATTTAGAAACTTAAAATCTGCTGTTGTGAAGTCATGATATCTAGATCCTTTCAGTTGATTCAGAAATAAACCTTCAAAATTATGAGTTTATTCTGTTTAAATGGAGCATTGCAGGATTCTTTATCAACTTTTCTTCATTTCATATTTTTATGTCTCTTCTGCCATTATAGACCCTCATTTTTAAGTCTGTATTTGTGATTCAGTTTCATACTAGAAAGCATTATTTTTCACTTGTTTTAGAAAAACTTGTTCAGTTTACCAAAGTGATCACTATATTTGAAAAGTAACAGGAGGGACTTCTCTGGAAATCCAGTGGTTAAGACTCATTGCTTCCACTGCAGAAGGCACAGGTTTGATCCTTGGTCAAGGAACTAAGATCCCAGATGCCATGCCACATGGCCAAAAAAAAAAAAAATGATATGAAAGCTTAAAAGCTTCATGTCACTACCTTCAATGCCTAGTGGGAAATAGGCAAACACATCAATGGTCCTGAAAAAATCCAAGTTTTAGGTAATTGTTGTTACAGTTCCTAATTTCTATTTTCTTTTTTTGCTGTTTTATACAAAGTCATCACACTCACAAGTTTATTTCTCCTAGTGTACAGATTCATATTTTAGATTCTCAGTGGAATCCAGTTCAGTAGTTTTGACATTGATAGCATTGTGCTGAATTATAGTATTTGCTTCTTCATGCTTTTTATATTTTAGTGAGCCGTTTTTGAGTTGCTGGTTTACTTTGTGAAATAGGGATATAACAGAAAAAAATAATGAAAAATGTGAACTAACCAAGACTAAACAATATGCAAATGAAAATACCTTATTGCCTTATCTGGTTGGCACAGTCCGTGTAGTATGCATGCAATATTTAAGAATAATTATTAACAAGAGTTAGGTTTCTATGGAAATAGTAACTACTTTTATCTTTTACAAATTTGAAATTGTGTGAAAAAACCTTAATCCCAGTAATTTTATCTTTGGCCCCCGAACTGCTTATAATCCACTTAGTAGACTTCCAGGGATTTCCAGCATCTAAACACTAAAAAAAAAAAGTCATAGCTTTTCTAATCCACCATCCTGGGCTCATCAAACCCCAGGCTTTTCTGATAAAGTAAATAAATTGCAGTTTGATTTCTAAAGAACCCCTGATGCGTCCTTGGTATGTGCTTTTTCTTTACACACTGATACTACTGCTTTAGTATTCCTTCAAGTTGTGTTATAGTCTAGTTAGAATAGGTAAGAAATAAATGCCAAAATGGCCTTTTAAATGTTGTCATTTGAGGCCAATGCTCCAAATTGGAGACCTTTGAAATGAGGCCTATGAAGAAAAAAGCAGTCTAAATTAAAGTGTGCATTAACTGTTTGAACTGGAAATTATTTCTAGTTTAGTTAATAAAACTATATAAATTAAAAATAATGCATATATATGTATTTCTTTATTCTGTGTTGGGTCTTTTCCATGTTGAGATGTCCAAGCCTAGAATTAGGAAGAGGCTTGGGCTGGAGAGGTTTACAGTGGGAATGAGGGGTGATCTTTCAAGAAGTTTGGCTATGAAGAGCAAGAAAGTGCCAAGGAGCAAAGAGTTTAGGACCCAGAAGAGACTGCAATGTGTTTACATGTTGATGGGAGGGTGCAAGCCAGCCAAACTGCTGTCTTCCCACAGGATCCAGGCAGTAGGAAGCCACCTGGTTTGATTGATTAATGGTGATCGTTTCAGTCTTTCCAGAGATGAGCCTAAACACAGTGAACTCAATGTTAATCATTTTCCAGATTCTGCTAAGGGAAAAACAATCTTTCTCTGACCACTCACTCTCAATATAGAATTAACCAAGTTCTCACTTGCGCCCCCACCATAATCTGCAAAATAACTCTGCATGCTGTATTGCATTTATTTGTGTACATGTCTCTTTTCTCGATAAGTTGTGTTTTATTCAGCTTAGATGCCAAGTGCACAGCTCTGTTGCTGATGCGCTGTAGCATTCAATAAAGAGTAATAGCCTTTTATTAAGTAATAACATTCATTTTAAAAAAAACCAGGACTTTTGTGTTACCCTACGGAATCTTCACAACAACCTTGTGAAAAACGCTAAGTATTCGCAGTTTCTAAGTAAGAAACCTGAGACTTAAGAAAGCTAAGTAACTTGTGCAAAGTCACACAGTAAGTGGAAGTCAGGACTCCAACCCAGTCTGTTAGCAAGATTCATGCTCTTAAGCTCACTATATGATTGAATAAGTGAATGACTGGATGGGTATAAAGGAATTCAAAGGGATAAAATTCCCATAAATGAACTACCACACCACTTTTTAAACATAACACATACTCAGAATGTCTAGTTGCTTAACAAATGCTTTTCGTTGGAAAAAAATGAAACAGTTGCAAAACTGAAATTAAGGGTAAATTGTTAACCACTGGAGGCTTCTTGCTTGCTTTCTTATTCTTTCTTTGTAGAATACAAAAAGGATTAACATCCATCCTATCTTTGTTCATCTTTGTATACACTGCTCCAGAGTTTAATGATACTAAAAAGACCAACTCTTCATGGGAAAAGTCTTTTGCTTTAAAACTGTTGCCTGCACAACAATAATGCCCTATAGCAGAAAACTATATTCAATATTGTGAGGTAAACCATAATGGAAAAGAATATGTATACATAATATGTATATATATCATACAAGAATATGTATACATAAAATAAATGTATACATATATATATATAACTGAATTTGCTGTGCAGCAGAAACTAATGCAATATTATAAATTATGCATCAAATAAAAAATTTTGAAAAATAGCACTATTGCCTGAAAAGATCACACAAGCCTATTTACCCTCTCCTACTTCAGGCAAGGTTGACCGCATCTGTGACTGTCTTGGAGCCACCCAGAGCAGCATGTGGAGCTCTTGCTTCTAGTATGTGCTGGACCCCAAGGCCACCAGCCTAGGCCTGCTGATCCTGCTGGTGTTGTGTCAAGCCGCCCCATGACTGAAATAACATGGAGATGTCATGATCTCAGATTTGAGATCTTAATTTATATCTAAATTAAGAATTTATATCTAAAATAAAAACTTCCAGGAAGTCTGGAATTTTTGGTTTGTTTTTGGTGGGTAGTTTTGCTTTGTAGCCTCTGCTATGCAGGGAAGTATTAGAAGTTAGTGAAGTGAAAGTCACTCAGTCATGTCTGTTTGCAACCCCATGGATTATACAGTCCATGGAATTCTTATCATTGCATAATAATTACACTATATTCTACAGATTGAACTTTTTAAATCATTCTAAAAATGCCCCCCCCTTTTTTTCCCCAGCATTCTGAATTGTTTCTTTAGGTTTAAGCTAAAGGCAATTTTAAGAAAATAACCCAAAGAATTCGCTTTTATTTCAGGTTGCTTCTTCAGACAATACAAGGTAAGCTTTTACCAAACCCACTCATTATTTCCTCTGAATCACTTCCAGGGCCATTTTCATAGTTAAAGAGTTGAAACTTTCTCTTTTTAAGTAAACTCCTCTTTTCTAGAAACTTACATAGAATGATAAAGAAACCTAAAAAGTTTAGTGCTTAACCATTTGATCTATAAATGAATCATTTTAGTCATAAGTATATACTCCAGTGTGGTTTCCTATCCCAAAAACCAAATCAACCCTCTTTATTAAATTCAACCAATTTTTCTTATTAAGGTATAACTGAAAAATGGCATTATATTTCATTAATAGTTTCAGGTATATGACATGACTTGGTATTTGTATTGGATTGGCCAAAAGGTTCATTGAGGAAATTGTGTTGTAAAGTTATCACAATAATTCTAGCTAACATCTGTCACAATACATGGTTACAAAATTATTTTTCTTGTGATGAGAACTTTTAAGATCTGTTTTCTTAGCAACTTTCAAATACGCTATAATCACCACCTATATCTTACATCCCCATGAATTATTTTTTAATGGAGTATAATTGCTTTACAATGTTGTGTTAGTTTCTGCTGTACAAGAGTTTATTTATACCCTTTGATCCCCTTCAGCCATTTCTCCCACTCTCCCCACCCAAGCACCAATTTGTTCTCTGTGAAGTCATTTTGGTTTGTTTTTAGATACCATGTATGAGATTGAACAGTGTTTGTCTGACTTATTTCACTTAGCATAATGTCCTCAGGGTCCATCCATGTTGTCACAAATGGCTGAAGAATATTCCTTTATAGCTACATACCACATCTTCTTTATCCGTTCAACCATCAGTGGACACTGTCATTTCCAGAGCTTGGCTATAGTAAATAATGTTGAAATGAACATGGAGGTGCATAAATCTTGAGTTAGTGGTTTCATTTCCTTCAGATAAATCCCCAGAAGTGGAATATATATATATATATATATACACACACACACACACACACACACACACACACACACACACACATTGTTCTAATGTTTTATTTTCTAAGGAATCTATACTGTTTTCCATAGTGGCTGTGCCAATTTACATTCCCACTGATAATGCACGAGGATTCCCTTTTCTCCACAGCCTTGTTTAACATCTGCTTATCGTCTTTTTGGTAACAGCCGTCTAGTGCTTGTGAGGTTACACCTTACCATGGCTTGGAGTCATGTTTCCATGATGATTATAGTGATGTTGAGCAGCTTTCCATGTACCTGTTGGGCATCTGTGTATCGTCTTTGGAAAGATGTCTATTCAGATCCTTTGCCTATTTTTTAATTGAATTGTTTGGGAGAGAGGTTGCTTTTGTTTTGGTATTGAGTTGTATGAGTCTCTAATTATTTTGGATATTAACTCATCAGAGATATGATTTACAAATATTTTCTCCCATTCTGTAGGCTGCATTTTCATTTTGTTGTTTCCTTTGCTGCACAGAAGTGATTTCACCTCACTAGTGATGTGAACATTTCACCCTAATGATGTTCTTACTGTAAAATGAAGGAGTTATAGTAGGTCATTCATTTTTAACCTTCCTTTCAAAATCTCCAACACATAACAAGTCAGAACAGAAATAGGCTGGGGGCCCAGGTCATCACACAGTGGAGGCCTGTCTTCCATTGAAGCCCCTAGCCTACATAGTTTGATGTCCATGCTACTGAAAGACCCTTAATGAAATGCCTTTTAGAGTTGTCATTCAACCACCATCTCCAATATGATGGCAGACTTAAAAGTCATAGAGCTAAACTGTGGTGTAAGAGCCCAAATCCAAGCCCCTATTTTGTACTGAAGAACAAACTTCTGCTCACATTGACAAATTAAGAATGAGAGTTGTTCAAATACCAAATATTTGTTGGGCCACAGCAATGCCACAGGATGTTGAAAGTTCTGAGTCCTTTTCTGATATTTCATCATTAAAGAAACTGATTTCTGCATGTTAATCTTGTATCCTACTTCAGTATCCTAAGATAAACCATAATGGTAAAGAGTATTTTTAAAATGTATATATGTGTTTAACTGAATTGCTGTGGCTATACAGCAGATTTACACATTGTAAATCTTCAGTTAAAAAAAAAGAGGAATGATGACCTAAAAAAAACCCCCAAACCAAATAATGGCTGTACCAGCCATAGGTTGTTGCAGGTCAGAAAGCTATGAGGTTATGGTACTCTGCAGAAGAAAAGTTTTATGGTCACTTTTTCCCTTCTCCTCTTTCCCGAAGTATGAGCTTGAGCCTCCCAGAATGGCAACTAAATGTGCCCCCAGCCAGAGAAATGCCAGTAAGGATTATGAATGAAGTTTGTGCTTTTGAGAGAGACTGGTGCCCCGATGGCCTGGAGATCAGCTGAATGGCAGTTTCACAGTGACACCTTAAGATCTTGAGATCTTGATGAACGAAGTATGTATGTGTAGTATCTGAGAGGAGGAGAGTGAGGTGCTTAGGGGGCCAGGGAATCTCTCAGTAGCTCCGCAATTGGCAGATGAGATTAAAACTCCAGCAACAGGAAAAGTCAGGGCCACTGACAATTGGAAATATTGGCATGGGGCACAGAGGCCTCTTGGCTGGATTAGGACCAGATGGGTAACAGGCTGACCCCTCCCAGCTGTTCATCTTGATAATTAAAGTAAATCTTGCACCTGTGATACAAAATTAGCTCAGAAACCAAAGACAACCCTGGGTAAAGTACATTTGTTGCTCTGAACACAAAGGCTTACTATCAAGAGGCATTTAGTTTAAGCAGCATTTCAATTAGTCAGATAAAAGAACAGTTTCTAGCTATTAACTCTTTGTCACCTGAGCTGATTTAAAAATAATTCAAACCTCACACTGACTTCAAAACTCAATAATTCAAAACTCAACTTTCCCCAGAGCCAGATACAAATACTACATTGAAAAATTCTGTTCATTTATAAACCCAAGTCTATTTGAAAGCTACAATTAAAATCAGTCTTGAAGCAGCATCCTATGAAATAAACTTCAACTTTATGGTTTAGTAGAAAAGAGCACTGGATTGAGAGACCACCAGACCTGAGTTAGTCCTCTAAGCAAACTTAGACACACCTTTTGGTTTCTCTGTGCTTCTCTCAACTACAAAATAGGGAGGTTAGACTGGAGTAAACTCAGATTCCATGAAATTCATAATCAAGTCCTTGAATGAGATTAACAGCAGAGATGCCAATTATTGTGGCTTTCAGTTAAACCTTTAAATACCCAAAGGGAAGGGGCCACAGTAAACAAGTTTTCAACTGTTCAAAGACGCTGGCATGCACTTTACCTTCATTGTTCATAGAAATGGCTTGCACAGCTAATATTCCTAAGTTGCTGAAATGTAGGCCCCCGAAAAGAAAGTGGCTTCAGCTTCTACAGCTCTATGAGGTGGGGAGCTTTTGCCACCTTGAGGTTAGGGCTCTTAAGTGCTGTTCTCTAAAAATGCAAATACACCTCCTGCCTACAGGTTACTCTTTAAAATGTTTCATTGATCCATGTTTTTGAAATATATTTTTAAAAAAGACCAAGTTATTGACATAGCTGAGTAGCAGGAGCTAGATCCCTTTTCTTTTTGCTTATGTACATTTTTCTAGTTGTCTAATGGCATCCGGGGAGAAGGCAATGGCAACCCACTCCAGTACTCTTGCCTGGAAAATCCCAGGGGTGGAGGAGCCCAGTGGGCTGCAGTCCATGGGGTCACGACCAGTTGGACCCAACTGAGCGACTTCACTTTCATGCATTGGAGAAGGAAATGGCAACCCACTCCCAGTGTTCTTTCCTGGAGAATCCCAGGGACAGGGGAGCCTGGTGGGCTGCCATCTATGGGGTTACATAGAGTCAGACACGACTGAAATGACTTAGCAGCAACAATGGCATCCAGTCCCATCACTTCATGGGAAATAGATGGGGAAACAGTGGATGACTTTATTTTCGGGGGTTCCAAAATCACTGCATAGTGATTGCAACCATGGAATTAAAAGATGCTTACTCCTTGGAAGTTTATGACCAACCTAGACAGCATATTAAAAAGCAGAGACATTACTTTGCCAAGAAAGGTCCGTCTAGTCAAAAGCTATGGTATTTCCAGTGGTCATGTATGGATGTGAGAGTTGGACTATAAAGAAAGCTGAGAGCCAAAGAATTGATGCTTTTGAACTGTGGTGTTGGAGAAGACTCTTGAGAGTCCCTTGGACTGCAAGGAGATCCCCTAGTCCATCCTAAAAGAGACCAGTCCTGGGTGTTCATTGGAAGGACTGATGCTGAGGCTGAAACTACAATACTTTGGCCACCTGATGTGGAGAGCTGACTCATTGGAAAAGACTCTGATGCTGGGAGGGACTGGTGGCAGGAGGAGAAGTGGACGACAGAGGATGAGATGGCTGGATGGCATCACCAACGATGGACATGAGTTTGGGTAAACTCCACGAGTTGGTGATGGACAGGGAGGCCTGGCGTGCTGTAGTCCATGGGGTTGCAGAGTTGGACACGACTGAGCAACTGGACTGAACTGTTTTTTTATCCAAGAAAATGAAAAGACTAAACAAATCATATTATTATACCCAAACTGCAGATTAAAAAAAAAAATAAACAGCTAGAAAGAAATTAAATACCAAAATGCTGGTGACTATTTCCAGGTGGCTCATGGGTGTTTGTTTTCATTATGCATTTTCCAAATTTCTGTAATGCACATGCATTAACCTTTGATAACTGCAAAAATAACTGTTAAAAAGATCTAATCTGGTTGCAGCTTGCAGCACGTCATTACTGAACAGTAGTTTTGTGGTCAGTCACTAGAAATTGTGGTGCATTAGAGGAGGGAGGCTACTGCTCTCAATCTACACTTGGAAAGATGGAGATGTATGGTGCTGGGGACCAAATGTGATGCCCAGAAAGGGAGAGTAACCTAGGATTACTTTTCTTCCTAGGTCCCACTCTGGGTGAGACAGGCTCTACACGCCTGGAGTCTACATTTCATCACTATCCTTGCAATCCTTTATTTGGGTTATAGTGTTCTTGTGTTGATTTGTCTAGTATGTCAATGTCCTACATTTTGTGCAAGGGAGAAATATCATTTGTCTTCATCGTCCAACACCTTTCCCCTACCATGGTCAACAGAAATGACAGGAGGTCTGATCTTCTAATAGGGAAAGTTCTTCCTGGACCAGGGCTGGAATTTGCCCACCAAGGCCACAACAGGAAGACTGCCTTTTAAATCTAGTTAGTACTAAAAGTGAAGTGTTAGTCACTCAGTCGTGTCTGACTCTTTGTGACCCCATGGACTGGAGCCCACCAGGTTCCTCTGCCCATGGAATTCTCCAGGCAAGAATACTGGAGTGGAGAGCCATTGCCTTCTCCAGGGGATCTTCCCTACCCAGGGATTGAACCCTGGTCTGCTGCACTGCAGGCAGATTCTTTACTGAGCCACCAGGGACGCCCAAACTAGTGTTAACCTCTTTACAAATGTGTAAGAACCATGAGACCCATTTTGAAGCAGTACAGTTTACAGAGATGTTTAGCATGGGTTCAAGGCCCCCGTAGCAACTACCTAACTAGCAAAAGGGCAAAATGTTGTTGGTCTTCACTTACACTGCCTAGCAGTCAGTTCAGTTGCTCAGTCGTGACAAGAAACAGTGTTCAAAGAGTGACATGCAGAACATCTTCACATCACAACCACCGAGGGGGGAGGGTGCATGATAAAAAAATTCCTGGACATCCTTAGGCCCAATAATTTCCATTTTAAATACTGTTTTAGACTATGAGTATCCAAAATGTAAAAATAACAAAGAAGTATAGACGCAGATTCTATAGACTAAAATGTAAACATCTGAAATCTGTCTCTACTAATTATTTACTAGCATCATATTCTGCTTAATTAGCTCACTGAGAAAAAACACATACTTACACATTCTTACATTTCTAAAGCCAGTGCCCTTCAAGGCCCTGTTTAATCACTTCTTGCTTATTAATACACAAGTATTAAAAAAATCACACACATACCTTCTTTCAAACTGCAAACTAAATATGTTCAATAGTGGTTCCTCAAAAGCCTGTTATTTCCAGAACTTTATTAAAATAAGAAAATTAAATATATATGAAAACAGTAATGGAAAACAAAGACCTCTATCAGCTTTATTAGCTGCAATATGCATTATATGTAATTATATAAATTTAAAAATTACATGTAACATAATTATAACAGAAACTTTAGTTTTGAAAAATGTTTTATTCAAGAATTTCAAATATTTTCCAAATACAGTTTCCTAGATTGCTACAAAAGAAAGCAAATTTAATATGAAATTTAAATCATTAAATATGTTTCACTAGTATATACATACAGAATGCCAAGCAATTTATATTTAGCCCTGGAATGCGTACCATGTCTTTCAGTTTTCCTTATTAAAGGCTCAATCCAGCACTTGGGATACAGGCTATGTACAACAGGCAAAGTTCAATGTTCACAGGAATTTCACATTAGCTTCCTCAACTTACAGCTGTGGTAGTTTGTCCACAGGGGTGTCAAATTTGAAGTCTGTAGGAAACAGATCTGGGGCCCGAGGATAGATTAGTCTGTACGACTGCCTGATTGTAACATCAGCAACACCAGCAATATCTCCAATCTCTACAAGACAAAAATCAAAGTATTAAGTATAACTTCCATCCTACCTCCCTTCTACCTGCATTCTAATTTTGGGACCTGGTAGTATAAAATGTCTAAGTGAAAAAGAAAACAAAAATATTTTTAACAGTTAAAAAGTAGAAAGTAGGGCTACAGTAACAATAATGGTCTCAATATCTATTATCTTGAAGGGCTGAATTAACATTAAAAAGTTTACTATATGTAAAACATCTGAACAGTTGGGGCATAGCAGAATGTGTGGTAACTATTATATTGCTTACTGTATTTAGAACTGACTTCTTCACAATACACTTTTTAAGGATCACACAAGTAATCCATGAATACATTCTTGTAAAAAAATTCACTTTATCATTTCTGTGTTTTAAAGTTCCCTTACATCTCCCCTAGCAAAGCTCTATCAAGAGGTTCTTATAAGGTTAAAACCAAATGGGATCACACTATAAATAGTTTTCTCTGAACTCTTTTTTCTATTTAATACATCTGAGATCAAATAGCTATATATTATAGCATGATGTAGATGGTTTTCACTATTATAAACACATACTGGAGCATATATATTGAGCTCATTTGAGTTATTTCTATACTAAAGAATCCAAGGATCTGCATTTACCATTCAAACTCAAGTGTGACTTTTTCTTTTTTTAAATGAAGATCCAAAGGACTGCCACGTGACAATTATTTGGTTAGTTATACTTAATCCAAATAGATTTTTTAAACACACCCTTTAATACAACTTCATTTTATCTTTTCAGAGTTTTATCTTTTCCAGTTCGATATCAGTGAGATTTTATGGCTTCAAAGTGTGGATGTGGCCATCAGTAAATAATTTTAAATTTCCCTACCTTATGTTACATTTTTCTGGACATAAATACCAAATGATTATAAACCGTACGTGTATCAACTAGCTGCTGGGCAGGGAAAGAAAGGACCTTGTATTTCAAGAAAACCCGTCATGTGAAACACTAACAAAAAGTGTCAATATGATTAGAATAAACTTTACAACTATTAATAGGAATGAAGGTAAGGACAATCTGCCCAGTCACAACTTCTCAGTTTTCCAAGAAGACTCAAAATTTTCTTGAAAAGTACAAATGGAGCCCAAAGGGAATGGATAACGGCACATTTAAATAACTAATGGCTGGCTTCTTCTGTCTAATCATTCTTCTATATAATTTATTACTTTTATTAACATAGAAACATACAGCCTAAGCTGACGTAAAGGCTATTCTGAATAGGGTATTAAGTTATTGCAGCAAGTAATTTCACTACCTCAGTTTTAAATTTAGGACTGTTCCTTTCTCTTTATAAAACTTTTTGAAGATCATTGAAATAATTAGTTAGTGAATGCTGTGTGTTGTGCTGGAGGAGAAAATGGCAACCCACTCCACTATTCTCCCCTGAAAAATCCCATGGACAGAGGAGCCTGCTGGGCTGCAGTCCATAGGGTCGCAAAGAGTCAGACACAACTGAGTGACTGAGCAGAGCACAGCACACAGCTTCTCTTTCTTTATAAATCTTTTTGAGGATCATAGAATTAACAAATACACGCTTACAAAGAAATTCACTTAATATTTGTCTGAAAGTTCTACAACAGTAAATTAAAAAATAGCTGAAGGCTGAACAGTATTTTCATGAAGAAACTGTGAACAGCATACAAAGAAGAAAGGGAATAGGTTTCACAGAACGGTAAAACTTGATGCTCAGCACATATTTATAGTGTGCCTATCTGTAGGGTTCATGCCAGCTCCAGAGAAACAAAGCATGGCTGTCTCCTATCAAGACTTAAAAGGTAAGTTTTGAGGTGGGAAAAAACAAGACTATTCCAAATAGCCAGAAATATTTAGGGGATACAAATAAAAACAACTTCTAAAAATGAAAAAAAAAAATGTATGAACTAAAATTACTTAATTCAAATGAATAAAAAAGTTAAGTACACGGGGTTATGCCTGCAAAATATTTTTATTTATTATTTATTTTAGCCACTTAAAAGCAAAATATTGTATTTTCTTAAGTTTTAATGCTAAGAAACTACCTCTTAAACACAGGCTGTGGATATTTACTGTCACACCTCAGAGAACTGCAGGTTCAGTTCCAGACCCCCAAAATAAAGCCAATATTGCAATAAAACCAAACACATTAATTTTTTGGTTTCCTAGTACATAATAAAAAATTATGCTTACACTTTAGTTTATTAAGTGTGTACAATTTTGTCTAAAAAAAGAATGCACATACCTTAATTAAAAAAATACTCTTACTAAAAAACATAAATGTTAACCATCATCTGACAAACAGAATTGCCATAAATCTTCCATTTGTTTTAAAAAAAAAATGCAGTGTCTGTGAGGTACAACAGAATGAGGTATGGCTGTACCTGTTTCATAACTTAAAATGGAAATACAATCATATACTACAGCCTTCACAATTTTACCAATACTCTTCCTGATGAAGAATCCTACCTTTTTGGGTCCTTTTTTCAGCTGATGCCTGTGAGGCCATGTAAATAGCAGCTGCTGCCACAGATATCGGGCTCCTTCCAGGAACCAAATCCAATTCCACAGCTTTACGGGCTATATGAGTCGCTGCCATCTGTACTTGCTTAGGAAGACAAAGGTTGGAACAAAACCTGGACATGAAGTCCCCAGTTGTAATCAAATCCACACTGGTTTCTAAAGCTTTCAGATAAGTTTAAAACATCGACCAATTTCTTTCTTAGAAATTCGTGATACAGCGCATATTTCTAAAAGACAAAAAAAGTTTAAATAAATAAGTCCACCTAGGCCATGTAGTTCACCTTATAAATCTATCATTTTTTATTATAAAAGTAATATACTGCAAAATTCTAACCTGCCTTAAAGATCAATCTAATTCTCTCAGTGATACTTCTCACAAAACTAATTTAAAATTTCTCAATTAATTTAAATGGTTACAACAGCTTTAAAAAAAGCGAAAATTAATTAAAAATGAAAAAAAAAGCGAAATGTAGGTCTTAATAGTTCAAAATATTAACTTCTCTGAAGTTTCAATTCGTGCAAGTTTCTTCAATCAATCAAAAATTTCTTTGATATGTATTAATCTGTTGTAAGGGGTATATCAAGAAAATGTTCAAACTAAAGAATGCCTCTCAAGTTACACAATGTCATACATACATGCAATCCCTGCAATTACAGACAAGAGCAAAATGTGATCAAGTATTTGACCCTGTTGTTCTAAAATTTCAACTAAGAATAAATTTAACAGAAGTCTTAGTTTTAGTTGCAAGAACCACTGCCTCTTCAGTGTGACACAAGAAAACATATAAAATATTCCTGGATGAATGAAGAGTAATTATAGTCTTAAGCTAAAATGTCCAAGTATCACAGCAACATTGAATAAGCTGTACTGTTTTCACGCATAAACTGAAAACTACATGAAAAATATTAATTCTATCAAAGCCTTCAACCTAACTGAAAATGAAAACTGTCTAATTCAAGAGAAAAAAATTTCATTGATTCTAAGGCTTGACTCTCTCACCTGTAGAGACCTGTGCTGGAAGCGGAAACTTTGCTGTACATCCTGTGTACACACCTGCAACAAAGGATTCTGAGGCCAGGCCTCAAAGCTCACAAAATACAGTCAGAAGACGCTTACATGGACTAACATGACTTTACATGGGAAAAGAGCCTGAAAAGAACATGATCAATATGATCATAGAATTTTTGTCAGGAACAAAATAAGGTGCTGTTTAGAAACATACTTAAGTGGATTACTGTATGTAACCAGGAAGCTTAATTTACTAAGCATCCAAGCTACTTACTTTGGCCTGTCACTTTAATATGAAACAGATAAACATTTATATCTAAACAATTAAAAACTTACCTTTAAATGTTCTAGGAACCCCTTCCTGTCTGCAGGCAATATAAAGACAAGCAGAAGCTATGGCATCATTGGCTCTCCCCTTTAGGCTCTTCTGTTCATACACTTGCTTGAATAGGTTGTTTGTTCGATCCTTCAAAGCAGAGAAAAGTGAAAGTCGCTCAGTCGTGTCTCTTTGTGACCCCATGGACTATACAGTCCATGGAATTCTCCAGGCTAGAATACTGGAGTGGATAGCCTTTCCCTTATCCAGCAGATCTTCCCAACCTAGGGATCGAACCCAGGTCTCCTGCCTTGCAGGTGGATTCTTTACCAGCTGAGCCATGAGAGAAGTCCTCAAAGCAGAGAAACTAGGTTTAATTAATTAATTCTAGGCCATTTAATTAACCATAATAGCAAGTTTACAGAATATAGACAAGAACTTACAACTATATTTCGAGGGAGGTTGATTCTGTCTGCCATGGTAGTGATTTCTTTAAATGCATTCATCATTGCCCGATCAGAACTACTCATGGTTCTCCTATTCTGGTACTTAGAATTACCAAATTCATCAAAACTTGCAGCTCCTGTACCCTATAAAACAAAGTTTTATAACTTATACAAAAAAAACTCTGAAAACCTGAATGAACAATTATTCTAAGAAAACAACTTGCACAATCTGACTCCAGATTGCCCAAGAAATCTACCCCGAGCATCCTCTATTCCTCAAAAGAAAAAATACCAAGTTAAGGTGGTTTTAAAGCCTTTTTCTAGCAAATACTTTAAATGAAAAATATTATTACAGAATAACATAAACCATGAAATTTCAAAGACCTAGGAGAAAAATCACGATTATCTCCAAAAGGTGCTTAAAAAAGGAAGCAAACAAATCCCCAAGTCCAGACCCAGCACATTGATCAATGGAGAAACATTAGCAGCATTACCACTAAAAGTCAGAAGACAAAAATGCCTCCTGTCACTACCATTTTATAACACTGTACTAGAAAAACTAGCCAATATGACATAATTATAACTATAAAATATAATTATATAACAACTGTATTAGTATAATTATATTAAAACTCAGCAGGAAAGAGATGTCAAGTACAAATCTGAGACCAAACTGATAAACTATCTTCAGATAATATCTCTGTATATACCTAGAATTATTCAAGAAAATTACTCAAACTGTAATGAATTCATCAGAGTGACAAGGTCAAAATTAACAAACAGAAATCAATAGCCTACATACGTGTAATCAATCAGAACATGCAAGAAAAACCTGCAATTACAACAGCAACAAAAAAGACAAAATATCTAGATTAACTTAGAAAGAAAACTTTAAAACACCCACTGAAGGACAGATATGACCTAAGGAAATGCATACTATATTTCTGGATAAGACTTTTCATTAAGAAGTCAGTTTTCCCTGAGCCAATTTGAAAATAAATCTAACCAAACAGTGAAAATAATTACCAAGTTTTTTTTTTTTTAAATAAAGTTATTCTAACATTAAATGGAAAAGACCAGTGAAGAAAATGCTGAAAAGGTTATAAAAGAAGACTAATGCTCCCAAATAATAGCATAATGTGTCCTTAGACAACTAGACCAGGTTAGAGAAAGGATAGGAAGTCCAGAAATATTCCCAAATACATACAGAAATTTAACATATGACAAATGTGGCATCTTAAAAAATTTCTTTGCCACAAATGCATAAATAATTGTCAAAGGAATCAGAAGAACCTAGTAGCAGTGGTTACCTGTTTCTGACAGGGAAAAGGGACTGTGGTAGAAACAGAGTTTAGGGGTCAAGAGTGAGGAAAACTACTGTTCTTTTTACATATCTTTGAATCATGTATTTCCTACTGGAAAAAAGTAAACGTTAAAAACAGTATTAAATTAGTTGCAATCTTAAATTTAAAAACGTTCTTAGTATATATTTTACCAGCCTGTAAAGCTACATGCAGAAACTACCTATTTTTAAATACCCTTGAATATTGTCAACTTTTTAACCTAGCCCACATCATGTTTTTCAAACTTAGTATGTAATTTATAGGGCATGAAAAAATGACCTGCTTTTGCATAATTTCTTAAAAATAGACTATGCAGTAGTATAAATTAAGTCCTAAAATAGCATATGCTTCCTGGATGAGTTCTTTGAAATAATGCCACTATTACTTCCAATTCAGATAGCAGAGCAACAACCAGCCAGGCTGCCAGGAAGATGATGCTACTGCTTCTATGTAACAACAGCAGGTACCACTGACTGAACACATTATATACACTACATGTGTATAGATACTTTATACATATTTCCATGTAACCCTCAAAATGTCTCTGAGGTTGCAGTATTCTCACTTTACTGATGAGAAAATTAATGCTTAGGAGAGTCATAAATTCACCATTATTAGCAAATAGTCTATGATACAGTGATCCAATTTATCTTAGTGGTCTTGAGGGAAAAGGGAAAAGATTACTAATATTCAAGAAACATTTTCATATGAACTCAAAGAGCTTACAATACTCAAATTTTTTTGTGCAAAATTGCTTCATTAAAACAAGGGCCTGAGATATAGAGTCTGTAACTTCAATGTATAAAGTCTCTCATTTAAGACAGAAGAAATAAACAAGGCAACCATCAGTACCACTAGTCTTACTGGCTGATCTTACTCTCAGATAGAGATTCCTCCCTGGAACAGGAATTCCTCCCTGATAATTTTGCAAAGTTTCCAATCTCCAGGTCTTTGGTCAGTCTGCACCTGGCATTTCTTGCCAAATGGATTTATTACCTTGCCAATCATAGTAGACAAATCTCCATCACTCAGAAGAGGATTCTGAGAATCTCCAACTCGAGATGGATCTTTTGTTGCTTTATCATTGCTGAAAGTTCTCCACTCAGATCCTACATCGATAACTCGGTCACCTGAGAATATAAAGGGAAATCTGAATTGTCTCGTCAAGATAGGATTTATTTAACACAGCCTAATGCCCAACTTATTTCTTTTATTCCCAGAAAATCTCAACACGAACATCAGGCTTCAGCTTAAGTATCTTGTCTCAGACTTTTATCTTAAACTATAACTATTGTGACAGTTCTATAATAACCCTCTTTAAACATTATGCTATGATTAGTTGTATTTTAACTCCTGGAATAAAGAAGCAGACAAAATAAAGACAAAAATAAAGTTAATCAATGTGATAAAAAGATAAAGTAACAATGAAGAATTAAGATTTGAAAAAAAAATCAAGATTTGAACAAAACGTGCAAAAGGCACAGAAATAAAAACCAGAAAACACTGTTCATGATGCTATTAATACACAGTTTAAAGAAATTACAAAGTTTTCATGGGCAATGCTCTGCAAAGAACTAAGCCTAAGGGGATACTTTAGTAACTCTGAAAATATTTGGGGGTCAAATAATTCATAGAGAATAAACTTAACCCTAGAATCAGTAAGCAGAAAATATTTGGGGGTCAAATAATTCATACAGAATAAACTTAAGCCTAGAATCAGTAAGCAGAAAGGTAGGTAAACTTTTATTTTTACACAAAGCAACAGTGGCTAAAAAGGCCATGCCAAGAAACCAGACAGGTAGATTTGGTGTAGATTACTGCTTTGAGGGAAATGCTCAACAGCTGGTAATACCTCTACCACAGACAAGCATTAACAAGAACACCTGCATATGCTCGTCACTGTGCCCCAGGGATGGCAGAGCCTGGTGGGCTGCCATCTATGGGGTCGCACAGAGTCGGACATGACTGAAGTAACTTAGCAAGCAAGCAAGTACCCTTTGTAAATGTTATTTTTCAATCCTTAAAGCTTTCTAAAAATAGGTATCACTTTTATTGCCATATTAAAAATAAAATTAATTTGCCTAACATCACACAACTAAAACTGAAATGCGAATGGGATTCCAGAATCTGTTCTATACTGCATTTATAAAACATTAGCTTTTCCACAAAGTGATAAAATTAAAAGCAGGAACCAGATCATTTTCATCTGTGCCTATATATAGCAAACAGAAAGGAATGGAAGAAATAAGTTATCTCATTAGTTAAAAAAAAGTTGGTATTGACAGTCAATTAATATAATGGTTAACAGTGTAGACTCTATCAGTTGCTGTTTAGCCTTGAACAAACTTCCTCATTTCTATAGTAGTGCAATGATTCAGCTTTAAATTTTCCCAATTACCTTATTTTAAATAAATTAATACAGTTTCAATCCATATTAAGTGCTTAAAAACCAGTTCAAAGTAAGTTGCTTGATATTAGCTATTTAATGCTATAAAAATAAGATGACATTCTGACAGTTTGATATTAATTCTGAATAAGAAGAGCACCAGTTGTAAAACATCAACCTCCATACTAGACTTTAAAAGTAGCAGAGTGCTCTGCTGCAGTATTTGGTATGTAGGACAGCACAGGAGGTCAGGAGAGAACAGAAGGAAGGAACTCAATGCAGACTGCTGAACTTTTTATATATGGTAAACTAAAATGCTTATTGGAGAAGGCAATGGCACCCCACTCCAGTACTCTTGCCTGGAAAATCCCATGGACGGAGAAGCCTGGTAGGCTGCAGTCCATGGGGTCGCTAAGAGTTATTAAACAGACTAGAATGATCTGACCTTAGGGTTTTAGTTTAGAAAACAATACATAACAGAATCATTCCTGATGATTTGGGGAAATTTTTTTCTTCTTTGAATACTCAAATCACTTGGGAATAACCAGATCTCACTTGGACTACCACATGTCCATGTCACAAGGCAAGTGGGATAGAGATAGAACACCACTTGCCACACCTTAGGCAGTGAAAATGGCCAAGGAAAGCAGAAGCAAGGAGATCAGGTAAGGCAACTTCTGTGGATCAGAGATTCGGCAGGCGGCCCAAAATAAGGAGGAAAAAGTTACATGAATAGGATGGTCAAGATGCATTTCTCTGCTTCCTCCTAATAAGGGCAAACATCACTAAACATGAGAAGTATTCTAATTATGTAAATTAATAATGAGTTTTAAAACTTACTTGACATTAATGTAAAATCTGTAATTGTGCAGTTTTACTACAACACTACGCGAGGCCCATGTCTCAGAGAGACTACTCTAAAGAGACTGATTTTTGTTGCTTTTCACAAAAGAGTAGCTGCTTACAAGAAACAGTTATATAAGCAAATTAAAACTATCTGTATTCCCAACACCCAAAGATAGCCACTGTCAATACTGTGGTATATATTTTCTTTTCCATTTATCTGTATACATACTTTTTTTGTGAGATTAAAATTATAGTGTCTATTCCATTACAAGCTCTTTTCACTAAATTTCTAATCAAAACACCAAAACAAAACTTTTAGACAAAGTTTAGCCCTTTCAATAGTATCCACTCCTCCAAGTGTTGCCACCTCCATTCTTCACGTTTTCAACGGGAGAAAAGTGAATCTAACTTTCCTAATCAGTAAAATTAAAACACACAACAAAAACTACTGCAGCCTTCAAATCTAGATTTACTTAAAAATTTAAGTGAAAAAAATCAAATGCTATCATTAACTTTTAACACTTTAATTAACACAATGGATGTATGAAGAGAATACTTTCCTTATCTTTACTAGCATCTTTTCGGTCTCTCTGGAACACTAAAGATACAGTACTAGTTTGCTAGTAGCATGCTTCATTTCACAGCATTTTCCGTTTGACCAGAAATTAACTTACCGTAAGTTTCTTTTGTGCTTGCTTTTACTGCCTCAAAAAAGACAAGTTGGATTAGGAGAGGAAAAAAAAAAAAGTTGGCCTAGGATAGTATAAATAGAAAGCCCAGAACTGGGCAGTGATGTAATTTTTCCACATACGTGGGAATGGTCTACATGACTCATTCAACAATCTGTGGTTTGTGCTCAGAGTCATTCCCTCTTTTTATACTTTACTGCTCAAAACATAGCATTTATAGAAAATAAAATTTCCAAAATAACTCAAATAGCACATCATGAAACTACAACTAGACCATGAGATTATCTGATGAGTAATAAGAAATACAGCGGATCATTCAGAAAAAAAGTCAGAACACATGAAAGATTTTCTTAAAGAACATCGAAATGCAGTAGCATTTTTTAAAGCTGGTCTGGAAGGAAACTGCATTACAGAATCTTTTCAGGGATAAGTGTACAAGGCAGCCATCCTGTTTAGGTGTAGTCAACCTCTGACAAGCAGAAGCCCAACAATTAGCATATATGTGCATAACATATAACCTCACGTAGCCTTTTAATGTTCTACAAATAGAGAAACAAGCCAACTTTTAACAGTTTTTTTTAAACCACATCCTGATTTTTCTAAAATCAACATCAGATAAAAAGTCTATATATAAAATTTAATAGCAAAATCATAGCACTACTACAATATATATAATAGTATTATTCCTCCCTCCATCTGTATTGTGTGATCTCTTAACACTGATAAGTTCCCATCCAAAAAGGTAAAGAGATTCAATATGTATACACACATGCACAGTTCTCAATCCTTGTTATCAGAACGGTGTCTAAAGAGTATTAACTAAGACATTTTACTATATTCTAAAGCAGTGAGTTTCATCTCTCTTTTTTCAGGAAGAAATTGAGAGTAACTGCCAAAATCATTCACACTAGTTTAAAACTGTTCAACTACTTCGGCACACACCTACCCCATGATTTGTGCACCACAACTACTGAGCCTCTGCTCCAGAACCCAGGAGCTGCAGCGACTAAGCTCACACGCCACAGCAACAGAAGCCCAAGCACCCTAGAGCTCATGCTCCAACAAGAAGCATGCACACTGCACCTAGAGAGCAGCCCTTGCTCTCCACAACCAGAGAAGGCCCAGGCGACAACGAAGACGCAGCACAGCCAAAAATAAATAAATAGTTTAAAAATCTCACTTTCTAACTAGAAATTGCTATTGTATTTCATATGCCTATATTCAGCCACTTTTAATAGACTTAATTTTTAAAAAATGATCTAAATAATCCAGATATAGAGTCCCATCAATGGCAAGGAACTTGTTCCCTTCCAATGCTTAACTCCCATTTATATTTTGTATCTAAAGCACTTGTCAGAAGCTTCAAAACAATGCCTTTGATTTAAAACAAAAATGTCCCTGATACTTCGACATTATGCATGAAAGTGACAGGTGAACTGAAAGTCTTCTGTTAAAGCATCAAGCATCATTGTACTCAAACTCAGAGTATCTTAAGTGAGGAAAAAGTGTGCTTATTAAATGTCTATCATCTTAGTATACTACAGTATTTATTACATATTATCTTCTTACACAGTACATTGTAGGCCCTTATTCTTCTAGTATTTATGTATTAAGATAAACTAAGTTATTTGGATATAATAAACAGATTCAGAAGTTAGGTGGCTTAACACAAAGATTTCTTTCTTATTCACATTACCTGTGTATAGATAGGGACAGGACTGCTTTCTATGCAGTCCTTGCTCAGGATGATGGAATTCCTACCTCTTGAGACCAGCCAGTGATCATGGCTGGGGAATGAATTATGCACTGGCTTAATCATTTCCAACAGTAACATTTCTACTCACAGGCCACCAGCCATGGCCAAAGCCAGCCATGGGATGTTCAAATTCAGAGCGAGTGGGGAAATAAAACTGTACCATGTGGCCCAAGAGAAGAACCAGAAGTATCAGTGAGTGGTCATCGGTACTAAGCAAATAAAATCAGCAAATAAATTTGACAATCAGCAAATAAAACTCAAGCTCTGTATTTTTGTGGATTTATGTATAAATTAATTTTTAAAAGATTGTTCTATTACTTCCTTCTGTGTCACAAGACAAACAGGAATGAGAGTTAACTTCACTGTATTACAGCATTTGTCACAGAGAAGTAATCCATCAGTAAAATTGTAGGTCCCTTTCAAGGTAATATTTTTACTGGTTAGCTGAGTACAAATTTCTGTTAATAAAACTTTTTAAATTTAGTTAAAAGGATACATTCCCCAGTGGTGCACAGGAGTCTTGGTTTTGCAACCCTAAGGTCTTCTGTGAGCAATGTAAAGTTTTCTTGTACCTTTATACTTTATCATATTCACCTGGATCTTCAAATAGTACCATAATGCCTATCTTGTCCTTACCACTTTCCAAAATTCACTCTCTATATTCTCAGGTTTGTTTTCTGTTTTACTGATTCAATTTTCTAGAATGTTAAGTCAGCTTATTGCTATCTAAAACAGTTTTACTATGTTTCCTTGTGCTATCTTCTTTCTGACCCTTTTTAATAGAGACATTAAAGAAGCTTTATTTCAATGATCACAAAAAAGTAGTTATTTTCTATAATTTTGTATTGCTAAACTGTATCAGGAGAAGGCTTCCCTGGTAGCTCAGCTGATAAAGAATGCACCTGCAATGCAGGAGACCCTGGTTTGATTCTTCTCCAGGGCATCTTCCTGGTTCAGGAAGATGCCCTGGAGAAGGTAATTGGCTACCCACTCCAGTATTCTGGCCTGGAGAATTCTACAGACTATACAGTCCATCCGGTTGCAGAGTCAGACACGACTGAGCAACTATCACTATTATCAGGAGAAGAATTTTCTGTTAAGTCCACAGGACTGCTATTCCTCCATTGTAGCTTGTATTCATAAGCCTCAGGTTGATTTTTATGCTTATTCATCCTATAATGAATTATCAATCAAAGTCCACTGGAAAACCTTCCAACCCACCACTTCAAGTATTCTCAGCCTCTCTGGATGCTCAAAAATCCCTGGCAGACAGAAAAGAACCCAAACAAAACTAAACTTCTGATATGATTCAAAAAATGTATCAATATTAGAAAAGATACAGGTAGACTTGTAATTAAAGCAAAAACAATAGAAAGTAACAAAAAATAAAAATAAAAAATAACTTCAACAAGAAAGAACTTTCTCAGGTTACCAGTTCATGAGTTATAATAATAGTTTTGGATTAGTGTGACTCCCTTTTTGATAAGCCATCCTCATCATGATTTGCATTCTGCAGCATATGATGATGACTATCAGTAGTTCCCTCCATTATATTATTCTAGCCAATGGGAAGCAGAAAAAGGGAAAGCAGATCCCTTGGGCTGGTTCTAGAGTCGCACAAATCTTTTCTACTTTATAATGCATCTTAGAATTCAATCACATGGCCACAGCTAACTACAAGGGAAGATGGTTTCGAAATACAGGCTAGCTGAGCAGCCATAGGACCAGTTAAAATTCAGGGATTCTTATTATTAAAGAAAGAATTGGGGCTTCCCTGGAGGTTCAGTGGTAAGGAATCCTCCTGCCCATGCAAGAAACAAGGGTTCGATCCCTGGTTCAGGAAGATCCCACACGTCGTGGAGCAACTAAGCCTGAGTGTCACAACTATTGAGCCTGTGCTCTAGAGCTCATGAGCCGCAATTACTGAGCTTGGAAGCTGCAATCACTGAAGCTTGCATGCCCTAGAGCTCGTGTTCCGCAACAAGAGAAGTCACTGCAAGAAGCCCACGCAACACAAGCAAAGTTGCCACCACCACCACAACTAGAGAAAAGTCTTTTCAACAGCGAAGGCCCAGCACAGCCAAAAATAAACAACAAAATTACAAAGAAAAAAAACAATACATCAATAATACAGTGATCTTAAAAAAAAAAAACAGTTCAGTAATAGCTACTGGGAAACAACCAGCAGGTTCTGCTACACGGAGTAATGATATCAAGAGAAAGTATATCCCCTAGAAACAAGGTACTTTGCCTGACAGTCTAAAGGAAACAGTTCAGTTCAGTCGCTCAGTCATGTCTGACTCTTTGTGACCCCATGAATCACAGCACGCCAGGCCTCCTTGTCCATCACCTACTCCCAGAATTCACTCAAACTCACATCCATCAAGTCGGTGATGCCATCCAGCCATCTCATCCTTGGTCGTCCCCTTCTCCTCCTGCCCCCAATCCCTCCCAGCATCAGTCTTTTCCAATGACTCAACTCTTCACATGAGGTGGCCAAAGTATTGGAATTTCAGCTTTAGCATCAGTCCTTCCAAAGAACACCCAGGACTGATCTCCTTTAGAATGGACTGGTTGGATCTCCTTGCAGTACACAGGGACAAATTAAACATTTAACTTTATACCAGGCAAGCTATTAAAACTACAACCAATGGTATTTTGTAGTACAACATTAAAATCATAATGGCTTAAGATAGCAATTTTAATAGAGGGGAAAACTGCAATATACCAAAAGCAGCCAGGAAGCTAATACTGGAGAGATAGTCTGACTTTCTAGCCTGACCTATACTCAGGATATTTTTGTTTTCTGTTTTCTATTGTAAATTAACAAAATAATTTTTTTTAATGGGATATTGAGAGGAACTGCCCCAAATTTCAAATATTTCTGCCATCTTTCTGGAAAAAGATTTAAGATATTTTGGTGTACCACCCACCTCTACTAGAGAATTCAGAATTAAGAGTCTTAGAACAGTACTTCCCAAGCTATTTATTTTCATAAGTTAGATTTCTCTAAAACAATTTAACACAACAAAAGTTTTAAAAAGTACTGGTAAGTCAAAAGCTTCAATAATCAAAACATATTATTATTCAGGACTTTCCAGGTGGTGCAGTGGTAAAGAATCCACCTGCCAAGAAGGAGACATGGATTCAATCCCTGGGTTGGGAAGATCCCATGCAAGAGGAAATGGCAACTCACTCCAGTATTCTTGCCTGGGAAATCTTATGGTCAGAGGAGCCTGGTGGGCTACAGCCCACAGTCTGTAGAGTTGGACATGACTGAAGCGACTTAGCACACACTGGGCTTTTACTAAGTTTCAGGCACTAAATGCTTTACATATGACATCCAGAACTTTCCCTAATATTTGAGAGACCTGAGGCAAAATTATAAGCGGAGATCAACAGGGTCGCAAAGAGTCAGATACGAAACTATTTAGGACTAAACAACAAACAACAATTATTAGTTAAAATGGGTAAGTCCAAAGCATTGATTTTTTTAATTAGGTCCCCTGGAAAACTGTTTAAGCCATCACATTGTATTTTTTAAATCTAATGCTGAAAATGAAATGCATCATTAGCTTCCACACCTTCCTCAGTCATCTAACCTTTCTCACATTTCTAAGAATCCAAATTTTTAGTCTAGAGTAGTATATATTATCAGAAATCTTGCATTGATGATAACTTTGAAGGGAACTTTGGTCAAGAGATACTTCATAAAAATACTATTAATAATGTAGTCAGTTTCTAAATCAATTTATGTTCCCACAATGTAAACCAGGGACCAACTCATGATGAATTATCCTCTAGAAACAAACCAAATCATGGTTAATTTCCCAGACCAGCCCATAAAAGCCTATTTTATCCATGTTTAGACCCTTGGAGAGGGGGAGAACCTGTACAAGTCAACAGTGATAATTACCATTTGGAAAATTGTTCCATCCTTGAATACGTAAACAGATCTTGCTTCTCCTGAAATACAGGCAGATTTGCAGCAGCAGCAGCATCTAAGCTAAGGAGCTATGGCTCTGACAGAAGATGCATCTTAACTTAGCCACAATAACATTTAGTCATTCACACACTAATCCTTTCAGGCCTCTATCCTATGGCGTCTGTTTCTTTACCCCTCTACCTGGAATGATTTTCCCTCCATAAACCCTAACATTCTTAATGATCATGTTTTCAATGTAAATTCAACAGTAATTTCCTCAGGAAGTCACCACTTCCTCCCTTGTGCTCTCTTCAAACTCGGAAGATTTGTAATAGAACTTTTACCACTTTCTGTTGTTTTAATTCACCCTTTCCTTCCACACACTAGCCAAAGAGCTAGTCCAGAGCTTGCTTATTGCATCTCATCTTTCCAACACTCTCCCTGACCAGCAGAACAGAAATATGTATTACAACGATCAAAGGCTTTTCAAGTCCAACAGATCTAGATTTAAGTGACTGTGTCACTTACTAAACAGAGAATCTTGAGTTAATTACCCAAACACTCCAAGCATCAGTTTCCCTTTCTGTGAAACAAAAAAAACTACCTACCTCAAAGAACAGCTGTGTTACCCAAGCAAAATTAGTTGTTCTCTAATGCTTAAGAGAAAGTAGCATCTATATTAAAAATTCTGAATTAGGTAAAAACACTGTGTCTGAGGGCTTCCAAAGCCATGACAAAGAAGAATTTGAAAATGAATACAAACACTCCTTACTTTAAAAATACAACTTGGCCACCTTAAACTAAATGTTTTCCTTTAGGAAACATTGCTAATGCAAATTTAAAGATGATAATTTGATAATGTTTAAAATACTATAATTGCAGCATTAAATATGCTAGACCAATAACAATCTCTAAAACACATTCCGCAAATGACCTGCTAGGGAGAATGGCATCTCAGACTTAGAATTACCCTTTTTTCCTACAAGGTTAAGAAAAAAGGAGTACTTACATTCCCAAAATATGTATCACTGAAATCTTATACTAAAATTCTATTGTATATTTTATACATTACCTCATTTGATTCTTAACAATTCGTAGTAAACATGAAATTTATGGTACATGCCCTTGCAGGGGGGCTGTACTTATTTTACATATAAAGAAAGCTAAGCTTGGAAAAATTATACAACTTGACCTAAGTCACATAACTCATTAAGTAGTAGAGCCAAGCCTAGACTCCAGGGCCAAGGACTACTAGTTTTTCCAGGAGCTATGGACACACACAGATATCTGGTTTACAGGAATAATTTGAACTATAGGTTTAGAGACATGGGAAACATGAGGGCAAAGATGAAAAGCCTAAAGAAGTACAGAGATCTCAAAAAATGTGGCAAATTATAAAGTTTACAGGATAGATCTGTGTTTCTTAACATGTTACCAATGTAAGACCTGAACCAGAGTTTCTGAAAGTGGGGCCTGCCGTCTTTTTAAACAAATTTCTCAGCTGACGCTTAATGCACATTCACATCTCAGATTCACTGGTATTAACAATATCCAGAATAACTTAAGAGAGGAAGGTCAAAGTCATTCATTTTTCTCTTTCAAATTCATCTAAACTATTCTCCCAAGAAAAGGAAATGCAAAACAGCAAAATGACTGTCTGAGGAGGCCTTACAAATAGCTGTGAAAAGAAGGGAAGCGAAAAGCAAACGAGAGAAGGAAATATATACCCATTTGAATGCAGAGTTCCAAAGAATAGCAAGGAAAAAAAAGAACAGCAAGGAGAGATAAGAAAGCCTTCCTCAGCGATCAATGCAAACAAATAGAGGAAAACAATAGAACAGGAAAGACTAGAGATCTCTTCAAGAAAATCAGAGATACCAAGGGAACATTTCATGCAAAGATGGGCTCAATAAAGGACTGAAATCATATGGACCTAACAGAAGCAGAAGATATTAAGAAGAGGTGGCAAGAATACACAGAGGAACTGTACAAAAAAGATCTCCATGACCCAGATAATCACGATGGTGTGATCACTCACCTAGAGCCAAACATCCTGGAATGTGAAGTCAAGGGGCCCTTAGGAAGCCTCACTACAAACAAAGCTAGTGGAGGTGATGGAATTCCAGTTGAGCTATTTCAAATCCTGAAAGATGATGCTCTGAAAGTGCTGCACTCAATATGCCAGCAAATCTGGAAAACTCAGCAGTGTCCACAGGACTGGAAAAGGTCAGTTTTCATTCCAATCCCAAAGCAAGACAATGCTCAAACTACCGCACAACTGAACTCATCTCACACACTAGTAAAGTGATGCTTAAAATTTTCCAAGCCAGGCTTCAGCAATATGTGAACCATGAACTTCCAGATGTTCAAGCTGCTTTTAGAAAAGGCAGAGGAACCAGAGATCAAATTGCCAGCATCCACTGGATCATCGAAAAAACAAGAGAGTTCCAGAAAAACATCTATTTCTGCTTTCCTGACTATGCCAAAGCCTTTGTGTGGATCACAACGAACTGTGGAAAATTCTGAAAGATATGGGAATACCAGACCACCTCTTGAGAAATACCAGGTCAGCCTCTTGAGAAACCTGTATGCAGGTCAGGAAGCAACAGTTAGAACTGGACATGGAACAACAGACTGGTTCCAAACAGGAAACGGAGTACGTCAAGGCTGTATATTGTCACCCTGTTTATTTCACTTATATGCAGAGTACATCATGAGAAACGCTGGGCTGGGAGAAGCACAAGCTGGAATCAAGATTTCTGGGAGAAATATCAATAACCTCAATATGCAGATGACACAAAGTGAAGAGGAAATAAAAACCCTCTTCATGAAAGTGAAAGAGGAGTGTGAAAAAGTTGGCTTAAAGCTCAACATTCAGAAAACTAAGATCATGGCATCTGGTCCCATCACTTCATGGCAAATAGATGGGCAAACAGTGGACAGAGTGGCTGACTATTTTTCTGGGCTCCAAAACCACTGCAGATGGTGACTGCAGCCATGAAATCAAAAGACGCTTACTCCTTGGAAGGAAAGTTATGACCAACCTAGACAGCATATTAAAAACCAGAGACATTGTCAACAAAGGTTCATCTAGTCGAGGCTATGATTCTTCCAGCAGTCATTTATGGATGTGAGAGTTGGACTACAAAGAAAGCTAAGCACCGAAGAACTGATGCTTTTGAACTGTGGTGTTGGAGAAGACTCTTTAGAGTCCCTGGGACTGCAAGGAGATCCAACCAGTCCATTCTGAAGGAGATCAGTCCAGTGTGTTCATTGGAAGGACTGATGTCGAAGCTGACATTCCAATACTTTGGCCACCTGATATGAAGAGCTGACTCACTGGAAAAGACCCTGATGCTGGGAAAGATTGAAGGCAGGAGGAGAAGGGGACAACAGGATGAGATGGTTAGATGGCATCACTGACTCAATGGACATGGGTTTGGGTAGACTCCAGGAGTTGGTAATGGACAGAGAGGCCTAGTGTGCTGCGGTTCATGGGGTTGCAGAGTCGGACACGACTGAGAGACTGAACTGAACTGAAACTATTTTCCAGTATTTTACTTACGTTATTTTTAAGAAAAACAAAGGAATTGTTTTAAATGGTATTCAAAAAGTGACTTTAAGTTGATAACACTATTTCTATACAACACTTCACTGTGAAATCCTAATTTATAAAAGTCTTATTTACTAACTGAATAACTTGACAGCTTATAAGTACATATAAACAATGTACAAGGTCAGATTTATGAACAAATTGATAATCTAAATATGATTATACTGCCACCTAGTGCTCAACTTTTAAAGTACATAATCACACAGGATTGTGGGTGGGGACCCACAAACAGTGCTGTTGGAGCCAACAGTTTCATGGCAGAAATGACAAAGCTTTTCTTTAAAAATTTGCCCTGTTTGAGAGATCACTACCAATATCTTAAGGGTCACTGACTAAACAGCCAGTGACAAGTAATACCTCAACAATCTTATAATTCAAATGTCTACTATTACATGTCATAAGTACTTTCACAAACAGCTAAAAAGAAATTGGAAACAATCTAAATTACAAGAGAGACTAAATACTACACAACCATTTAAATACTGGGGAAAAATTAAACAAGACATCAAATTGTATTTTCCAAAGATAGCAGCAATAATATCTCCCATCCACATATTCTTCTGCAATATGACATTGTTACCCTCACCTTGGGGCTTCCATGGTGGCTCAGCTGGTGAAGAATCCGCCTGCAATGCGGGAAACCTAGGTTCGATCCCTGGGTTGGGAAGATCCCATGGAAAAGGGAATGGCTGGCTACCCACTCCAGTATTCTGACCTGGAGAATTCCATGGCCTGTATAGTCCACGGGCTCACGAAGAGTCAGACATGACTGAGTCACTTTCAGTTACTACCCTCACACTGAGGTGGGGCTATTTCTTCTCCCCTTCCAGGCTAGGTGGGTCCTAGGAGTGCTGTGACTAACAGAATACAGAAGTGACCTTGTTTCAAGGCACAGCCCTCAACTACTTGAGCCCAGCTTCCACTCTCCCTCAGAACACTTGCTCTTGGGATATCTTTCTTAGAAACCAACCACCATGTATGAGCTATTCTAATACAACTATGGAAAGGCTTTAGAGGATGACACTTCAACATAGGGAGGTCAAGGAGCAGAAAGGTACCAAAATGCAGTTGAGAAGCCATTATGGAAGTGGACCCTCCAGGTCCAGTTAAGGCTAAAACAGTTGCCTAAGTGAGTCCCTCCCAAATTAATGACGTATAAAATTTTGAGCAAAATTACATGGCTGTTACAAGCCACTACATTTTAAAGTGGTCCACATGTAACTGAAACAGAAACTGGTTCCAGAAAGTGTAATGTTGGTTTAATAAAGTCCTAAAATATGTGGCACTGGTTTTAAGACTGAGTGATGAGCCTCAAGTAGCCTACAAAGGATGGCTTGAAGGACAGTGAGAAGTGTTATTAGAGACTATAAAAGAGGTATTTTATATCACACAAAATATATTTTTTGTATTATGAATTATTTCACTTAAAAAAAATAATAGTAATGGGCACTCTTACTTGATGAGTCAGTAGAGAGGGGTACAATACGGCTCCAAAAATGACAGTTAAGCAGTATCTGGTCTTGAATTTAACATTAAAGGGAGTCAGTGACAATGGGATGCCCTAAGTTTCAAGAACACATTAATATTAAGTACAGAATTGCCCAGAAACAATTCTAAAAAGAGCTTGTTTCTAAAGTTGTCTGGTGACTATTTAAACAAAAAGCTATTCAAAGTGCTTGTTCAAGAAATGTTATAACCTAAAAACTTTCAGGCAGTGTAAAATTTCATGGCAAATATAATCAAACTATGTACACCAAAATTATTTATTAGAAGACATATGATGATGCTATCTAAATATAAATCACTATGAACATCAATATCTCAAATGTTTAAAAAGTTACCAATTTGACGCCCTCAGTGGACTACAGAATATTTGCCCAGCTTAATTTCTTCCCTATCTCCAGGGTATTAAAGTTTGAACTGAGCTGACAAAAGAAGAGCATATGCCTTTAAATCAAAATGATGATGGAAATCTATTATTAATATATTAACAATGATATGTTTCTGTATATATGTACATATGTGTATGTATTTTTAAAATTTAGACTCATGGAAAGTCATGATCAATTAAACAATTTTCAACATAATTTGACTAATGGTAACATCAGCAAAATGGAACTTTCTGTTTGCAGACTCTTTCTTGCTTGCCTCCCCTTGTCTGGTCATGAAATAGATTCTTCACTTGCAGGGCATCATATTATAAATTTAACCACAATACCTGTGAATGTGGCCACTGGTATGTTAAAACAAAAGTTTGTTATATTTTGTCAGAAAACCCAGCATTACCAACAGATATTTCTATATATAGAAAAGTTCAATCAGATTATACTTCTAGATTTTCAAGCCTTAAAATCTAGCCTCGGGACTTCCCTGGTGGTCCAGTGGTTGAGAATCCGCCTTGCAGTGCAGGGGACATGGTTTTGATCCCTGTTCGGGGAATAGAGATCCTACAGGTATGTCATGGGGCAACTAAGTCCACATGCCACAACTAGTGAAGTGAAGTGAAGAAGCGAAGTTGCTCAGTCGTGTCCGACTCTTTGCAACCCCATGGACTATAGCCTACCAGGCTCCTCTGTCCATGGGATTTTCCAGAATGCTGGATTGCGTTGCCATGTCCTTCTCCAGGGGATCTTCCCAACCCAGGGATCGAACCTGGATCTCCTTGCACTGCAGGCAGACTCTTTACCGTCTGAGCCACCAGGAAAGCCACAACTAGAGTGTGCCACAACTAGAGAGTCTGTGCACCACAATCAAAGATCCTGTGTGACGCAACTAAGACCAGACACAGCCAAATAAACTGAAGAAAAAAAAAATTTAGCTTACACCATTAGAATGAAAAATACCATTTTTGATGCTGTTCAATAATAATAATAATAAAGCAAAATTAAAAGGAAATTAACTGTCTTTGGTTAGAGATAGAAAAAAAAAAAAAAGTGAAATTTAGGATTCCAAGCACTAAAAAGAATATAAGACTTGAGAATTGTATCTTCCTTCTCCAGTTAACTTAATTTTATCCAACTATCTTGCTAGTTACAGCAGAAGTGAAGCTGATGGAAAGACTGGAAACATAACACAGTATTTTTCCACTATTTATTTTTAAATGGTTACAGACGTTAAGAGAACCAAGAAACTGAAATTCTAATTAATCTTCTGTCTCTGTCTCACTCCTATATATTATCAGTTCAATCTTACTACTTGGTAAGAATTAGAATGCTCTCATTTAACTTGGCATCAGCAAACATTTTCTGTAAAGGGCCAAGAAAACATTTTATAAAGGCTTTGTGGGTCCAGAGGCCAAACTGAGGTTATTTATATTATATATATATATGTAATTAAACAAAAACAGAAAAATCCACTAGTTTTTAATTGATTAAATTAAAAATATAATAATAACCAAATATAACTTATTATAATACAATTTATACTACTGGGAATAACAGAATTCTCTTTTGAAGGATAATGTATCATTTAATCAGAGTTCAAAGTTAGTGTTCCCTACCATCAAAAAAAATGTTTCTGAATCAATTACAAATGGTCATCTGTCAGTTATATTAATAAAATTTTATTTACCTTACTTTTAAAAGTGTCTTCCCTCATGCAGACAAATAAAATCAAATACTGACATTAATCTACAACCATTTCTAATACAGCATATTCACTCTTTAGAAGGTGTTTATAGAATCTTATTACATTCTTCTTCTGATATTTGCCTTTTAACATGTCACTGTATTGCAGATTAAAATATCACTTCCAATTAAAGATTAGGTAGAATATCCTTCATTGCAGTTAAGCAGCTTTAAAATATGAAAATTTCCTTTGCACTTGTATCCTGGTCTGAAAAACAGTGATTCAAGTTTGAGTTTAGAAAATATATCCACTGTAGATTGGAGTGGGAATTAAATTCTTAGTTTTTAACTTCTGACAACAATGAAAGTATTTAAGATGTATTAAAGCAATTTGACATTACTTATGTTTTAAATAATGCTAATTGTCAAACTGGCTTTACTACAGTGTAATCAGGCAATCACTGCTTTGCCTTTGCAGTTCTAGATTGAATTTATTACTAAACACTAGCAACTCTGCAGGAAAACCTAATTTCTGAAGCCATTTGTGTTCAATAGTACCGGCTGAAGGCAGTACTGGCTCAGAAAAACTTCAACCTTGCCCCAGAGCTTTAAAAAAATTCACAAGAAAACTTTGCCATTATTCAGTTCAGTTCAGTCGCTCAGTCGTGTCCGACTCTTTGCGACCCCATGAATCGCAGTACGCCAGGCCTCCCTGTCCATCACCAACTCCCGGAGTTCACTCAGACTCACGTCCATTGAGTCCGTGATGCCATCCAGCCATCTCATCCTTGGTCGTCCCCTTCTCCTCCTGCCCCCAATCCCTCCCAGCATCAGGGTCTTTTCCAATGAGTCAACTCTTCGCATAAGGTGGCCAAAGTACTGGAGCTTCAGTTTTAGTATCATTCCTTCCAAAGAAATCCCAGGGTTGATTTCCCTCAGAATGGACTGGTTGGATCTCCTTGCAGTCCAAGGGACTCTGAACAGTCTTCTCCAACACCACAGTTCAAAAGCATCG
>SJXQ01008155.1:7458-46974 GCA_006408695.1 Aepyceros melampus
AGAGGGGGGCGGGGAGGGGAAGAGAAATTAACCAAGTAATCCATATAATGATGAAGAATGAAAAAAAAATTACAAAGAAAAATATCAAGTTCTATGAGAGTGCCTCATTGGGGGTCCTGAGCAATCTATCTATTTTCCTATCTATAAATCTCTCTATATATTTACAGATAATGAAATACTAGGGGCAGTTTGTCAGATCAGAACAGTCCTTCCTGAAGAAATGTGTGAACTAAGATCAAAAGATGATTATTATGTTCATACAATGGGATGCAATATAGCAGCTAAAAATAAAAGAGCAATAGTAGCATGTATCAGAAGGGATGGCCCTCTAAATCATATTGCTTAGGGGAAAAAAATCTCCTTGAATGTGACTGGGTCAGAGCTAATCAGATGATCCCCAGTAGTAGCTGTTCTAGAAGACAGAGAAACAAATCAGATAGATTTTCCTGGTGGCTTTGAAAACACACACTGTGGCTTTGAAGAAGCCATGTGTCAGACAAGTATAGGCGGCCTCTGAAAGATAAACATGATCCCTGACCACAAGACAGCAAGAAAATAGAGACTTTGCAATCGCAAAGAACTGAATTTTGCTAACACCTGATGAGCTTGGGAGAGGACCCTGAGCCTCGGATGAGCTCACAGACCCAAGTGACTCTTGATTTCAGCCTTGTAAGGCCCTGAACAGAGCATCCTGTCACATTGTACCAAAATTCCTGACCCACAGAAACTGAGTTGATAATTTTGTGTTGTAGTAAGACAAGTTTGTAGTGATGTTACAAACTTTGTAGTGATTTGTTACAGCCATTGTACAGAAATAAATGTTAAGCAAATGCACAGGCTCACAAGTTGAGGGGCAAGAAGGGGCATAGAGGCCAAGATGGCCTCACAGGGTAGAAAGAGACATTGAGGTCTTCAGGGCTGACATGAATCGCCCGCCCATGAACATCCAGTTAGTGACATGGGCTCACCAGCATCCAGGAAGAAGACTGAGGACAGAGTAACATATGAGCAAGACGCTGTAGGGGGAAAAGAAGAAGCATAAAGTAATGATTCTAGATTATTCTACATTGTGGGTGTGTTAGTTGCTCAGTCATGTCTGACCCTTTGAGACCCCATGGGCTACAGCCCACCAGGCTCCTCTATCCATGGAATTCTTCAGGCAAGAATACTGGAGTGGGTAGCCATTCCTTTCTCCAGGAGATCTTCCCAACCCAGGGATCAAACCCAGGTCCCCCATACTGTGGGCAGACTTTTTATGCTACCCAGGAGGCTTGTTATTCCACACTAGTGTCCAAGTTAAAATACAGAGTAAGTGGAGTGGGAAAGCAGATCTGGCTTCCAGCACCACATCATCACTTAGTGGTGTAGTTTTAGATCATTTGTTTCACCTTTATATGTTTTGGTTTCTTCATCTCTAAAATAAAGCTGTATGTATCTCCTGAGAAACCTGTATGCAGGTCAAGAAGCAACAGTTAGAACTGTACATGGAACAACAGACTGGTTCCAAACTGGGAAAGGAGTACGTCAAGGCTGTATATTGTCACCCTGCTTATTTAACATATGCAGAATACAACATGCAAAATGCCAGGCTGGATGAAGCACAAGCTGGAATCAAGATTGTAGGGAGAAATATCAACAACCTCAGGTATGACCACTCTAATGGCAGACAGCAAAGAGGAACTAAAAAGCCTCTTGATGAGGGTGAAAGAGGAGAGTAGAAAAGCTGACTTAGAACTCAGCATCCAAAAAAGTAAGATCATGGCATCTGGTCCCATCAATTCACAGCTAGTGCTGTGCTGTGCTAAGTCACTTCAGGTGTTTCCGACTCTGTGTGACCCTATAGACTGTAGCCCGCCAGGCTCCTCTGTTCATGGGATTCTCCAGGAAAGAATACTGGAGTGGGTTGCCCTCCTCCAAGGGATCTTCCCAATCCAGGGATCAAACCCCTTCTCTTAGGTCTCCTGCATTGGCAGGGAGATTCTTTACCACTAGCGCCACCTGAGAAGCCCTCGTGACTAATAGACAGGGGGAAAAGTGGAAACAGTTCTAAAATCTGTCACAGATTTTATTTTCTCAGGCTCTAAAATCAGTGTGGATGGTGACTACAGCCACAAAATTAAATGTTTGCTCCTTGGAAGAAAAGCTATGACAAACCTAGACAGTATATTAAAAAGCAGAGACATTTTTCCAGTAGTCATGTACAGATGTGGGAAGTGGACTATAAAGAAACCTGAGCACTGAAGAATGGCTGCTTTCAATTTGTGGTGCTGAAGAAGACTCTTGAGAGTCCCTTGGACAGTAAGGAGATCAAACCGGTCAGTCCTAAAGGAAATCAACCCTGAATATTCACTGGAAGGACTGATGCTGAAGCTGAAACTCCAATACTCTGCCCACTGGATGTGAAGAGCCCACTTATTGGAAAAGACCCTGATGCTGGAAAGATTGAGGGCAGAAGGAGAAGGGGGCAACAGAGGATGAGATGGTTGGATGGCATCACTGACTCAATGGATACAAGTTTGAACAAACTCTGGGAGATAGTGAAGGACAGGGAAGCCTGGCATGCTGTAGTCCATGGGTTGCAAAGAGTCAGATGTGACTTACCAAGTAAACAACAGCAAACCAAAGCTAACCAGTGTGCTTCTATGGGCTTCACAGGTGGCACTAGTGGTCAAGAATCCACCCACCAATGCAGGAGACACAAGAGATGCTGTTTTGATCCCTGGGTCAGGAAGATCCCCTGGAGGAGGGCATGGCAACTCACTCCAGTATTCTTGTCTGGAAAATTCCATGGGCAGAGGAGTCTGGCAGGCTACAATTCATAGGGCCACAAAGAGTCGGACATGACTGAGCATTCCATTCCAAATCAGCCCAATATACTTGTAATTATTGTAAAGTTTAAATGGAATAATACACATGGAGTGCTTGAAAGAGCCTGACACAAAGTGCTTGTTATTGTTACCTGTTCCCTGGTGGCTCAGAGGTTAAAGCGTCTGCCTCCAATGCGGGAGACCTGGGTTTGATCCCTGGGTTAGGAAGATCCTCTGGAGAAGGAAATGGCAATCCACTCAGTATTCTTGCCTGGAGAATCCCATGGACGGAGAACCTTGTAGGTTACAGTCCACGGGGTCGCAAAGAGTCAGACACGACTGAACGTCTTCACCTTCACCTTCACCTTCAATATCGCTATTACTAGCAATGGCCTCATCATTATCACTACTACTATTATTTATTTTTATCATCTGAATTATCCTTAAGAACAAAGCTTAACCTTAAGCATATCCTAAGAAAATGGGATGTTGTGTATGACTAAATACTCCCATTGCTTTATTAATGCCCTGTGAATGGGTTAAGCATTTTGGACAAAATTCACTAATGTTTTTAACTGACCAGAGATTACATATAATCATTCCGATAAGTCAATCAGAAATCCTCAGTTTTACCTCTGACCATGACCTTGTGTACTTCCAGCTCACCTATTGTATTTTTCAGGCTTCTTCAGAGAATCCAGGGTTCTTCGACAGAACCTAGGTGGATAGATAGATATGACTTTAAGGAACTGGCTAATGTAATTACAGAGAAATGGCAAGTCCAAAATCTTCAGGGCAGGCTGGCAGATTTGAGACCCAGGGCAGAACTAATGTTGCAATTCGAGTCTAAAGGCCTCCAACTGCTTGAATGAGGCCCAGCCACCTTACAGAAGGTAAGCTGCTTTGCTCAAAGTACACCAATTTAAACGTTAATCTCATCCAAAAACACTCTCACAGAAACATCTAGAGTAATATTTGACCAACTATCTGGGCCTTATCGGCCAGTCAACACATAAAATTAACCATCAAATCTACTCTGTCTGCCCACTCTAACTATGTTTTGACCTTGTCAAGAAGTCCAATCCATTGATTATACTCTTTTCAAACTCTCATCACCCCTCTTTTGTCCATCCTTCTCTTCTTGCTCAGATTAATCACTCACTGAAAAATCCTGAGCTCCTTTATCTCTTTCGTTCTTTAAATTTCAGAATGTACCTACTTGGTGCTAGATCAATACATTCTATTGAATTTCCATCAGCAACACTGAATGAAAAAAAATAGGAAACAATTTCTTTAAGATTTCTGTGGGAAAATAATTTTGAACCAAGAAAGCAGACTAATATTAAGGCCTAAAAAGAGTCATGAAGTTTACCACTCACAGAATTTCTCAGAAAGAATTTGTAGAGGATAGGCTACAGGGAAAAAAAAAAAAAAAATATATATATATATATATATATATATATATATAAGGAAAAGCTATGAATTAAAAAATAATAATAATTGAGCAAGGAAAACTGTAAAACTTATAGTTAATTCTAAGCAGCATTTGATTGCTTTAAAAAAGCAATTACAATTCTAGATATTCTCAAGAAAGAAGTCAGAAAAAGAAAGGAAATATGGTGGAGATTTGTGTGTTTGTATAGATTATACTTATCAGTTCACTCTAGCTGTTGTTCAGCAAATATGCTTCTAAACAGTGGCCTTTTATCTCTTATTTTAAAGACCCCTGGAAACATAATAACTGAAATGGAGAAATTTATAGCCATTATGTTTAGATAATTCAAGTCAAAACAAACCCCCAAATCTTTACATATATTTTTTGAATACCTCAAATCAACGGCAACTTTGGATTTCTCTTTACTTTCTTTTAATCATCTCCAAAGAATTTCCTCAGTTTCCCACATCATTTGGCAAAGACAAAAGATTTAACATTTTAAGCATATTTATAACAAGATGCTCTGGCTTTGGTTCAAATTTAACTTTACCCTCTGGCCCGCGTTGCTTTGCATTTCAATCGTCACCCAGTACACCCTTGCCAATTTAATTTCAAATTATTTTTAATTGAGACTGAACACTACAAATTTGGGGTGTAGTGAATATAATTTATGGGGACCAGCTGGAGAGCCAAAACTTTGATCAGATTGTCAATGTTAATGGGGATACCTAGATGTAAATGACTGATAGCCTAATTTGACCCATCTAATTGATTGTTTTTCACAGAATTACTTCCACTTCTTGAAGTTCTGAGACTATCATCCATCATTTCCAGAAAAACAAGAAAAATGTGGTAAGTAGCATTTACTTTTTTGCATAGTGTGATTTCTATTATTAATTGTAAAAGCTCAATTTCTGACCTTCCTATTACATAATTAGTTTTATTAACTAATTATTGATGTGTTTTTATAATATCTAAAAGCAGTTTTTAAAGTTGTGTTTAAATTGGTTAGGTCTTGTCATAAGATTTATCAAATGAGTGTTAGAAAATGACAGGAAAATAGTCGATTAGCTTAGTGTCCTATGTACAACTCTCTAAACACTGGTTGAATCCAGAGGTCAAAGATTACAATGGCTCGGGTTTTCAGGTTGGATGGGTCCTGAAAGGAAGAGCAGTGCTTTTCTGAGTACTCGGCCAGTCTACAAGTGCTGCCTCTGACTTCATCACTGAAATGAGACTCATGGGAACATTTTGGCCTCAGGCAGGACAGGAGAGAAGAGAGAGACAATGCTTACTCCCTCCACCTCTGCTCACCCCTGTGTTCATGCCCTTGTTTCTGCTGAGAGCTTGCTCTTTATGACAGCTGCTCACACTTGAATCTTGAAGACTAAAGCTAAAGGATTCCACTGGGCATTCCAGAATAGATCATTATTTGCCTTTATGTCCTATAAGAAAGTAACTTTCAGCAAAATATCTCTTGCTGAAGATCAGGCTATTGTATATGGTTGTGAAAAAACATTCTGACCTAGGAGTCAAAATCCTAGGTATTAGTTTCAGACCTTTTATGGCTAAACTAATCCCTGAGCTACGTTTTTAAAAGTCTAGACAGGCAACAGAAATTCTTAATGCTGCACATGTTCTTTATGGGTACTAGAAGAAGACAGCCCCAAACCCCTCTTTCCTCTAGCTTTTTAAATATTAATGAAAACAGCTTGAATTAAATTATTTACTTGACATTATTCCTTCTCATAGGCCTAATTATCTCCTCTATTACCCTTCTCAGCTTCCTTTGCTTGGTGCTCTCACCTGTCTGCATAGAGCAGCCTATTTCTACTCCTGGGCTCAAAAAACTTAAATCATAGAGCCAAGACAATCACTTGCTTTCATTCATCAGATGTGCTATAAATTAAAGCATTGCAAAATGAAGAAAGCTAAACTCATATTCTATTGTAATTAAAAGAAAAATGAAAAATCTAATGGAGGGACTTCCGTAGTGGTCCAATGGCTAAGACTCTATGATCCCAGTGCCCGGGCCCAGGTTCAATCCCTAGTCATGGAAATAGATCCCATGGGGTGCAACTAAAAGTTCATACGCCACAGTTCAAGATCCTGTGTGCCACAGTGATGATCAATGATCTTACAGGCTGCAACTAAGACTCGGTGCAGACCAATAAATAAATAAAAATAAATACTTAAAAAAGATCTAATGGGAGTCATGTCTGACTCTTTGCGACCCGTGGACTGTAGCCCACCAAGCTCCTCCGTCCATGGGATTCTCCAGGCAAGAATACTGGAGTGGGTTGCCATTTCCTTCTCCAGGGGATCTTCCCGACCCAGGGATCAAACCCAGGTCTCCCACATTGCAGGCAGACACTTTAACCTCTGCACCACCAGGGAAGCCCTATACTAATATAGTATCTCTCTAAAGTTGACCATTAGTATCCAGGGGAAAAAAGAAGAAATAATTATTGTTATTAGGTAAGAAGCTCAACATAGGATCACAAACATGGCTATAATGTTAGATCATCATATTCTGATTAACATATTTTGACAACTAAACTCTAAGTCCCTGTATGGCAGTTCCATCCCAGCATGAACCAACCATAGTTTGAGAAATGATGACATATGAACCATCATAGAAGACTTTGAAAACATAGAAAATCTTCTTTTGTGATACTAAAGGGCAAGAAATGACAAACTGTTTTGTTTTTTTAATTACAATAAATAAACTCAAGTGGCAGGTAGATATTAAGACTAATTTTTCAAGTTTGGTTGATATGTATGTAACAGTGGGGTCTCTCTCTCTGTTCTTTTTTTAATATAGAATGCTTTACAAGTTTGCATGCTATCCTTGCACAGTGGCCATGTTTATCTTCTTTGTTTCATTCCAATTTTATTATCTGTGCTGCCAAAGTGAGAAGAGTGGGACCTTTATTTCAACTCAGTGCCGGGGATAGAATAGGCCATCAGTACATGCATTCTGAATGGATGAAGATGGTTGATACACTGATACTTACTTGGCATAATGTGTTATATATTCTCATCACCCTAATAATGTAAGTGAACTAGCACTTCTCTTGATTTTAGCTTTATTTTTGGCCACAATATGTTATAAGTAAACCGATCTGTTTTTCAAAAAAAAAAAAAAAATGAAGTCTGAATCATAAGATAAATAATGGAATGAAAAGACTTGTATCCATTTCAACCCTATTGAAGGAGGAGGGTGGAGGGTTCAAATGCAGAACCAGTGCTGGCTCACAGCAGACATCCAGGGACCCCTTTATTTTCCCTTCACCATCTCTATTTTCTCCTCCCTCTTGTGTGACAAGCCTAATGATTGAGGACATTTCTACCTATTGAATATTAAAAAGAAGCTAATCATTTTGGGATCAAAATATCTTTAAAATGACAAGGTGAGCAGATCTGAGCTTTGCTAAGTCAGTCCACAGGTCAGCCAGTAAAAAGTGGCCACAGATTGATAGCCAGGTGAGAAATGCAGGTCAGAAGGGACAATTTAGAGAAGGGCAGTTGGTTAAGGGCTTTTGCTGTAACCAGTAGAAGGATGGGGTGGGTGGTGAACAGATTTGAAGCCACCCTTCTCTGGGATTGTGGAAATAGGCAAGACAGTCATGTTTAGGGTAAATTTCACTTGGCATCTGGCCAAGGTTACTTGGAACTCCATCATGCTAGGCTTCTCAGAGTGAGTAACTTTCCAGCAGAATTTAATATCTGTAAAGCAATCATAACTGCTTGTCAGTGGATGCACACAGGAGGAAGAAGGGGGGCAAGCTACTTAAGAACTAACAAAGGCTCCTGTCACTTTTACTTCCCTCACAGTTTGAGTCTGCAGGTTTCTGCCTGTTTACTTTTATGATAACATATTGAAAAATAGCTCAAGTTCTTTATAAAATGAATCATTTGAATGTAATACTGACTTTATTTGAAGAATTATCTTCAACCAGATAGCTCCCTTTGGTGATCTTTCCTCTGAGTGAAACAGTTGACAGCTAAGAAGCACTTCTAGTTTCAACGTGTTTACCTGCTCACTTCTGTCTTTGAGACTGCAGTTTGCCTGACACAATGAACAAATATACAGAGGTTCAGAGACTAAGAGATTTTCTTCAGAAGGGACATGTATTTTTATTGTTCAGTCTCTTAAGTCATGTCCGACTTTTGCGACCCCATGGACTGCAGGATGACAGGCTTCCCTGTCCTTCACTATCTCCTGGAGTTTGCTCAAACTCATGTCTACTGAGTCGGTAATGCCATCCAAACATCTCATCCTCTGTTGCCCCCTTCTCCTCCTACCCTTGGACTGCAAGGAGATCAAACCAGTCAATCCTAAAGGAAATCAACTCTGAATATTTGTTGGAAGGACTGATGCTAAAACTGAAGCTGCAATACTTTGCCCACCTGATATTAAGAGCTGACTCATTGGAAAAGACCCAGATGCTGGGAAAGACTGAGGGCAATAGACAGTGCGAAAACTGCTATTTATTTTAAAAGGGCAGGTTGAGGTTGTGTGTCTTTTGTGTTTGGCAAGACATGTCAATTCAGTATGCAGAAGAAACAAAATTCTGTTAGAATTAGTATTTCACAAAGAGAATGAAAATACTGTCATTTATATAAGTAAATGAGTTTTTCTTTAAAAGATGAAATTATCCTGCGAATGACTTTTATATCTTTTTGGTTATATATTTACAAGTATAATGTGAAGAATTACCATCTATTTAGCTCTAGTGGGACTCAGGTCCTTTAGAGACCTCTGCATACTGATTTTCTCTGCCGTGTTTTCTCCTATTTATCAAAAGACACTGGCTTCTTAATTAATCTGCCTCTTTCTCCTTACGCCTTAGAGTGAGATTCTTAAAGGACGATCCAAGCACATCCTGCATTGGAATAATCTGCACAGTTTTTTCCATGCAGATTCCTGGGCCATAGTCCACCATTACTAAATCAATTTTTCTGAGCTCGAGGCCCAGGATTTTGCATTTTTAATGAAGTCATCAACTGATACACACAGAATTTCAAAATTCTTTCAAAATGGGAAAACATATCTTCCAGGGAATGGAAGCTTTAATGTAAAAGTGGGACAGGGCAGGGGACTTAGAGCTTTTATGCCAAGGGAACACAATCCCACTTCAAGAAGAAGTTTTATAAACTTACACATTAAAAACACACATTTCCAATAGTATTTTGCAGATGCTTATCATACTGGTAATTTACTGGCAGGCTTCCCAGGTGGCTCAGTGAGTACAGAATCTGCCTGCAATGCAAGAGACTCGAGTTCGATCACTGGATCTGGAATATCCCCAAGAGAAGAACACGGCAGCCCACTCCAGTATTCTTGGTTGGAGAATCCCATGGACAGAGGAGCCTGGTGGACGACAGTCCATGGGGTCTCAAAGAGTTGGGCCAGACTGAAACAACTGAGCACACGCGCAATTTTCTGGTAGGATTAATTGAACTGGAATAAATGCTTAATGTAGGAATACATACTTCTCCTTATGGAAAGTTGAAAAGTGACATAACATGACTTTATTGCTTTAGTGGCCACAGAGACCTGCATTCCTGTGGCTGAGCATCACAGGAGGATTTTCTGTCCCATTGTACCATGGAAAAGCAGAAGTTGGCAACATCCTGACCCTATAACTATTACACACACAATTACTTATATGTGACAAGTAGCAGAACTTGATGTTAGCACTTCAGTTGCTTTATATGGCAGTTTCTCAACTTTAGCTAGTGACTTAATATATTACCAAGTAAGTCTTTCAAAAATGTCTACCAAAGCAGAAAATTTTGAAATCGGTCATGCAGAGACATCTATTAACACTGAGATGGACTACAGCTTGCCTCCCCTGTGTTTATGGCAAGAGCAGTCCTTCCAGCACTGGCTTCATATTCTAATCACTCAGAGCTTCCTAAAAATACTCATAACTGAGCCTCATTACATAGTGGGGGAAGAATCAGAAGACCTGGAAAAGGATATCTTCAGTACTGAAAGGCTGAAGAGAGGTATATTTTGGAGAAAAATGGGCCAGCATAAAGTGTCCAATAGCCAGACCACAACAGTTAGCACATTCTGTTACTGAAGATTGTAGGATCGGAACACTATAGTGAAAGTATAAACTCTCAACATTGGAGAGAATGAGAAGGGAACCATCATTAGACTAGACATTTCAATACTTTCCTAGAAGTACAAGGATGATTGGGATGGTTGACTTGGAGGAGAGGATGCTGAAGCCTGAAAGGGGAGGGGAGAACTACAGGACAGATGGAAACCATTAGTTTTGCACAGCACTGGAGAATGTGGTTCGTAGGATCACAGGGACAGGGGAGAGTAGGGGTGAAGTAGAGTCACAGAATGGGGGGTTAATTGAAGTACAGTACATTGACCATCCTGCCATAGCCTTTGCTTCCCTTGCACACAGAGGTCCTAGAAGCCAGGCAGCACTCCTTAAACAAACAAACAAAGGAAAAAAGGGGGAAGATATTTTTTCATTGTATTGAATGAACAATCTAAGGAGAACCAAAACAGCCAGGAAAAGCCCTGGGGCAAATGCCCTGGTTCTTTCATTTTAAAGTCCCCGGTGTGGAGCCGGCTGGTTGACAAGCCCCACAACCACCAGAGAGCTCACAGACTAACTTCTGTGGCCTCATGCTTAACTCTAATTGAAAAACAAGGGACACTGAATATGAGAAAACTTTGCAACAACAAAAAAAAGTGAAAGATAAAAATGAACAAACAGGAAAAAAAGAAATGATCCTAGAGGAGATAGTTCAGAGAAGGCAATGGCACCCCACTCCAGTACTTTTGCTTGGAAAATCCCATGGATGGAAGAGCCTGGTAGGCTGTAGTCCATGGGGTCGCTAAGAGTCAGACACGACTGAGCGACTTAACTTTCACTTTTCACTTTCATGCATTGGAGAAGGAAATGGCAACCCACTCCAGTGTTCTTGCCTGGAGAATCCCAGGGACGGGGGAGCCTGGGGGGCTGCCCTCTATGGGGTTGCACAGAGTCGGACACAACTGAAGCGACTTAGCAGCAGCAGCAGAAGAGATAGTTAATTCAGAATTCAGGAAAAAAACTCTTCTAATCTGTATTAGAGAAATTAGAGAAGACTCTGCACCCATAACAAAACAGGATGCAACAGAAAGGAAAATGAGTGAACAAAAACAGCAGTGCTGTTGCTAAGTCGCTTCAGTTGTGTCCGACCCTGTGCCACCCCGTGGATGGCAGCCCACGAGGCTCCCCCGTCCCTGGAATTCTCCAGCCAAGAACACTGCAGTGGGTTGCCATTTCCTTCTCTAATGCATGAAAGTGAAAAGTGAAAGTGAAGTCGCTCAGTTGTGTCCGACTCTTAGCGACTCCATGGACTGTAGCCCACCAGGCTCCTCCATCCATGAGATTTTCCAGGCAAGAGTACAGGAGTGGAGTGTGATTGCCTTCTCTGAAAAAGAGGTCTAGGTACTTTAAAATTTGTTTCAGCTTCAGTTCAGTTGCTCAGCCGTGTCTGACTCTTTGCAACCCCATGAATTGCAGCATGCCAGGCCTCCCTGTCCATCACCAACTCCCGGAGTTCACTCAGACTCACATCGCATCAGTGATGTCATCCAGCCATCTCATCCTCTGTTGGCCCCTTCTCTTCCTGCCCTGCCCCCAATCCCTCCCAGCATCAGAGTCTTTTCCAATGAGTCAACTCTTAGCATGAGGTGGCCAAAGTACTGGAGTTTTGGCTTTAACATCATTCCTTCCAAAGAAATCCCAGGGCTGATCTCCTTCAGAATGGACTGGTTGGATCTCCTTGCAGTCCAAGGAACTCTCAAGAGTCTTCTCCAACACCACAGTTCAAAAGCATCAATTCTTCGGCACTCAACTTTCTTCACAGTCCAACTCTCACATCCATACATGACCACTGGAAAAACCATAGCCTTCACTAGGTGGACCTTAATTGGCAAAGTAATGTCTCTGCTTTTGAATATGCTATCTAGGTTGGTCATAACTTTTCTTCCAAGGAGTAAGCGTCTTGTAATTTCATGGCTGCAGTCACCATCTGCAGTGATTTTGGAGCCCAAAAAATAAAGTCTGACACTGTTTCCACTGTTTCCCCATCTATTTCCCATGAAGTGATGGGACCAGATGCCATGATCTTCGTTTCTGAATGTTGAGCTTTAAGTCAACTTTTTCATTCTCCACTTTCACTTTCATCAAGAGGCTTTTTAATTCCTAAAATATGTTTATGTACTTTAAAATATGAAACTAAAACATAGAAAGTAAAAAAATGAGTGGTTAGAAGATTGTTGAGTGAACTTTCTAGAATAAAAACCCAAATGCTAAAAAGATAGTAAATATGAGAGAAACGTTGTAAGACATATATTCACATATATACTTATTCAAAAGCTCAACATCCTGCTCATAGGCATTTTAGAAACAGAACAGGGAAGATAGAAGGGAGGAAACAAGAAAGGAGATTTCCTAGAGTAGAAGACAAAAGTCTTCAGATTAAATAAGTCCAGGGAGTCCCCAGTACATCAAATATTAGAGCCCACAATGTTATATTGTCATAGATTTTCAGAATATCATGGGGGAAGATTATTCTAGTAATTTCCAAGGAGAAGAAACAGCACATCAACAAAATAACAAGAGTAAGTTTGGCACTGGTTATCCAGTCAACCATTTTGAATGCTAGAAGATAATGGAGGAATGCCTTCAAAGCTTTAAGCAGAAATTATGTTAAACTTAAAATGCTAAAAACAGTCAAGCCAACTGTCCAAAGAAAGACACATTTTTAAAAAATCTTAAAAAGTATAGCTCCCCTGAAAGGTACTATCCTATGTCTTAGGATATTGCTTGAGGATATACTATAGCACAATGAGACAGTAAACTAAGAACAAAATGTAAGGTCTAACAAACAGATGATCCAGTCTAGGAGAGGACTGTGATGATCCATCCTAGAGAGAAATCAGAAAAACTTGGAGCAGGATGATGGAAGCCTTGGGGAAAGGTATTAAAGGAAAAAATATTTAATACTATTCTTGAGATACTAAAACAATCTAGGAGACAGAAAGGGCAGACAAAGTAAGAAACAAAACAAACCAAAACAGAACACATAGGAACTCTAAGAAAACAAACCAGAGAAGAAACTAAGTATAGGAGTTCCCCAGTGGTCCAGCGGTTAGACTCCACCTTACCAAGGCAAGGGGTGTGAGTTCAATCTCTAGTCAGGGAACTAAGATTCCACATGTTGCAAGGTGCAGCCAAAAAAATGAAGCTAAGTATAACCATAGCACACTACTTAGTACTGTAAGGATTTTATTTGTATTCTTATTAGAATGTGAAAAGTGGTTAATGACTGAATAGACTACCTAAAAAGACAGTATTACATACTTGTTAGGAACACTATCCCGAGAAAGCAATGGCACCCCACCCCAGTATTCTTGCCTGGAGAATCCCACGGACAGAGGAACCTAGTAGGCTGCAGTCCACAGGGTCGCTAAGAGTCGGACACGACTAAGCAAGTTCACTTTCACGCACTGGAGAAGGAAATGGCAACCCACTCCAGTGTTCTTGCCTGGAGAATCCCAGGGACGGGGGAGCCTGGTGGGCGGCCGTCTATGGGGTCACTCAGAGTCGGACATGACTGAAGCGATTTAGCAGCAGCAGCAGCAGCAGCAGGAGCACTATCTCTAAAATTCTTACCGGCTATATGAATCTAGAAATTTTCTTGATTTCTATTTTATTTAATTTCCTTTCTATAAGATAGAAATAATAATAATTATGTATTTTATAGTTTTGTGAGGCTTAAATGAGTTACTTTGCACAAAGTACTTGTAACAGTGCTTAACCCAGAGAAAGTCCTCAATAGGTGTTAGCTAAACAATAACAAACCACATATTAAAAAAATGAAAGTATTTCTTGACACAGAACAAAATAAGCTAATAGTAGATTATGACTATAATGAATAAAACAAAAGCTGATAGATAAATTCATAATATAGAGATATAGGAAGAAACAACAGAAGAACCAAAAAGTAAATAAAAGTGTTGCTCTTGAGGAATCAAGAAAGGTAAATATTTTTATCTTTAAATATCCTAAAATTTTATGCATCCATTAAAATGGAAAATAATAAAACAAATGAGAAAAAAAAGGAATGTAAAGGGGATCTGGAATGGATAGTGGAAGCAAAAATTTTTTAACAAGAGTAAAATTAACACTATGATATCTAGAATTCTTATTAGGAATTTCAGGAAACTCCAAGAGTTTGAGAAATATAGAATTATAGAAAAAGAATGCCAATTTCTGGACAAAATTTGATCAGTTTAAAATAATCTAGTGATTCACCATAAAATAAAAAAAGGTAATGTGTACTTCTACTGATGAAATAAAGCAAAAAATCACAATATATCTGAAAAACAAGTGAGGATCAATGTCAGTCATTCTTTTAGTTCCCCACACCTTGAAATCATCAAGCGTAGTTTAAGGAGGTGTTTGATTACTGACTTCCATCAAGCTCTTTGGGTATAACTTTTGCCATCCAGTCCAGGCTTCTCCAATTCTCTTTCTTTCCTGGCTGCTCTATGAGTATTTCTGCATCATCAGATTTCCTTTTCTGTGTTCCCAAGGGATGAGCATATTTGCAGTCAGTCTTGGAAATCTGATCTTTATCCTGAATCTGCTCAAAAGCCACTAAAGATGAATTATGTGGACAGTCTTGTTTTATTAAGAAAATGTGTAATACATAGTTAAAATAGCAAGGCTTGCTTTGTTGAATTTCATCAGTGCTTCCTAATCTGGACCTCATAGAACATGCATTTTTGGGGGCTGTTTGGTTTCTTTTATGTTTTGGTCAGTGTGACCTTAAAATTCATAATCTTAAATCAGTTGTTTGCTTAGGCTAGAGATATCAATGATGAAATATTTCTGTCTGCCAAAGCTGACCAGTATTTCCCAAAATCTGGAAGAGAACTCACTCTAAGAGCGTTAGTTGGGTGCCTAGGAACTATGGTCTTTAAACATGTATATATACTCATGTTTCTCTTCTACTCTTTGCAACCATATGGACTGTAGCCCACTAGCCTCTTCTGTCCATTGAATTTTCCAGCCAAGAATACTGGAATGGGTTGCTATTTCCTTCTCCAGGGGGATCTTCCCAACTCAGGGATCAAACTCATGTCTCTTGTGTCTCCTGCATTGACAGGCAGATTCTTTACCACTGTGCCCCCGGGAAGCATCTCTTCCAAATGGTACAGAAAGGTTCATATGAAATTTCTAGCTTTAACGAAACAAGAATATACAGTAACATGAAGTACTATTGGAATTAATGTCATCAATGGCTTAAGGCTTTGTTCTCATAACTTTTGAGTTCCACTAGGTCTCCCCATCTTCCCTTTTCTTTCAAACATCACATATGATTCAGCTGTTTGTCATGCTTAGAGGAAACATGTGACTTTGATAGAAGAATTTAAAGGAGCATGGTTGAGACTGTTTTCTCCTGATGACTGTCCACTGCTACCTTCAAGGTTGGCAGTTCTGATGCTGGGGATGGAGCTTCTAGAGGGTCAGGAACAGAAAACTCAGGTTGGATGGAAGAGTCACAGAGGTTAGTACTAGTTTGTGGAAAGAGGCTATAGCTCAGCAGGGGAGAGAGCTCCTGGAGTTGAGGTCAGAGAGGTAAATGAGATGATGAGATCAGGGGGTAGATTTCGCAGAAGCTGGGAGGCTTTGAAAAATGTTGAAGGACCTTTCCTTTGGGAGAAGTGGGAGAATACTGAAAAGTTTTAAGTAGAAGAATACGAGATTTTAAAGGATAACTCTGGACTGAATTGGCTACTCTTTTGAGAGTAGATTATATGGAGGAAGAGTGAAGCAGGAAGGCCAAAAGAAGGATAAGGTTACTGTAATGAACAGGCCATAGATGATGCTTGCTTGGACCGGGAAGCTGGTGGTGAAGGATCTGAAAGGTGATTGGTTGGATTCTGTCTCTATTGTGAAGATGGAATCAATAGGATACGCTGACCATTTGAATGTTGGACATACAAAAGAGAGAAGTCAGGACTGACTCCATGATCATGGCCTGAACAACTGGAAGGATGGAGTCACCATTTACTGAGCCGGACATGTATGTCTTCAGGTAAAGCAGGCTAGTGGAAGAAGATCAGGAGATCAGTGTAAGGAATGTCAAATTTGAGAATCTGTCACAAATATTAATACAAAGTTGATATGAATAACCAGGAAGTAAAATTTTACTTTTCTATATTCATTTTCAAAGTTGAGTTGACACAGACTAAATATCATGAGATAAATTTATATCTTGATGATAATTTTAGACCTTTCATATAAAAGTTCTATGGCAGATCTATTTTTTGTTGCTCTTATTGAATAATAAATTATGATCACTTCTAAAAAGACTTCCAAAATAAAGCATAACAGCAAAGCTTGAGAATACAATCCTTTACCCTTCTTCCTCAAATTGACACCAGTGAGCCTCAAAAGCCTGAGGGCCCTTTACTATCAGATCATTCATTATTATAATAAAGCATGTCATGTCAAAATTCACCAGGCATTTTCACAAAGCATATTTTACACTTGACTTGCCCCTGAGCATTTAGATATTTATTTCTCCCTGAAGCCACCTGTAAAGTTAGATTAGATAATGCTTAGGAGTTTGATTTTACTCAGGTGTGCTGACAAGCACAAAAAAATAAACCCTTGGGAATTTTCCAGATTTCAGTTGTCCTTTGTCTGTGCAAGTTAAATGAACCACACAAACAAAGAAGGGTAGAATTTAATTTATTCATCTTTCTCTTTATTGCCAGTTTATGTGATTCAGAGGAGGCTTTATTAGCTCTCAGATCTTGGGCAAATCCACAATGGAGATAGATATGAGTCTACTGGGAGAGACTCGGAAGGACTCGAGGCTTGAGAATTTTCCAAAGCAGCTCTCATGTGTCCTCTGTCACTGCAGCTGTTCTTCCCCTCACCCCATCCCCTCTTGCAAATGACTTTATCTCCTAACTTATCCTCCCACGCCTCTTGACATCAAAACTCCAGATTGTCTAAACATCCAGACTCCAACCGCAGATCCTCTATTCCCACTTCTTTTTTTTTTTTTAGATTCTCTATTTTTAATTATTTTTAAAAATTTTATCAATTTTTAATTGGAGGATAATTGCTTTATAATATTGTGTTGGTTTCTGCCATACATCAACATTATTCTCACTTTTGTAAGTACTCACTGGCGTCCTACTGCTCAAGTTCCATAAAACTTTTGCCCGCCTCTCCCCCTAAATTAGAATACTTTTTGCATAGCCTTTTCATGCCTGGTACTTTCAAACAAAGGTTTATATTAACTAGTCCCTGAAGCCACAGTTATCCTATGCCCCATGGGATTCCATTACTCCCACACTTAGGGCCTCTCCTTCTGGCAGAATTCAATTGTTAGTCTCAAGGAGAGAGACATGGAAAGATGGATTGGAAGATAGGTGTTTCAGGACAAAGCAAAGCATGAGTGAGGAGGCTCTTCAATGAGGCTATGAAAGAACAGTGAACAATTTCAGTTCAATTTCAACAATTGAACAGTTGTCCAGTGCATAGAAAGTTCAAAAGCAAATAAGTGAAAAATACACAAGGGGTGGATCTTAGAGTGTTGCAAATGCCCAGTCCAAGAGTTTAGAATTTATTTGAGAAGTATAGGTACTATATATCACAGGGAACTAGATTCAATATCCTGTAATGAATTATTAATATAATAGAAAAGAATATGAAAAAGAATATGTATATATGCATATATATGTATGTATAACTGAATCATACACCTGAAAACTAACACAACATTGAAAATCAACTATACTTCAATTAAAAAAAAAAAGCATCTGTTAAAAAAAGAAGTGCAGGTAGTCATTGAAAACTCCTCGGCTGGGTAGTAACATAATAATGAACATGGAAAAGAACTAACATAGTACAATTTTAGAACTTACTTAGTTCGTTCCTATATGTGATCTGAATTATTGATTGGTTTTCATCATGAATTTTTCCTCTGACACCAACATTTAATCGGGATCAAAGAGAGAGGAAATACTGGGAGCAAAAGGACCTGTTAAAGCCATTGCAATATTGTTTGAGATTTTAAGTCTGAGTGATGGGCTAGGGATAATGGGACTGAAATGATCAAAAGTGAGGGAAAGAGGACACTGAAGGTAGACGATGGTGATTCATTTTTGGGGACATATTGAATTTGACGTGGCAACCAGAAATGCAGCCATGTTTTACATGCCATTAGATCTGTGGGATCTAAAACACAAAACTACAGATGAGGAAGGTATGTACATGGAACACGGTGTGATGATCAAAGGAGATCACGTAGAAAGAGAAATTCAAGGACAAAATTTCTATAGCAGGAGGGGGGAAAGAAGCTAGAGAGTATTATGAGCTTTATGAAGACTGGTCCTTGTCCTGACTGTTCAGCACTGTAATCCAGCATCTAGTACTGTCGCTGGTACCAAGCAGGCTTTCAATAAATGTCTGTAGACTGCATGGCTGAAGCACTGCCAAATTGCCCTCTGGTGGAAAATGTCCCTCTGCCTATCTCAAGGTATGAATTCAACGATGGATGCTGCGGAAAGGAGAGCAAGAAGCTTGTGCAGAGATAACTGGTTTGTTGCATTTCCAACTGTGTGTTTTGGTCTAAAGTCATCTAAATAAGAGCAAAAGGGGAAGAAAATGAGGAAAAAAATTCTTGCTAGTGAGGCCAATTCTCAAAGCCAGGGTGGCTTTGGCTTCTTTTTGTTTATGTTTTTAATGAGTAATCATTTGTTAAATTTATCCATTGACTGTCAAAAATTCCATCCTTTCTATTAATTTACAACCAGAGGAAATTCCTAGGAGACTCTGAAGTTTTCCTTTGTCCAATATTTGGATGAGCCATGGGCTGCACGATGCTTACATAACCTTTAAAGTCAGAAAAAATAAAAAGTAACCCAAATGGCAGTTTTATGAGACTTCTGAAGGGTGGGTTTCAGGAACGATTCTGTGATTGAGATCACAGTTTATTTTCAGCACTGGCTATGTGGAAAATTTGTTTTACTTTTGTAATATTACACACAAGGAGCCTTACATATTTAAGGAGGCTTGAATATGTTTCTTTAAACCAATTCAAACTCTTTTGTGGGTACAGGATCAACCAATCAACTGAAAAATTCATGAAGTAAAAACAGTTAATTTATTTGAATAACCTATCCCACAGTACAAAAAAGATCTTAATTATAGAATACACAGAAGAACTATACAAAAAAGATCTTCATGGCCCAGAAAACATGATGGTGTGATCAGTCACCTAAAGCCAGACATCCTGGAATGTGAAGTCAAGTGTGCCTTAGGAAGTATCACTATGAACATAGCTAGTGGATGTTATGGAATCCCAGTTGAGCTATTTTAAATCCTAAAAGATGATGCTGTGAAAGTGCTGCACTCAATATGTCAGCAAATTTGGAAAACTCAGCAGTGGCCACAGGACTGGAAGAGGTCAGTTTTCATTCCATTCCCGAAGAAAGACAATGCCAAAGAATGGCAGTGTCAAAAAATGTTCAAACTACTGCACAATTACACTCATCTCACATGCTAGCAAAGTAATACTCAAAATTCTCTAAGCCAGGCTTCGACAGTACATGAACCGTGAACTTCCAGATGTTCAAGCTGGATTTACAAAAGGCAGAGGAACTGGAGATCAAATTGCCAACATCCGCTGGATCATCGAAAAAGCAGGAGATACAGAAAAACAACTACTTTTGCTTTATTGACTATGCCAAAGACTTTGATCGTGTGGATCACAACAAACTGCAGAAAATTCCTAAAGAGATGGGCATACCAGACCACCTGACCTGCCTCTTAAGAAATCCGTATGCAGGTCAAGAAGCAACAGTTAGAACTGGACATAGAACAACAGACTGGTTCCAAATCAGGAAAGGAGTACATCAAGGCTGTATATTGTCACTCTGCTTATTTAACTTATGTGCAGAGTACATCATGCCTGGCTGGATGAAGCACAAGCTGGAATCAAGATTGCCGGGAGAAATATCAATACCCTCAGATATGCAGATGACACCACCCTTATGGCAGAAAGTAAAGAAGAACTAAAGAGACTCCTGATGAAAGTGAAAGAAGAGTGTGAAAAAGTTGGCTTAAAACTCAACATTCAGAAAACTAAGATAAAGGCATCCAGTCCCATCACTCTATGGCAAATAGATGGGGAAACAATGGAAACAGTGAGAGACTTTATTTCTGGGCTCCAAAATCACTGCAGATGGTGATTGCAGCCATGAAATTAAAAGATGCTTGTCCTTGGAAGAAAAGCTATGACCAACCTAGACAACATATTAAAAAGCAGAGGCATTACTTTGCCAACAAAGGCCCATCTAGTCAAAACTATGGTTTTTCCAGTAGTTATGTATAGATGTGAGAGTTGGACTATAAAGAAAGCTGAGCACCAAAGAATGGATGCTTTTGAACTGTGGTGTTGGAGAAGACTCTTGAGAGTCCCTTGGACTGCAAGGAGATCCAAGCAGTCAATCCTAAAAGAAGTCAGTTCCTGAATATTCATTGGAAGGACTGATGTTGAAGCTGAAACTCCAATACTTTGGCCACCTGATGTAAAGAACTGACTCATTGGAAAAGTCCCTGATGCTGGGAAAGATTGAAGGTGGGAGGAAAAGGGGATGACAGAGGATGAGATGGTTGGATGGCATCACTGATGCGATGGACATGAGTTTGAGTAGGTTCTGGGAGTTGATGATGGAGAGGAAAGCCTGGCATGCTTCAGTCCATAGGGTCATAAAGAGTCAGACACTGAGTGACTGAACTGAACTGAACAGAGAAGTAAGCCTATTTTTCCCCCAACATGCTTCAAAGGGGAAATCCAGTCTTGGGAGTGAATGTGGGGCAGTGACAAACATGTCAGCTAACTCATTCAAATAAGGAAAAGGAATACCCACCTATAGCTGTGCCACAGCCTCAAACAGGCATTCATTGCTTCTTTTCTGAGGATGCCAAGCACCCATACTCCTTTTGGGGGACTTGTTCCTCCTCCTTCCTTCCCTCCTCATCCAACCCTTGGTTCCCATAGAAACCACCACATTCTTACAAGGCAGCACTGCTGATTAGTACTTTGATTAGTCCAGAGATGGGTACCTTCCCAGCTGAGCCATTCCAAACTCTCCCCCGAGCAGTTTTAACCACCAAGCAGAGACTCAGTACCCCTCTGGTACATGGGAATCCCACAGTGGGAAATGAAAAGCCATCATGGTGTCTTGCCCCATGGAGAAGTTAAGACTTCAGTGAAAAAGAATGAAGGCAATCCCCAAAGGAACCTAGCAGAGTCACAGAGAGGAAAAGGGGGAGAAGGAAAATGAGAGTGAGAGAGACCTTGCAAAACCCAGGTGGACTGGACATTTCCTGTTGACTTCCAGCCCAGATGCATTTGTATCCTTTCTGTTTCTTCACTCCTTAGTCTCAAAGAACCAGTAACTCCCCTTCCCTATTTTGGTTGCCTGGCTTAGTTCTAGATCATTTTCTATTAGTTGCAACCAAAAACTGAAAACAAAACAAAACAAAAAACCCAGACCTCTCAGTCCCCCAAAACAAAACAAAAATAAAAGCTATGCATATTTGAGTTAAATTCAATAATTGTAACTTGATGTAGACTTCTGAAAGGCAAATTAACTGTAGCTCTGAAGAGTCTGAGTGTAGAAGTCACAGTCAGGATGAGCTGAGAGCAGTTTAGGAAACTGACAAAGGCTACTGTTTCCCTGTGCGAGACTGCAGAGCAACACATCCATTGAGAAGAATAAACAACTCAGCTCTAGATTTTTCTTCCAAAGTAGGTTTATATTTGACTCATGTAAAGAAAATGAATTGAAACTGATTTTCTCCACAGCATTGAGCCAATCAGCCTTCCTAAGATGCATCCTAAATTAGAGAATAGAATCTCTTCTGGGACAGGAGAAGGGCAAGCAGATAACTACTGTGTTGCAGAAAGCTACAGACATTTCAAGGCCAATCCCCAGCCTGACCCAAGTCATGCTCCTTTTATATGACTTGACTTGAAAATTGTGCAGCTCTGAAATGGAGAGGAATTCTTCCCAACTATCAATCTATGCAGAGTTCTTTGGGGAGTTTATATACTCTTTATCTGCTCTACAGACAAAAACAAAAATATAACAACAACAGTAAAAAAAAAAAACCTTCAAAATTCAAGTAAAAGCAAGAATGGAAGCAGGGAAGCAAATTCTAGCTGCAAACCACCAAACCCATAATTTTACACTCTACAAGCATCTAAATAAACAAAATCATGCTGTATAAACACTTCTGATAAAGGACTAACACAAGTGTTTAATAGCCCTAGGGGAAATAAAAAGACAGCATAAATATGTTTTTTTCACAAAAGGCACATTCTCTGTAGTTTTAGAAAAATTATTATTTTCAAAGAAACAGTGATGTCTCTCTAATTTCCCACTTAACGTAAGTATCATATACAAAAATGTAAATTTAGGGAGATAACGATGTTTATGAATTGAGAGTGCCCATAATTCCCAGTAAAGAGTTTACTTTGAGTAACTTTCTGAAACTTTAAGGTATGATATAGTCAGTAAATATAGTGTGCATTTATTTAATATTATACAGAGAACTACTTCTGTGTCCAACCCTGAAGATGAGGACAGATTGCTCTGCAGTGTCCCCAATTTATTAATGTCCCAAATAAACACATTTAATAATCCACAAGAATGTTTTGGTGAGCATAACAACAGAGCAAGTACATGAGTAATCTTGAAGTATTTTACTCAGGCTATGGTGAAGGGCTTCCCTGGTGGCTCAGTAATGCCAATGTGGGAGACACTATTTCGATCCCTGGGTTGGGAAGATCTCCTGGAGATGGAAATGGCAATCCACTCCAGTATTCTTGCCTGGGAAACCCCATAGACAGAGGAGCCTTGCAGGCTACAGTCCATCCGGTCACAAAAGAGTCAGACATGACTTAGCAACTGAACAATGAAAAACCTCGTGAAGAAGGAGGAGCTATTTTTTATACTAAAACAGACTATTCATTGGAAATGATTGGGATATCTTTGTCTGCCACATTCAGCATCTTCTTACTCTGGATGATGCTGAGTACATGTAAACATCTCTGCATTTTGGTCTTTCCATTTCTGTAATCCAGGAAGACCACCTACCTTCTCTTTCTTTCTTTAGACTGGAAAGAATACAGCTGATGGAATTTGAATTCTTGTTCAATCATATATATTAAGATATCCCTAATCTCCTTAAACACATACTTATAGACTGCATCTTTTAATCTGGGTGACCTCTAAAAATTACTTAATCACATAACAAGGTATAGCTAATTCCTCAAAGTGGCTAATTACTCTGCAGTTGGTAGGATTCTTGAGGCCTTATTCCTATACATAGGAGGTACCAAGATGTTTGCGAGAAAGAACTCATTCCAAAGCCATGAGGAGATGGAGAAGAGCCAGTGAACTGATATTGGAAAGGAGGGATGACTCTGGACACAATTTGTCACCTAGATTACACTCTGGCTCAGCTCCTATAGCCTCATGGCCAAGTTTATGGAGGATAAAATTTGAGTAGAAGAACAAGTAGAAGTTAAAAAGCTAGTCTTTCTAAAGTCTCTCTGGGGCATTATGCGCGCAAAGCAGCTGGCCCATAGGCACCAGGAGTGGCGCTAATCGTGGTGACATTACTGACCATGAAAGCAGCAACATTAGTGGAAGCAGAGTTTGCTGCAGCTGCGGCTGTTTGTCATGTCCTACTTGGGCAGAGTTACACTTGGGGTAGATCTCGTGACATCTTTTTCTGTAGGCAGTGGCAGCAGCAGAAGCAGCTGTGGTGGTGTTTTTGGTGGGAGGCACAGCTGCCACCAGGATCTTCATCACCAGGAATCAAAACAAAAGAAGGAGAGAATTCAGACACGCCATGGTAGTCAAGAGGGTTAGTTCTCCAAGCACAAGGGAGAATCCCCTTGGGACACGCAAGCTCCATCAGTGAAAAAGACAAAAATGGTTCCTTCTGAACACACAATGATAAACTTTGACAAATGCTATTTGGCTATTGATGCTGATGTCCTATCTCCAGGCTGAAATGATTTGGGAAATCTAGGTCACATACCATATGCCCCACCAGCTACGCCTGTCTGGCTGGAGTCACTCACTGTTGTATTTGAGTGTAAAGGCCAAGAAATCTTTGCTACCAATGCATGCTACTTTGAGCTGCGTTTGTGGTGCTCTGTCATTTCAATGACCAATGTCAAGACCTGTATTTGTGGCAATACAAGTGTTGACCCCTTTAGTGAGCATGAATAAAAATCTAAAACTTTCCCATACTAACTAGGCCCTTCCACTCTGAAGGTCTGTCATTGCATGATGTCTTTCTGAGAAAAGCAGCTGCAGGGGGATTCCCTGGGCATGGAGACTCATGCTTTCTGCCAGGTGACCCTGCCCTGGTCACAGTTAACTGGTCCAAGGACTGATGCTTGATACAAAAGCAGTCCATTTCGAGGCTACTACAAAAGCTTTTGAGCACGGATGGTGACAGGCTGAACTAATCAGATTCTCTCTCTGGGTGAATTTGAATGCCAGATATCCAAAGAGATTTGGCAGAGCAGTGGCATGGGATGAGAGAGACAGAGAAAGGAGGCAATAGGGAGATGTCACATATAAGGAGTAAGGAGATGCTCAGAAGCAAAGAGGATAAGAGCAGAGAGTGCTGGTCAGAAGTGGCAAAGTAGTCTCAGAAGAAGGGAAAGCAGAGATAACTTGAGATCCTCTAGGAGGATGTGTAACAGTAGGAAGCATTATATTCTGATGTCATTCTATTGGCTTGGCCAAAAAGTTCATTTGAATTTTTCCATCAGATGTTACAAAAAAAGCTAAACAAACTTTTTGGCCATCCCAGCAGATTCTGTTCTAGTTCCTTGAGGCCTGAATTAGCAGCTGCTGTTAGTAAACATTCAAACAACTTATTATAAATTTTTATTTAGGATAAATGGTAAACTCGAGAGAGAAATCAAAGTATTTGAGAGGCAGATCATTTAATATAGAGAAAAATGCATGCTTTTGTTTGCTTGTGTAGAAAAATATTCATATGTGGGACAGTTAATCCAGGCTTCAAAATATGCCATATATGCCAATATAAAACTCATTTTTTTTGCCCCATTACTACTATTTCAGTGGACATCTTGTGTTTCACTGTCATTGCAAGGTTCTCTGCTCCTTGTAACCTGAAAGAGCTTAGAGTCCTCCTTTTGCTATATATCTTTAAAATAAAATCCCCAGACCTGAATACCTAGAGTAGGTCTCTGCTCATCCCAACCTCCAAGAACATGAGAGAAAGAGTGGGGGGTAAGTTTGTGCTGCCACCTGGAAACTGTATATATAGAACCTTTGAATAAATTTGTTGAAGTTACAAAGAGCAGCCTGCAGGAAAAACAAAATTAGTCTTCAAGAGCCAACTTCCTAGTTTGTAATTGTAATATGAAGTTTCTTCCTCTTTCTTACAGCTACTCGTCTCCTCTTTTCCTAACCATCACTTATACTGTACCATTCCTGTTAAGAGAGTTGCACTTGACTTATGTTCCAATAAGGTCCTAATAGATGAGCTAACACATTCACACCATTCAGACCACCCCCCACCCCCGCCCACCACTGCGAAAACGTGTAAAAATAGAATGAACCGAGTGTGTTCACAAACGCTAATTTACCACGAGGACAAATGTTAAGCACTGAGGGTCAACATGGTTTCTGGTGCTCTTTGCAGAAACAGAACACTATAGCGTGTAACAGAGCTGCATCGAAAGATCGTGCCTTTGGACATTGTCATTTCTCTTAGCTGCTAAAACTGCTGCTTCAGTAAAATCAAAGTTTAATTCAGTTCTTGACCAAGTGAACAATAAACAACAAAGAGTCATCAATAACATTTGGAGGGAGGAAAAAAAAAATTAGTGGGCCTTTGATCTGGCACATATTGAATTGTCTTATAAAGCTATAGCAATGAAAACTGTGGTTTTTGTGTAGACCTCTAATCTGAGATATTTTTTGCATAATCACACCAAAATGATCCTACAAAAGTATAAAATACATTTTTTTAAAACTTCCAAGAAATTTGTACCAAAGACATCCTTGACACTTATTCTATTTCTAAACCTGACACCAAAAATGAACTTTTACTTTATACAGTGCTATTCTGTTGGGATTTTAAATCACATGTTAATTAATTAATCACTGCATTAATTTTGCAGTTATATCAATTCAATAAAATACTTTAAAAGTCTAAGTAAGCCAGCCTCCCCAAATAAATTTATCCTATTCTGCTAATTACATTTATAAGTTTCATATAACCCACATATATCACTGAGAACATTATATAAATGTTCGTGTTAAATCTAAACATCCCCACCTTCTCTACCTATTCTCCTGTAGTGTCCACTTTACATAGGTTTATCAATAAGGCCATAGTAAGCAGAAAAATGAAAGCATTGAAAGGCAGATCATTTAATATATAAATGAATTCTCAGAAAATGCTCAAACTTTTTGCTTACTTTGCTTACATGATGAAGTAGTCATGAGTAGGACAGATAACCCACGTTTTAAATATATATTGTATACTAATGTAAAACGTTTGTGTTATTTTCCTTCTTGGTCATGAGGCCAGGCCACATCCTGATTAATAGAAGTGAGGTTTTTCCTACTGTTAGCAATCCTGGGAAATGGTTACTCCTGGAGCAGATGTGAGTCACCGAGAGCTTTCATTAGTGAGCGTGGGAATGTGAGGGGGAGGGTTTGACGGGGGTCGTGAGCTCTCCCTGGCCCATAAAGGCAGACAAGGAGCTCTGTGGGCACTGTGGCTACATCTTTGCATGGAAGCAGCTACTGTGGCAAGAATCCTAGCGTATTAGGTGGGCAGTCCCCTGGTAGCAGGTCAGGTTCAGCCATCTGGAGCTCTCTAGCCCTAGAGAGCATGTCTAGCTTTCACACCACCATGAATGGGAGGACAGCACAGCCAGGAATGAATAGAGACCTTTTGAGAACCCTGTTCTCTCCCTGGGACGGAGTGAAGCACCAACAGGGAACATCAGAATGACCACGGATGGCTCAGGAATTTGCTGAGGATGTCTATTTCACACAGTACTTACTGATGAAATGATTGCTTACCCATGAAATGATTGCTTTTTAGGTCGTATGGAAACACCCTCACTTCAAAACAGTCATATAAATACAATCACACTAAAATGACTGCTCCTAAAGCACAGTATCAGAATCTTCTATCCTGACAGGGAAATGGAACAGAATATGTGAAGTTTGAATTCGATCTTGTTTTTGCCACATAATTCTTTATTCTAAAAAAATTTCACACACAAGCCCAAATTTCTGGGAAAAAATTAAAAATGGCCTGGTAAGAGGAGAATTGGGAGACCCAGAATCTCTTCTCTCAGCAGAGAGATCTGCTTCCTGCCCACTGCACACTCTTTCTTAAGCCACATCTCAAAGGCTCTGAAGAACCCTCAGAACTGTGAGTCAATACATAGAGATATCCTGGGACTGAGTCTAGAAAACACTCTGACAAATCTTTGGGAATTTACAATGTACTATAATTGGCATTGGGCTTCCCTGGTGGCTCAGCTAGTAAAGAATCTGCCTGCAATGTGGGAAACCTGGGTTGAGAAGATCCCCTGGAGAAGGGAAAGGCTACCCACTCTAGTATTCTGGCCTGAAGAATGCCATTGACGGTAATGGCGTCACAAAGAGTCAGATATAACCGAGCGACTCTCACACACACACACGTAAATCAAATAAGCAGGGGAAGAAAATGGATAGAAAATAAATAAATGAGGGGGAAGCTGGGAAAAATCTGAAAGAAGTCACATCAAAATATTACTTGTGGTTATTTTTTGATGATGAGAGTATCAGTGATTTTTTTTCATGCTTTGCTTTGCTTTCCATCTTTCTGTATTAGAGGAGCTTATAGCACATAGATTGTCTTTGTAATGAGAATAAATAATAAAGGAACTTGAATTGAAAATCTAAACAAGCAAATGCAGAACATAGCAGCGTCTTGTAGGACATTTTGTTTCTACCGCATACCAAGGGGAAAAAGTAGAAAGACAAGCCAGGGTGTGAAATGAGTCAGATTGAGGCAAATCTGAGAGCTCCTTAGTGACTCAGAAGTGAGAGAGAGATGGTTTTGAGTGAGAATGAAATCAGCAGCTAACATTTATCTCACATTTGCTCATTCTCTGCTCACAGAGCCTTCAGCGTCCAGGGCAGACAAAGGGCGATAACTGTTGGTGATGGGCTGTTTGTCAGCCTGATTTCCGAGGAAACAAGGTGAAATGGGAATAAGCATATTTTACCATTTAGGCTACAAATGCATCAGAAGTAAGAAGCCCTGTGTTGTGTCTAGATATTATTTTTCGTCAAGACCTTCCTTTTGTAAGCGCTTTCTCTTGTGACTAAATTTTTTTCAATGTTGAATAGGTTGGCTTGTTTTAATTTTCCCACTCTCTTTCAAACAACCCAGGGAATGAAAAGTTAAAGTACCTATTTATTTTCCTTCTTAAGCTGAAAGTAACACACAGCAAAATTACCTTGGAGTTGTTCTGCTAGACACCACATTATAGAATAAGTGGAGGTAGTTTGAGGCAGTCGATGTGCTAATTTTTCAGTGTTTGTTGAATTTAACTGTATACTGGTGCTTACACTGTGCTTGCCATCAAATTTCCCCAGAATATATTCTCAGAGGCAGAGGTGAGTGATGTTTCACGTCAGTTTATTTTCTGCAGGTCTCACAATATGGGAAGTGATGTTGTTTGACCGGAGAGCTGTTGAGTTGCTGCTTCTACTGCTCAGTGTTGCTAACAGGGAAGGCTTAGGGGCTGACTCCCAGCAAGAAGCTGTTCTTCCTGCCAAAGGGGGATTGAAAACCCCCAGGGTCTGTCCACTGAGATCCCACATTGGGCTACAGAGAAGAGTTCTAGCTGAACAGACAGAAACCCTAAAACACAGCCAAGCAGGCTGGTGGCACTTGCTGAACACGAAGGATAGAAGCAGAGCTTTTCACAGAAGTCTATTGGTAAGCTCAGGCTTCCCTGATGGCTCAGATGGTACAAAATCTGCCTCCAGTGCAGGAGACCTGGGTTTGATTCCTTGGTCGGGAAGATCCGCTGGAGAAGGGAATGGCAGCCCACTCCAGTATTCTTGCCTGGAGGATCCCATGGACAGAGGAGCCTGGTGGGCTGTGTCCACAGGGCTGCAAAGAGGTGGGCATGACTGAGTGACTAACACTACTGGTAAACTCAGTGCTTAAGACTGTTTTGGCTGCAGACGAAGATGGAGAGCTATCTGAGTGTAATCATTAGGGTGTCAAGGGACAGGTGAGATCCACAAGGGACTCCCCAGAACTGAAGAGAAATTCTAGGTGGGCCAGCACCCTTTTCTTGCACATCCTGATCAAGGATTATCACTTCCTTGAAAGCAGGATCTAGGGGTTGATTAGAACTCACTGTCTATCTTTTCAATCTGTTAACAAGCCACAAGTTGTCATACTACTGCTTCAGTAGTGTGTGTCCAGCCAGCGTGTCCTGTGATATCTACAGATTCTCTGCAGGTCTTGTAAAAAGACGATCGCAATGGCTACCCTTTAAGTATCAGTTTTGTGAGGTTACTTTATAATCTTCACTCCTAATTATAATAGTCCTTCAAAGTCCCTATTTTCAGGATCAGGGTGAGGCAGATGATATACTCACTATAGGAGCAAAATTTAAGGGGGCATCAAAAAACTCAGTACTTGACAAAATATTCTAATGTGATATTTAAAAAAATCCAAATTAATACCAAAACTCCATGAAGAATAAAATGTAATTTGAAGTAAAAATGAGCCATGTGTCTCACAACTGTGTACTATTATACAACAGAAAAACAGTCACTCCCGGTCAGCCTGTCCACATCAGCCACTTGATTAGAGTTGGTGATGGTGTGTGAGCAGATTGGGAAACACAGAATTTTTACAAATTTTTTTTTTTTTTTTGCTGGAGAGCTTCTATTGCTTTTTTTCACATGATTCAAAATATGGAATTGTGTGTTTATAAGTGTATGTATCCTCTACTTTCAGGCCCCAACATGGCCCAACAAAGCACTACATATTATTTTCCTAAATTTAGAGATGTGAGCTACCTTCATGGAAACTAGTGAGTGTGCAGGCTGGGGTTCTATCGCAGCTCTGTTTGTCCAGCCAAGCGCGTTACATCCCACAGACTGTAGTTAGTTCTGTAGGGGCAACATTCCTTCATGTTATGAAGAAAATTTTAGCTCCCCAGTGGGCAAAGCTGACTTCCCTGGTGGCTCAGAGATTAAAGCTTCTGCCTCCAATGCGGGAGACCCGGGTTCGATCCCTGGGTCGGGAAGATCCCCTGGAGAAGGAAATGGCAACCCACTCCAGTATTCTTGCTTGGAGAATCTCATGGACTGAGGAGCCTGGTGGGCTTCAGTCCATGGGTCACAAAGAGTCGGACACGACTGAGTGACTTTACTTACTTAGTGGGCAAAGCCATGTAAACAGCATGTCTTAGAGGCACGGTGCTTCCCATGGGTATGTCTGGCTCCAGAGGTGACTTAGAAGCAACTAGACAAGACCTGGGTCACTGATGTTTCAATCTTCTCCAACACAAGTCCTTCTGTCTGATGCTTTGTAAAAATGAAATTATAGTTTTTTTGTCTGTTTCACATAATATACCATGATGTGGAAAAGGTCAGAAGGTACAGCCAGGTACAGCCTGTTGTCAGACCCAGGCTCACTTCTACTTGGGAGTTCTAATTCTTTCCCACTTCCTCTGTGCTGCTCCCTTGCCCTATTCTGGGAAAGGTTACAATAGTGATGCTATAACTTGACTCTTCGAAGCTAGTAATTTCAATTATTATGACATAATTAAGAGCTTTCTCATTCCTCTTTCCATCAACTCTTGTATGCAAAACTAGCCAATTTATTTGCTAAGACTTATTCAAATGATAGTTGCTTTTCATTCAGGCACCCTATTGAGAGACAAGGCATACAATATAATTCACTATAAGAGGTTCCACTATAAAAGGTTCCACTATAAAGTAAAATTTATTAGCAGTAATTTAGAATAGTGCTTGAAGTTACTATACAAATTGCAGCTTGCTTTCTATTTCTGGGAGGTTGTGCTATTTTGTAAAGGTACAATACCTTGAGGCTTAAGGAGAAAGAGGGTGTGTGTGTGTGTGTGTGTGTGTGTGTGTATGTGTGTGTTTAGATCTGCTCAGCAGGGCTTTTTGGTTTTCTTTTGTTTTTAAAATCAAGACTTTGTTTCCTCAAATACCTCAGTGGGAAATGAGTTGCTTGGTAACCCCCACTGACTGGAGGCTGTTGAGCTACAACCCCAAGGAAGCTGCCTGGAAGAGGACCGCCTTCAGCAATGCTGCACTCAGAGGATCTCCTGTGCAGAGAGCTGCAAGCAAACAGACCAGAACTCCAGAGCCTGGCTTACTTGAATCTGTCCCCAGTTTATTACATATTTTTGTCACACATATAATCATTTGTTTGCAGTCTGGTAACATAAACCACTCGAGAAATGGAGGCCAAACTATTGGTAAGAAGCTTCTAATCCACGTTTAATATCTCACAACGTGTGTGGTAGGCAACTGAATGATTTATCTTGTTCTCCTCTGTCTGCTTCTCAAGTTCTGTGTACTTCCCTTCGGATGGAAGTCATCTGTTGTCCAGCTTGCAGTGAGTTACGAGCATTTGAAATTCAATGTGAAGAGAGTGGAAACACCTTTTCCCTGGTTTCTCTTTTCCTTGTGTTTTTCTGCTGACTTTTTGTCCAGAGATAGGTTTAAAATATCAAACATTAAGAATCCAGGGAAAACAAGTTGAACAGTGGAGGCAAACACTGTGGTTTGCTGTAGAAGAGGCAAAATATTAAATACATTGTTTCATCTGGTGGTCACAACAATCCACTACAGTGTGTGTGTATGTGTGAATGTGGTGTCTATATATGTGCGTGTGTGTGTTTTGGGAGTGGGGTCCTATTATTTTCTCAGTTTTACAGATTAGTACCTGCAGCTTAGTGATGTAAAGTAACCTTCAAGGTCACACTGCTGGTGATTTGCAGGGCTAGGAATGAAGCCAGGCAATCTTAATCACTATGCTACACTATATTGCTGAGATGGATTTAAATTACTCAGTTCAGGGACAGAGAAGTTGACTACATTGTTAAGGCTTAATGCTCAGATATTAAAATCAAAATAACTCAATTGGTCTCTTGGAAAGATGCTCAGAATAAAAGAGCCTCTGCCTGGTGTTCATCTCCAAAACAGTGTGATTCACTGAGAAGGTTAAAACATCCCTGCTTTGCTGCTGCAACAGCACAACATGACTTTATGGCAGAATTCTGGGCCATCGGAATCTTCCCTGGATAATTATAAAGCTCTGCTTACCCAGACAACCTGAGTTTATTGGTCTCTGGGAGGGACAAAAGAAAAAGGCAGGGGAAAGGCCGAGGAGATGGTGTGAAAGAGGCCCTGGGGAAAGGGACTGAATCAGGACTTCTCTCTGTGCTGGTGGAAATGAGCCCTACTCCTCTTTTGTTCCTGCTCCAAGTTACTTGGCATCCTTTTCTTCTCTTTTCTTGATTCTATTAAACTCCCTCGGGGCAGAATGATAGTCGCAACAGCCAATTAGGGGGACACTGAAGGGAGAAGGGCCTCCAGTGACAGCTCCTCCTCTGTCCACAGAGAAACAATCACTTCCCTGGAAGTGGTTGTAATTGGCCTTCTCCTTTCTTCTCCCATCCTCCCCATCCCTGCCCTCTCAATCAAGCTCCTTGGCCTGAAGCTAGCAAATTACAGGGACCAGAACAGCACGCATAGGCTCCCACGCAAGTGGTTTGAATTAACGTGCAGGCAAACCCAAATCTGCTGGGATCAGCCAGTGCTCGTCCCCAGTCCCCACTTACACCAGAGTGGTTTTCAAGGTGTGCGTTTAGACCACCTGCATCAGGCTCACGTGGGAGCTTGTTAAAAAGGCAGATTCCTGGGAGCCTCCCAGATCCTCTAAGTCAGAAGCTTTTAGGGTGATGCTGGGAAATCAGCATTTTTAACAAGCTCCCCTGGTAATTCTTGAATATGCTCTCGTTTGAAAAGCACAGCCCTGTCACTTGCCAAGTGCTTTTCTGTAGATGGCCAGGCTCAAACCCCAGGTTCTCGAGAGATTTGTTTCCTTACGTGCTTTTCTGTGCTGAGCTGTTGTCTAGCATCTAAACCAGTAAGTCCTCTGTCAAGAAGACCCGAGAAACCAGAGTCAATTCCTTGCCAAAGGTGACAATGAAAAGAAAATCACACATGCAAAAAAAAAAAAAAAAAGTTAAGACCAGCAGTGAGATATATGTAGCGGAGGATGGAGGGACTTAGTCTTAGCTGAATTTTTGTCACAAGGCCTGGGCTCAAATCTGGTTTTGTCATTTTTGCCTCAGTCTTTTCATCTGTCAAACAGGAGTAATAAATTTACCTCATAGGGTTGTTGTTATAATTAAATGAGTTAATCCGGTTAAGTGCTTAAAACAGCACCTGGCTCAATGGTAGTAGCTAATTAACCAAGGTGGCAGAGAGTGGCATGTTTCTTACCCACAATTCAATAAATCCATTGTGAGTCTCCAAGTTATAGTTTGTAGAACTTAAGTATTAATATCATCCTTTCTGTCTTCAATAAAGATGTAAGAAAAAATTAACAGAATCAAATGTTAAGAAAGGTTACAGTGTACTTTACACAGGGATTTCTCTGTTTTAGCACTAGTGATATTGAGGGTCTGGTAATTGTTTCTTGGGGTTTTCCAGGTGCTGCTGTGGTAAAGAATCTGCCTGCCAATTCAGGAAATTCAAGAAATGTGAGTTTGATCTCTGGGTCTGGAAGATCCTCTGGAGAAGGAAATGGTAACCCACTCCAGTATTCTTGCATGGAAAATTCCATGGACAGAGGAACCTGGCAGGCTACAGTTCATGGGGTTGCAAAGAGTCAGACATGACTGAGCGGCTGAGCACACAATTATTTCTTGAGAGTCTGGGAACTGTCCTGTGAATTGTAGATTTTTTTACCAGCATCAGTGACCACTACCAATAACAGCCACCCTCACCCCAGTTGCAACAACTAGTGATGTCGCCACAAATTCCCAAAGATCTCCTGAGGCAGAGGGATGAGGCAAAGTCACTCCCTGCTGGGAATCGCCTTATATTCATTAGTTTACATTTTCAGAAATGTCCATAAAAATTATATTCTCTCATTTTCTAAAACCTCTCTAAGATAGGGAATGCAAATAATCTATCATTGCTCCCAGTTTACAAATTAAATGATACTGAAATTAAGCAGTTTGCCCATGGCCACCTAGCTGTTCTCAGAAGGTTAAGCTCCCAGTTTAGTCCTCAAGTAATTGATGCCTTCCACATCCATGTCCATGAAGGGTAAAACTGCTGTATGCCAACTAAAGTCTTGTAATTTCTAGTGACCTTTCCTCATTTTAGTTTGGCACAGATTGAGTAAGCAAGTAATGTAAATTCAGTCTTGCCCTTCAAGCATATTCCTCAATCATCTTCTTCCTAGAAACTACTCAATAATAATGAAAGAGGGTCGATAGGCTCCTATACCTCAGGAATACGGTTCCTTATTCTTTCCTTAGATGTTCATAGAATAGTGGCATGTACATGCTGGTTACTGTGCTGCCCAGTAAGGAGACCAAGATCATTAGGAGGGAGGAGCATCCCTTTCAGAGCTCACCAGCTAGATGAGGATCAATGCCATACAAACACATGGCGATAATGTGGGCAAGATAAACAAGGCTGGCAAAGCAGGCAGGTATGAAAATGCTCTGAGTTGGAGACACTGCAAGAGTCTAGATTTGATGGAATATTCTATGTGACAAGTGGCAGGACATAAAGCTAGACAGGGAAGGACTGATCAGATCATAAAGGGGATGAAGTCCCCTTGGGACTGGATCTTATCCTGTGGGTGATGGAGAGATTCTGGAAAGAGAGGCCTGACCACACTGTTTTAAGACAATGAGTCTGGCCCAGGCCAAAAAGGAGGAAAGAACAGAAAAGAGGGACACTTTTGTTCTGTATGAAATTAAAACCTCCAATATTTACGGCCAATTTCTCCCCCCTCCAAAGATCCTAAGAAAAAGAATAAATCTTTAACAGCAGAAAAGATACAGCTGCTTTGGCCTACATGTAGAATCCTTTAATACTGTCTTCTGGATGATATACATGTGTGTTTATTCAAGCCTCAGATTTAATTGGATTTAAATAAGAATCTGAGCACAATCACCCAAAAGGCCTGACAGAAATAGGAGAGTAGCAAGAGGTCAGGGAAGACACATCCTGTCTGTTCCTATGAAAAGTAGATTCAAGCCGTCCCCACCTGCCTCTTCCTCTCCTTGTAGTAAAAAGCCACTTTTTATATTACTAAGCAACAAATACCCATTTGGAGAGCCTACACTCAGCAACTCCCATCCTCCCCTTTACCACCCAAACCGGCAACCGAATGCTATAGTTTGGATTTATTTCTTTTGTTATCTATATCAAGCACGATGAAAAAAAATTTTTTTTGTTCTGCTCTTGGCTTTCACAAAGAACTGCTTCATTCTCAATCCAGCTATAAAGCTAAGTACAGTTGGGATGCCGGCCATCATTTTGCAGCTTTAGTTCGGCATGTACACTTGGAGAGCTTGATTCTTTTCTTGTACTTAGAGTTGGCTGCCTGCTCTTTGAGGAAGCTCTTAGCAGGTAAGGGTCACCCAGGCATTATGGCCTCATGTTCTGAGTATACAGCCTTCATATGCACACAGTTAACTAGATCTCTTTTACTCTTGGAAATGAATTGTGTTTTTTGGGGAAATTAAAAACCAGGGTTGCAGAGGAGAGACCAGCAGAGCCAGGGTGGCAAGAAAGGCACCTGGGGGTTTGAGGCTATGGTTGCTTACTGATTACCATGCAAATATCCAGTACTGTAGCTTGTGCTGCAGCCTGTGCTATATTCTGCACAAGTGGAATGTCAGCTCTGGGTGTAATTGACTCTAAGGTAGAAGGTAGTTCTGCCCCATGTGCAACCCTTGAATGAAGAGAGAAGGGAACTTTTTCTCAAAGGAAGAGTCTTCACTTTATGACTGAGAACCTCGACTATAAAATTTGTTGAGAATTCACCCTGATTTTTCTTTGCCAGTTTCTAAAGTCCTCCTGATCACTCTACAAATCCTTTTGAATCCTTGTTCTTGGAAGAGTTGTGCAAATAGCTGTCAGAGAGACAAGGATAACCTCATAATGAGTGTGGAAAAGAACTCTTTCTATGAGTGTGAGAGAGCAAACAGAAGGGGAGAAAGAGAAACAGTGCCCAGCCGAAATGCAGGAAGCAATACTTTCAACAATGTTCCTGTCCCCACAGCTTTTCAATCAGCTTTATGCATTTGGGGCTGCCAGGGCATATTGCTCTAATAATAATAATAAATACTGCATAGAAACAAAATAAAATTGTTTAGGACTGAGCAGGGGAAGAAAACTCAAGCCTGAGATCAATCCAGTTTTCATCCCAGTGTAAGTGGCTGTGCAGGGAAATGAAGACGATATTGGAAATTTCTGCTCTCTTGGAACTTTCAGGCAAGGCAGTGGCTGTTTTTTCTAGAATGCTTAGAGAAAACTGTCTTGTCCAAAGCAAAGCCCACCTATAGCTATCGATTTTCCTATATCCTCTAGCCACTAATTAAAAATTAGAATCAAAATAGCGAGAGAGTAAAGAAATAGTCCTCCAGATGTAGTAGGCCATACTACACCAATTCTGAACACCAATTCTCTGTCTTTCTAAAAAACCCTTGAATTTTGTTTGAATGTGTATCTGCCCCTTACCCCCCAAGGAGGAACCCAGATCAGTTAGCACTATCCAATAGAAATACAAAGTCATATATGTAATTAAAAATGTTCTAGTAGTCAGAAGTTTTTAGAAAGAATAAACAGATAAAATTCATTTTAATATTTTATCTAACATATTATATTAATATATGATAAATATATAAATTATTAATGAGATGCTATGTAATTTTGATACTAAATCTTTGATATCTAGAGTATCTTTTTCACTTGCAGCACATTTCATCTTAGACAAGCCACATTTCAAAGTGCCCAGCAGCCTTATGTGGCTAGCAGCCACCATATCGATCACTGACGGTCTAAGTTGACTGTATTCCCTTGGTAACTGTAACTCATCTGTTGCCTAAGGTTCCCAGCAGGGCTGACAGCAGAGTGGGCAGAATTTCTCTTTTTTCTCTCCTCCTGGATAAGAAGAAGAAAGAATAAAGGCCTGGTTATCACTCTCAGCCTTCTTGGTATTACAAGGGGAACTAGCCTTTGGATGACATTGACCGTGAATTCAGCAGAGAGGAGAGAAAGAAAGAACCTAGGGTTTTGGTGACATTACTGGGCTCCTTATCAAAGTTGGAGTTTGCCCCGACTCTGGGCTTTAAAATTTATTGAGACAATATTTGTTCTAATGGTTTAAATGGTCATGTGTTACTTACAGCCTAAAGAATCCTAACTATATATAACTTGAAGCTGGTATGTGGTCATTCTTTGGCTTATTAACACATACCTCCTTTTATGAGGGGCTTCTCTGATGGCTCCGTGGGTAAAGAATCCCCCTGCAATGCAGGAGACTTGGATTCGATCCCTGGGTTGGGTCCCTGGAGGAGGAAATGGCAACCTACTCCAGCATTCTTGCCTGAAAAATTTCATGGATAGAGAAGCCTGGTGGGCTGCAGTCCATGGGGTCACAAGGAATTGGACATGACTGAGCACACGGCACATAGCACACAGGGTTATGAAGTGGTAGAAGGAGAACTAACATGGAAAGCACTTGAATTCACTGCATTAAATATATTTAAAATGTACAACATAATAGCCACATATGTGAGCAAGAATCATCAGCAAAGCAGTCATGTTCACTTTCTGTTCCAGAGTTGGGCATCTGAATTCTGACACTGAACAAATCCTAAGGCGGGGGAGCGGGGGTAGGAGGAGAGCGGGAACCAACCTTACACCAGATTTACAAGAAAAGTTATCTTTATAAAATCTATGTGAACGAACTACAAAGTTACGAAGATGAAGGGAGAACTGTTCAATAAAACTAAAGCCAACCTTTCTTAAAGAGATACCTTTAGAAGTGTGGTTCTATTTTAAGTTTCCCACAAAGTGCTAATTAGAACATTCATTTCAATTAGAATTAGATTGCACTTCAGGAAGTGAATTATTAAATGACCTAGCACATTTTTATGTTTCCAAATGCTGAAACTCCCAGCTTTGGAGGACAACGAGTCTTTAATGATAATTTATTCCTCTCTCGTCCCCATTATTGCTAGATAGCTGGAAGCCCGAGATACTTACTGGTCTCTGGAGACCCCAATGTGGGAGTTTTTTGAAGAGGATACCAATTAGCCAGTTTGGTTTCACAGAAGCAAAGATTGCCCTGAGGTGAAAAACTCTGCCTCCTAGGGCACACCCTTGAACTTAAACTGTCTTTATTAGCTAATCACTAGAAGCCAGCAAAGAATTCGGCCTGTCCCCCATCATTTCATTATCTCTGCTCTTCAGCCTGAAAGCGTATACTTTCTCTTATTGTAAAGCAACAATAAAGGCAGCAAATTTACCATATACATAAAAGAGAACGACTACTTTCTACTAGTTTTAGTAGCTACTGCCTCCAAAAATTGCCTTAGGTCACCTAAAGTTGATTGCCCCTAGAAATAAACATCAGAAGGTTTTACATAAGTAATGGGCATTTTCAGGACAGCATAATTACCTGAGGCTCCAGGAAAGTGATAAGCAGCAGCCTCAAGGTGAACTATGGAATGAGGTTCGTAACATTGTACAGGAGACAGGGATCAAGACCATCCCCATGGCAAAGAAATGTAAAAAAGCAACATGGCTGTCTGAGGAGGCCTTACAAATAGCTGTGAAAAGAAGAGAGGCGAAAAGCAAAGGAGAAAAGGAAAGATATAAGCATCTGAATGCAGAGTTCCAAAGAATAGCAAGAAAAGATAAGAAAGCCTTCTTCAGCGATCAATGCAAACAAATAGAGGAAAAGAACAGAAGGGGAAAGACTAGAGATCTCTTCAAGAAAATTAGAGATACCAAGGGAACATTTCATGCAAGGATGGGCT
>SJXQ01008155.1:48121-134999 GCA_006408695.1 Aepyceros melampus
TGGTTTTTCCTGTGGTCATGTATGGATGTGAGAGTTGGACTGTGAAGAAGGCTGAGTGCAGAAGAATTGATGCTTTTGAACTGTGGTGTTGGAGAAGACTCTCGAGAGTCCCTTGGACTGCAAGGAGATCCAACCAGTCCATTCTGAAGGAGATCAGCCGTAGGATTTCTTTGGAAGGAATGATGCTAAAACGGAAGCTCCAGTACTTTGGCCACCTTATGCGAAGAGTTGACTCATTGGAAAAGACTCTGATCCTGGGAGGGATTGGGAGCAGGAGGAGAAGGGGACGACCAAGGATGAGATGGCTTGATGGCATCACAGACTCAATGGACGTGAGTCTGAGTGAACTCCGGGAGTTGGTGATGGACAGGGAGGCCTGGTGTACTGCGATTCATGGGGTCGCAAAGAGTCGGACACAACTGAGCGACTGAACTGAACTGCACGTTTGACTCAGACATAGGTAGAAAAAGGAACAAAAAGTCAACCATCATGTAAATAACAATTTTATTCCCCCCTACCCATTCATTTAATTACTTCATTCGGCACGATTTGGAGACACCATTATGTGCCAGGCACCATACTAGGCACCTAGGATCTTATGAGTGAAACAGAAGATATCTACCTAGAGGTAGATGCTCCCTTCTGGTTATGGCGTGTGCAGAAGGGCATGGAGAATGGTGAAGGAGCGTGTTAGTTAACACTGATTACAACTGCCTGGTCTGGCCAGCTAAGTAGCCACTGGCATGAATTCTCTTAAAACAGGAGGTAATGGCAACCCACTCCAGGCAACCCACTCTTGCCTGGAAAATTCCATGGACTGAGGAGCCTGGTGGGCTACAGTCCATGGGGTCGCAAAGAGTCGGACACGACTGAGCGACTTCACTTTCACCTTCACCGATAAAGAACATGGAAGCAATGAGCTGCCACCAACTGGTAGCATTCGAGAACGGTCAAAAGGAAAGAGAAACTGCCAATACATATGTCCTACCAACCTCCCAGAATTCTTCTTATTGAAGTCCATCTTGGTCGAGCACTGCCCACGCCACCAGGAAGGATCCTGAATAACAATGACAGGCCAGAGACAACCCAGAAACTAATGGCCTCACCATAAAGCCTGAGACTGCAAGCCACGTGACAGAGCAGTCCCCTGAGTGCCCTCACCTCCCTGCAACAGGCAAATTATCAATTCCCAGAAGGTGCCGACCCTGTGTACCTGAGAAGGCCAGGGAAGGCTTGTCCATCATGTTTCTCAACATCAGTTCAGTCAGTTCAGTTCAGTCACTCAGTCGTGTCCGACTCTTTGCGACCCCATGAATCGCAGCACGCCAGGCCTCCCTGTCCATCACCAACTCCCGGAGTTCACCCAGACCCACTCCCATGGAGCAGTGATGCCATCCAGCCATCTCATCCTCTAACGTCCCCTTCTCCTCCTGCCCCCAATCCCTCCCACCATCAGAGTCTTTTCCAATGAGTCAACTCTTCGCATGAGGTGGCCAAAGTACTAGAGTTTCAGTTTTAGCATCATTCCTTCCAAAGAAATCCCAGGGTTGATCTCCTTCAGAATGGACTGGTTGGACCTCCTTGCAGTCCAAGGGACTCTCAAGAGTCTTCTCCAACACCACAGTTCAAAAGCATCAATTCTTTGGTGCTCAGCCTTCTTTATAGTCCAACTCTCACATCCATACATGACCACAGGGGTCTGTATACTCGATATTTCTTTCGAATCTCTCAACACTTAACCACTTTTTTTGGCTATATAGTGATGCATGACTTCAAATCAATAAGAAACTTTTCCTTTGCTTGGAAGAAAGTAACTGTTTTTGAGTTTGCAAATGTCAGTATTTAATCATAAAACATTCATAGAGTAGTATCCTAGTCTTGTGGGAGTTCAGACTCCGGAGCAGGACTCCCTGAGTTTGAAACCCAAGCTCTGCTATTACCAAATGTATAACTCTGGTAAGTTGCTAAACCCCTCTGTTCCTCAGGTCCTTCATATATAAAATGAAAAATTTTATATAATTTTTATGCATGTGTATAGGGATACATGTTTAAAAGTTTATAGAGTTATTATGAGTATTAAGCAAATTAACTTTTAAAATTTTGTTTTAGTTGCTAACTTGTGTCTGACTCTTGTGACCCCATGGACTGTAGCCACCAGGTTCCTCTGTCCATGGGATTCTCAGGCAGGAATACGGTAGTGGGTTGCCATTCCCTTCTCCAGGGGATCTTCCTGGACCAGTGATCAAACCCATGTCTCCTGCGTTGGCAGGTAAGTTCTTTACCACTGAGCCACCAGGGAAGCCCAGTAGCATTACGCCTCTATACAAATGGAATTGCATGTTACTTGATGATATGATTTGAATACCAGTAAGTAAAGTGATATTTGAATATAATCAGATTTTCCTGAAATTCCTCAGGAAGGTATCTTTTGAGAGACCACAGCCCATCTCTCAGTGTATCTAGCACTGTCAATTTTTCTTTCATATTAGAACAAAAGTTCCTTTATCCCTGATCAAATACCAAGTACGATATAGTAACTTTATGTGTAAGGACTACATCATTAAAAAAGTCATGTTTTCAAACATTAACTTCACGTTGAGAAAGCACTCAGGAACTGATCTAGGGAAGAGTGAAGACCTCTTTCATCCCTTCTTACAACTGTATCCAGTTATTTGCTTGACCAGCTTTTCAGCCTTCTTGTCTCTGCTCAAATGTCATCTTCTCAATGGGTTCTGCTCTGTCCAACTGTCTACTACCTGATACTGTACACCTATCAGTTCCTTAGCATTTCAGAGATTAAAAAGACCAAGCTCAATTGTTTTGCTTTCTATGGTCAGAGAGAGCGCGAGCTATGCAGCTCACACACAGACTCTCCAAGCCAAGAAGAGAGCAGACTCTTAGACTAATCTTGTATAATGTGGGGCAACATGAAGTTTAAGGATTGGCAGAATTTCAGAGGCATGAATTCACTGGTAGATACAAGATTACTCCAAGAGACTGCTGTCTTTTTCTAACAATGTGTGATTTTCTCTCACCCTACACTCTCAATCTGACTTATCCTGCTCTGACCTTCCCCTCCCCCATTGTTACTTATCCCCTTCTAAGGTAATCGATATTTATTTATCATGCTTACTGTATATTGTCTGTTCCCCTCTTGCTAGATCATAAGCTCCACAAGTTGAGTATTATTAGTTGTTTTGTTTCCTGCTAAATCCCAGTTTTCTAGAACACTACTGGCACAGATTGAGCACACAGTAACTATTTGTTGAATTACTGACTGTTTAAACAATGTCCACTCCAAGCAAAAGTGAAAAAGACCAGTAAAGATTATTTATATACTTTTCCCTTCCTCCCTGAACAGTCTTGTCCCACAAACAAATAAGTCTTGTACTGTGATGCCATGATGATATACTAGGAACATATTTTATTAACTTTTTCATTCTCATGGGTATATCATTTTTTAGTTTAAATCTCTTTTGAGGGTGCTTCCAGCTTGGGGGACCCCGTCTTCAAGAAAAAAAATACATAATTATAAATCCAAAAAGTTGCTTGAAAAGAGCCCATGCAAATGGAGTCTTGACTCTTCAGCTTCATTCATTCCAGCTCTGCTGATAGAGATACAAGGCATCACTCCCTTCTCATATCATTTTGGAAGGAATTTCAGAGAGCAGAAAATTGGAGAAATAGTGATGTGTTCTAGCATAAGCTATGATGTCAACAGTAGATAAGATTAAACCCAGGGACTGAACCCACGTCTCCTGCATTAGCAGATGGATTCTTTACCACTGAGCCACCATGGAAACCAGGGTCAAGAAGCAACAGTTAGAACCAGACAAGGAACAATGAGCTGGTTCAGGAAAGGAGTAGACAAGGCTGTATGTTGTCACCCTGATTATTTAACCTGTATGCAGAATTCCTCATGTGAGATGCCAGGCTGGCTGGATCACAAACTGGGATTAAGACTGCTGGGAGAATTATCAACAACCTCAGATATGCAGATGATACCACCCTTATGCAGAAAGCAAAAAGGAACTAAAGAACCTCTGGTTGAGGGTGAAAGAGGAGAGTGAAAAAGCTGGCTCAAAACTCGATATTCAAAAAACTAAGATCACGGCATCCAGTCCTACCACTTCATAGCAAATAGAAGGGGAAAAAGTAGAAACAGTGATTTTACTTTCTTAGTCTCCAAAATCACTGCGAATGGTGCCTGTAGCCATGAAATTAAAAGACATTTGCTCCTTGGAAGGAAAGCTATTACAAACCTAGACAGTGCATTAAAAAGCAGAGACATCACTTTGCTGACAAAGGAGTGTATAATCAAAGCTAAGGTTTTTCCAGTAGTCATGTACAGATGTGAGACTTGGACCATAAGGAAGGCTGAGCACTGAAAAACTGATGCCTTCAAATTGTGATGGTGGAGAAGACTCTTGAGAGTCTCTTGGACAGCAAGAGATCAGACCAGTCAATCCTAAAGGAAAGCAACCCTGAATACTCATTGGAAGGACTGTTGCTGAAGCTGAAGCTCCAATACTTTGTTCACAGCTCATACAAAGAGCCAATTCATTAGAAAAGACCCTGATGCTAGGAAATATTGAAGGCAAAAGGAGAAGAGGGCAGCAGAGGATGAAACAATCAGATAGCATCATTGACTCAATGGACATGAATTTGTGCAAACTTCTAGAGACAGTGGAGGACAGAAGAGCCTGGCATGCTACAGTCCAAGGGGTCTCAGAGTCAAACACAACTCAGCGATTGAGCAATAACAACAAAGAGAAAAGCAAAGAAAAAAAATGCAATTTGATTCTTTCAATATAATACAAATTAAAGTGATTTACCTGAACCATTTAGGTTAATTACAACAAAGCACAATATGGATTACACATGTCATTAGTTTGATGGATTAACTTTGGCTGCCATGGAACTTGCACTTGATTCTATGCTGAGTCAAGGAGCTTCTTCAGTTTCTGACAATCAACTCAAACCTTTCAATATTTTTCTTAAACCAAGGGAAGGCTGGAATAGAGTCACCATGTATGGGGCATATGGGCTTCCCTAGTGGCTCAGATGGAGAAGGCAGTGGCGCCCCACTCCAGTACTCTTGCCTGGAAAATCCAATGGACGGAGGGCCTGGTGGGCTGCAGTCCATGGGGTCGCAAAGAGTCGGACATGACTGAGCGACTTCACTTTCACTCTTCACTTTCATGCATCGGAGAAGGAAATGGCAACCCACTCCAGTGTTCTTGCCTAGAGAATCCCAGGGGCAGGGGAGCCTGGTGGGCTGCCAACTATGGGGTCGCACAGAGTTGGACACGACTGAAGCGACAGCAGCAGCAGTGGCTCACGTGGTAAAGAATCTGCAATACAGGAAATCCAGGTTCGATCCCTGGGTTGGGAAGATCCCCTGGAGGAGAGCATGGCAACTCACTTCAGTATTCTTACCTGGAGAATCCTATGGACAGAGGAGCCTTGTGGCTACAGTCCGTAGAGTCGCAAAGAGTCAGTCAGACAAGCCTGAAGCGACTTAGAATGCACATATGTGTGAGACAAGTAGTAATCAGAGGGAAAGGAGATGCTAAATACACTAACAGTATTTATAGGCTCAAATGACCTTTCATTCATCTCCATCCAACACTGCATTGTCTGTTCAATCAGGTGATGCTTTGTTTAATAACTTGATTGATCTAAGCCTTCCCAACTATACTATGAGCTTCATAAAAGCAAGGCCCCCTTCCAAAGTGCTTCCTGCGCTCTCCCCTGCTTTGGAACCGTGTCTGGAACATAAAAGGGCTCAGTTAATAACTGCAGTGTGGATTTGTTTTATGAATGAATACATGATTTCAAGAAAAGTTGGCTCTGCTTAGAATCTTTCCCTTGGCAGAGCGTCTCCCTATTCTTCTTTTATTTATTTCTACATCAATAATTCCTTGTCTTTTTATGCCCAAGGCTGAAAGATTTAAATCCCTTTATGGGAAATTCCCTAATAGCAGCTGCCTTAGTCGGAACTAATTTGACCATCAAGACATGTAGTCTATATTTTGTCCTACTTATCACTTTCATTTTTGTTGTAATAAGTTAATAATGAATGCAGAGCAAGAGAAATGAAAAAATATTACAACATACTCTCTTTACCTAACTTGAGCATACATTTGGTCCATTAAGTCTAAAATATTTGATAGTCTTGAAGGGGAAATTGGCAACTTATGTTGTCTGAAGTTGGTGCTATTGTTTATTTGACATGTTTTCCACAGTCAGGTTACCAAGAGGTCCCAGGGTGAGAAATGTTTCTCCTTCCTGAGTTCAGTAATTCTGTCATCCAAAGGTCTGAGAGTTGTAACACTTGCTTTTGATTGTTTGGCTAGAAGTTTTTTGAAATGTCCTTTCTATTTTCAGAATGTATATTTAACACTAGAAAACCTGCTGGTAATTGTGCCAACAGTTAAGCTATTATATCTTTTAAAGAGCCTATTCTATTGCATGTGCTGGTTAAATGTAAGTCTTTGTAACTTAAGTTCAAAGGGCCACCTCTCCTTTCACCAGATTGCAGTGACTTTGGAATGCAGTGAATTCATGACCAGTTCTATTTCCATTAAGCCTGGCCCAGGACAAGTTTCCTCTTCAACAGCCCCTGTCCTTTGTTGTCATCCATCTCCTGAGTGTCTTTCTGATGCCCAGCTTGTATTTCCTGCCATGGACTTTTCCTGGGATCAGCCAAGCATACGTTCCATCACTGAGAGGAGCTGATGAGAATTAATTATCTATAAATGTGATTATGGATGATAATAAACTCTTCTCAGTCATGATGCTACAGCTTAGCAGGAGACTTTTAAAATATTATCACTTTGCAGACATAGCATTTTAATAAGTACACATATGGTTTCATTCAATACCGACAACCCTGTGAAGGAGAAGATGTGGCTAGAAGTAGTATCCTGATTTTTTGTAGATGAAAACATTATGGTTTTGAGGGGCTACAGAATTTGCTGGTGGTAACACGATAAGTAGAACATCTGAACCAAAACTAAGCTGAGTCAAGATACTCTTGCCTATTTCCACCACAAGGTTGCCATCATATGGGGTGATCAGATGAAATTTTAACAACTGAGACAGCCAATAGGAAGACCTAGGGGGTACTTCAATTTCTTAGTGCTTCCTGGATAGCCCTTCCCAATCCTTAGAGCTTTCTTCTTTTAGAGTTGCTTCTCTGACTCTGCAATCCTGTTCTCCCCCTCTCTCTCAAACAGAGTCTTATTGTTTCCTAAGCAGATTCCTCTTTCTCTGTCTGTACCTTGGAGGCCCCACGATTTTTGATCCTCTTCTTTATTCACACTCTATATTCTTTATGTGTACATCTTAGTATTTCCTTGACTTTAACAACCACCTTGAGGTTGATGACTTTATAAACCAAATCTTGAGCCTACATGAGTCTCTACAAAGAACTGGGCTGGTGCAGCAGTTGCCTGCTGGGAAGTTTTGGATGTACAATTATTACTCTATCAAGATATGGCCAATTCATTTCTACGTTACAGAATGAATGTTTAGAGCTGGGTTTGTGCCCCACTTCTGTTCACATGTTAAAGTCCTAACCACTCAGTGTGATGGTATTAGGAGGCGGGGCCATTGCGAGATGAGATAATGAGGATGGAACCCCCCTCCATCTAAAAGGATTAGTGCTTCTGCAAGGAAAGGAAGGGACACCAAAGCTGCTTCTCTCTGCCATGTAAAGACACAGTGAGAAAGCAATGGTCTATAAATGAGGAAGAGGGCTGTTACCAAGAAACAAATCTGCCAGCAACCTGATCTTGGACTTCATAGCCTCTAGAACTAGGAGGAATAAGTGCCTGTTGTTTAACCCATCCAGCCCACGGTATATCACTATGGTAGCCCAAGCAGACTAAAACAAGCTACGTTTCCTACCTGCAACCTCTCCCATTGCCTGCCCTATGAAATTCAGACTGCTATAAGGTTGTTTCTCAATTTCATCTTGTAATCCCCCTCACCCCCAACCCAGCACCCATATAAACCATGTTGAGCTACTTGCTGTCTGATACACTCTGCCTTGACATAAGCACTCCTTTCTTGTAATGCCTTCCTTTCCTTGCCTGTCTGACAAATCTCTTTATCTTTGAGTTTCTCCTCTAGAATCATCCCCTCTGGGAGGTTTACCCTGACACTCCAGGGAAAGTTTAGTTATAATGCACCCCATATCTTTTAGAACAGAACTTCTCAATGTATCAGTGGTGAGGGACTAGTAATTTATTTCATTCTAACCTATCATGGGCTAAGAATTTTATGAAATACAATACAAATAAATTAATAGAAAAATGCTAGAAATAAAAGATGTAAAACACAATCTCAATTTTTAATAATTAGATTCAACAGATAGCAGGTTACTCTGTCAATGTACTATGAAAGATTTACATACTTTCAGTTTCTGTACATATCTTACCACCATAAACAACTTGTGGACTAGCAGTGATGCACAGATCATACTTTGAGTAGTACTGTATTGAGGACTATTCATACTACATTTGCATTGGGAAGGCAATGGCACCCGACTCCAGTACTCTTGCCTGGAAAATCCCATGGATGGAGGAGCCTGGTAGGCTGCAGTCCATGGGGTTGCCAAGAGTCAGACACGACTGAGCGACTTCACTTTCACTTGCATTTTAAACAGATATCAACTGTTTCCTTCAGAGCAGAGACCATCCCTTACTGATCTTTATGCGAGAACACATATCAAGGTCTCTACACTCTGTATTTGCCCAGTGAATATGGGAAGATGATCAGGCCACGGTGAACCAGCTCAAGTCTGTCTTTTGCAAGGACTGTGTCATTCCCTCTGTGGGACATTCTGCACAGTGAATTCTTACAAGTCTTTACTCAAGATGAGACCAGAAATAATCACAATCATCCAAAGGGTAAGAAACATATAAGCTTAATATTTTCTGTTTTATTCTCCATTGGCTCCGAGGAAGGCCTGTTACAGTCTCTTCTGGAAAGAATAAAGAAATGAGCAGAACACAAAGTGGGAAACGCGGGGGCTCCTTCTGACATGGGCAGAGGTATTCCCTCACCATGCCTATCCCCTGCTTTCTGCACAACTGCAGTCTCTGGCCTCACTGTTGGAGTGGTTCCTTTGCAAGCACACAGCATCACCTCACCCGGTACACCGGAGTCTCTTCCTGAGCCCTGGCGTTTATCCACCTGCCAGAGGACTACAGGCACAAGACTGTGTGTATTCGACAAGGGAGAACAAGTGGTGTTTATTATAGCACCATGCAGAAAGTGACTTTCAATTGTGTTAGGTAATCCTGTTCTTAAAAAGTCCCTCTGCCCTCTCATTGGCTAATCCCTGTTGTGGAGTTGGCCATTTTACTGGGGACCTGTCGTTTCAATAGATTTCCATCCTTCCTTAGGCTATTTCTAATTGCTTGTCTCCCACCCATGAGTTTCCTGTTTCTTTCTTATGCAAAGCAGTTTTCTCTTTGGTTTTGTAGTCTCCTTCCAAACTATTGGCTATGTAACTCAACAGCTACAAGTGAATGTTGCAAAATATGTTCGGAATGCAGATGAAATGCCTAATCTCAAGAAAGTGTCAGAGAAAACCAGTAGCAGCTTCAAATCCCTAAGGCAGAAACCTTAATTTCAGGGATGAGCAGTAATGACTCTCTCCTCTCCTTTTCCCATCTCTTTTCCTTCTCCCTCTCCTTACTTCTCCTCCTTCCTCACCTCCTCCCTCTCTCCCCTTTCCTGGATAACACAAAGCTTCAGAGACGCACAGGTAATATAAGCTATGTACCTGAGAGAATGTGTGTCTCTCTGGTAATATTTTACAGAAAAGGTTTATTCACTGCATATTAGTTCCTTGTATCTTTTTTATTGATTATTTAGGGATGATGAATCCTTAAAAGCTTAATGCAAGTTGAGCTCTAGTGCTTAGGAAAAGAGAAGTGATTTTAATGATGTACTTATTTGAAATATAAACATTCCGTATTTCTAGTTTGGTCTCTTAATTAATATTGACTTTCAACAGACACACACACCACACAAACACACATAAAGCAAGTTCATTTAGAAGATGATTCTTCTCACTGCTTTTTTTATGCTTACTTAAAAAAAAACTATTTATTTTTAATTGGAGGATAATTGTTTCAAAACATTGTGTTGATTTCTGCCATACATCAACATGAATCAGCCACAGGTATACAAATGTTCCTTTCCTCCTGAATTTCCCTCCTATATGCTTCAAAGAAATTAAAATGTGACCCATACAACATAAAGTTCACATTCTGAAAGCATAAGATTCTGTGGCCTTTAGTATATTCACAACATTGTGCAACCATTGACACTATCTTAGAACATTGACATTATTCTGAAAAGAAATCTCATACCTATTAGCAGTCAATTCCTGAGGGAAGGGGGGATTGGGAATTGACTGCTGATAGGTATGAGATTTCTTTTTAGGATAACGTCAGTGTCCTGGAATTAGATAGTATCAATGATTGCTGACAAAGGTCCATCTAGTCAAAGCTATGCTTTTTCCAATAGTCATGTATGGATATGAAATTTGGACTATAAAGAAGCTGGCTTTTGAACTGTGGTGTTGGAGAAGACTCTTGAGAGTCCCTTGGACTGCAAGGAGATCCAATCAGTCAATCCTTAAGGAAATCAGTCCTGAATATTCATTGGAAGGACTGATGCTGAAGCTGAAGCTCCAATACTTTGGCCACCTGATGTGAAGAACTGACTCACTGGACAAGACCCTGATGCTGGGAAAGATTGAAGGCAGGAGGAGAAGGGGATGACAGAGGATGAGATGGTTGGATGGCATCACCGACTCGATGAACATGAGTTTGAGCAAGTTCTGGGAGTTGGTGAGAGACAGAGAGGCCTGGTGTGCTGAAGTTCATGGGGTTGCAAAGAGTCAGACCTGACTGAGTAACTGAACTCAAAGTCTTTATGGATTCTTCTGGATATTCATATAAATAGAATTAAATGACACATAGCTTTTTGTGTCTGACTTCTTTTACTAAATATAATGTTCTCATATCATCCATGTTTTAACACCTATTAGTACTTCATTTCTTTCTATGGATGATCAATGTTCCATTGTAAGGATATGCTACATTTAGTTTTTTCATTCATCAGCTGATATTAGAGTTGTTTCTACTTTTTGGCTGTTATAACTATGCTATGAACATCTGTGTACAAATCATTTTTGTGAAAATATCTTTTTAATTCTCTTGGGTATATACATAGAAATGGATTTGCTGGGTAACTAACTTTGAGGAACTGTGAAACTGTTTTCAAAACAGCTGTACCATTTTATATTTTCACCACTTTATAGAAAAGATTCTTTATTATCTAAGCCACCAGGGAAGCCCCCAAAATTGTACTGGATGGAGTTAAATAGGCAAGGAAAACTAATTCAAGATTATTGCAAAAGGAGAAAGAGACTAAACTCAACTCCAGAAAGAGTTGAGAATTTATAGCTAGAGGGTAGGTGGATGGAAAATCACTAAGAGGATGGGGCCTGGGTATCAAGGTGAGTAATTCTTGGTAAACTCTCTTGTCAGGATTCTTGCTGAATCAAGCTAACCAATCTAAGAACATATAGGCCAAGGATAATGACTAGTAGAGGTGAGGGATCAGAGGAGTCTGACTTAAGTCTGATCAAAAAGGGAGTCTTTGTCACCCACAAGATATAAGGGTTCTAATTTTTTCATGTCCTCACCGACACTTGTTATTGCTCAGGTTTTTTATTATAATACCCTAACTTGTGTGAAGTAGTATCTCATTGAGGTTTCAATTTGCATTTTCTTTGTGACTGAGGATGTTAATATCTTTGTGTTCTTATTGAAAACCTTATTTTCTTTGAAGAAACGTCTATTCAAATTTTCTGCTCCTTTTAAATTGCATTATTTGTCTTCTTGCATTGTAAGAATTTTTAATTGTAAGAATATATTCTGGAAAGTAGATCCTTATTAGATACATGATTCATTTTGTGAGTTATCTTTCCATTTTTCTCATGGCGTCCTTTGAAGCACAGGAAGTTTTTATTTCAGTGAAGTCCAACTTATTTTTTCCTTGGTATCCTCAATGCCTTCTAAAGGTTACTTTTTCACAATTAACTTACAGAATAATAATGTCCCCAAATATTAATATGCATTAGAATCACCTGGGAAGTTGTGAAAACTGAAGATTCCCTCAACCTGTGCTGAGACACTCCGATTCAGCAAGTATGGCTATGGATCCAGTCATCTGCATTTTTAAACAAGCTCCTTGGGAGATTCTCATGTGTGAGTTTTTGGGACCACATTGCAAGCCACATTGTTTTCTAAGTAAAGTAAGGAGCTTAATCTAGAAATCATCTAGTTGAGACCCCTGAATTGGACGTTCTCATGTGTGCATGCGTGCTAAGTCACTTCAGTCAGGTCTGACTCTTAGTGATCCTACGGACTATAGCCCATCAGGCCCCTCTGTCCATGGAATGCTCCAGGCAAGAATGGGAGTGGGTTGCCATGCCCTCCTCCAGGGGATCTTCCTGAAGCCGGGACTGAGCCTATGTTCCTTAATGTCTCCTGTTCTGGCAAGTGTGCTCAACCACGAGTGCCATCTGGGATGCCCTGGCTGTATAATCCTTTCCCCTTGAGCAGAGGAAGCCTATGATTTGCTTCTATAGAATATAGGAAAGGTGATGGATGTCACTCCTGTGATTGTTTTCTTAAATAAGATTCCATCTTAGTGAACTGGAGAGAGAGATTCTCCTGCTGATCTTGAAGAAGCGAATGGCCATGGTATGAACCACCAGTGGAGAAGGCTGGGAACTGTGAGTGGCCTTCAGCTGATGACCAATAAGAAGCAGTGGCCCTTAGTCCTACAACCACAGGGAAATAAGTCCTCCCAGCAACATGAATGAGCTTAGAAGAAGATTCTTCCCTATTCAAACCTCCAAATCAATCCAGCATTATAGCCTGATGAGATCCTGGGCAGAAGAGTCAGCTAAGCAAAACCTGGACTTGTGAACCACAGACAGAAGCTATGACATAAAATGTGTTTTTTGAAGCTTCCAAATTTGTGACAATTTGTTATGCGGCAATAGAAAACAAATGTACTGTCCAAACCTGTACTTCTTAACCTGTTTTAATCCATGTCCCCCACTGATAAATGTAAAGTTACATATTAATCATTCCTTTAATGTTACCTAAAATACAAAGTAAAAAAAAAAAAAAAAAAATGCTTTGACCAGATAAAATAAAAGCAGTGATGTTATGGCCACTTTATTATCAAAGTATATGCAGCTCTATTTCTAATTTTGATGTTTGCCTTAATGTCCAAATAAATTTCAAATAGATGAAGTGACAAATCCCAGGTTACACAGTGAGTTTGTGACTGTCAACATCATACTATGGCCCCTGTCTAAGTAGCGCCTTTAATCTTCTTGAAGGAAGAGACCATGGTTAATCTTATTCTGATCACTCTTCCAGAGGAAAAATTGAGACAAACAGTCTGACAAAGAAACTTTTCTAGTCCATAAAGTATTAATAGGAAAGCTCTTATGATATAATATAAATACTAAATCACATATAATTAATTGTACATTAAAAATGTAATCTTCATTAAAAAGATTAAAATGACCCCAAATGGCTTTTGAGAAGCTCTGTTTCATAACAGCATAATTAACCAGCACAGTGTGTGTTGGGGCCCAGACTGTCAAGAATCACTCTGGGGCACTATTTAAACATACACGTTCCTCAGCTTCTGAAGAGGACTGGAGATTCAATACATAATGTAAGGAAGGAAGGTGAAGTCGCTCAGTTGTGTCCGACTCTTTGCGACCCCATGAACTGTAACCTACTAGGCTTCTCCGTCCATTGGGATTCTCCAGGCAAGAAAGAATACTGGAGTGGATTGCCATTTTCTTCTCCAGGGGATCTTCCCAACCCAGGGATCGAACCCAGGTCTCCCACATTGGAGGCAGACGCTTTAACCTCTGAGCCACCAGGGAAGCCCACATAAAGTAAGTGCTCAGGTAAATTCTACAATGACGCACGTTTGGGAGACTGGATAATACAAAATATTTGTTAACTGATTAATTATCAGATAGACATACAGATATTCAATGGCTTAATTATTGCTAATAAGCACACTTCTTTGCTGAGTTTTAGGGTAAGTTTAAGTGGAGAACGTCTAGATTGAAACACACCATCAGTTAAGTTATGGAAGAAACTCAAAGCAAATGTGCTGAATTTATTATACAGCTGACTTCAAGTAAATTTTCTCTTTGAAAATAAGAACCAAGGGGGGATGGAAGCACTCATATTCATAATTTGGGGATTCAATTCACATTTTGGATTTATTATTGCTAATATTGTTAATGGACATGTCCCACCTATCCTGAGAGCAAGGCAAACAAAGGAGAATTGGGGACCTTGAGAATGGCAAAGGAGATGAGACAGAAAAAATAAAGTGAAAGAAACATTCAATGGTTTCTCAACTTTTAATAAACTCTCATAATCAAAGTTTGAATCCCCTCTGGATTAACTGAGTCCAAAAGGAGGACTTTAAGACATTCTCCACCCTGCTACTCCCCTTTCTGCTGACACACACAGACTCCCTAGACCTTGTGGTTAGCAAATAGGTCTTGCTCATTTTGATAAATTAGTTGCAATAAATCAGAAACATGTATATTATATTTATTCATATTTATGTATAAGGGAAAGGTGGAAATGTGGAAAGCACATTTGGTTAATGCCAGAGTTTAAAGGTTTTAGAAATCATCTGTGGTGTTTTCAGAAAACAAAATGTTTTCACTCTGTCAACAGTCTAATGTCAACAAACTTGTGTGCGGTGTGCTCAGTCACTTCACACTCTTTGAGGCTCTATAGACTATAGCCCATCAGGCTCCTCTGTTCACGGGATCCTCCAGGCAAGAAAGCTGGAACAAGTTGCTGTGTCCTCCTCTAGGGATCTTCCTTTCTCAGGGATCAAACTTGGGTGGCTTACATCTCCTGCATTGGCAGGCAGTTTCTTTACCACTCAGGCCACTTGGGAAGCCCCTTCAAAATATAATACCTGCTGCTGCTAAGTCACTTCAGTTGTGTCTCTGTGCGACCCCATAGACGGCAGCCCACCAGGCTCCCCGGTCCCTGGGATTCTCCAGGCAAGAACACTGGAGTGGGTTGCCATTTCCTTCTCCAATGCATGAAAATGAAAAGTGAAAGTGAAGTCGCTCAGTCGTGTCCGACTCTTAGCAACCCCATGGACTGCAGCCCACCAGGTTCCTCTGTCCATGGGATTTTCCAGGCAAGAGTAGTGGAGTAGGGTGCCATTGCCTTCTCCGATATAACACCTATTTAGCCTTAAACTCAAATTAACAGAAAGGTTCATATTGCAAAATAAGTAGCATTTTCACCAACCCATGAACACTGACTTGGCTAGTCGCTACTGTTATTAGTGACTCACATACTCTCTAATGTTCAGTCCTTTCTTCCCCCACATAGTACTTACAGGAATAACACAAAGGTAAGTTGTTCCAAGGTCAGTACATAACCCATTCTCACATCTTCTCAAAGGTGAGTGAATCTTTAAGAGACGCAAACGATATATAGAATCCTGTATATATTCTCCAATGTATGCTCTTAAAAGAACAATTGGTAACACACAAAGTTAATACAATATGCAACTCAAACTTATTTGTAGTTGGACAGCTAAGGTGACATTCTATAAAGAACAGTATTTTATGTGGTGACTATAAGACTCAGTTTTTCCACTTTTAATTTGTTATGTAATATTATTTTTATATCCTGCCCAATCAATTAGTATGGAGAAGGCACTGGCCACCCAGTCCAGTATTCTTGGCTGGAAAATCCCATGGATGGAGGAGCCTGGTAGGCTGCGGTCCATGGTGTCGCTAAGAGTCGGACACGACTGAGCGACTTCCCTTTCACTTTTCACTTTCAGGCATTTGAGAAGGAAATGGCAACCCACTCCAGTGTTCTTGCCTGAATCCCAGGGACGGGGGAGCCTGATGGGCTGCCGTCTATGGGGTCACACAGAGTCGGACATGACTGATGCGACTTAGCAGCAGCAGCAGCGATCAGTTAGTAACATTAGAGTATTTCCCTGAATTATCAGTTATTTTACCTATATAACATGCATTTTTAAAAATTGGTGAATTAATGCCAAAATAATTATTAATTCTGAATATTTAATCACGATACAAACACTTCAGGAATTTCAGTTATTGATGTTTAAAAAAATAAAGTGCAGCCCCCTTTTATATGGAGATTAGGTTTTAAAAGACGATGTAAGATAAAAAGTTCATGAAGTCAAACCCACCCATGGCCAGCAAGGCCAAGATGCATTTCATCACACAGGACGGCTGTATGGTAATTCTTCAGCACATTAGCATTTGTGAACTGCTGCGCTACACTCAAGGAAGGAGCAAAGGACAGTTATCGTGCAGAGGCTGCAGTAACCAGATCCTTCTGCCTTTAAGATACCCTTGAAATTCCCGTGGACCAAAGAGGGAATGAGTAGAACATTCTAGCGTGCTCCTCAGGCCTGCAGGCACTTTTTCCTTGACCTGCTTTTGCTGTTTGGCTTTTCTAACTTTAACATCTTTTAACAGACATGAGCTTTGAGGTAAGCTCTGGGTTGAACTTTGAGTTGATAGTGAGGCTACATCTTAGAGAAGGTCTGTTTCTAAAAAACTTCAGGAAAAGAGCATTTAAATGGGACTCTTGGGAGGGAAAATCAATGTAAGTGCTTGTTGTGTTACCAGTTAGAGTGGAAAAGAAGTCCGCGGAAATGAGAAGTACTGCTGGTGGGGTTATAATCATTTTCATTAAGCAACAGACAACAGATAATTCACGCCAGAAATTGAATTTTTGTTAGGAACATGGTGAGACAAGGGTAGTCAGAAGATCATGAAAAGAGCGTGCCTCAAACTGTCAGATGCAGGTAATTATCTGAAGACTCTATTCAGGTGCATGTTGGTGGGGGTGGGTAGCGGGCCTGAGACTCTGCACGTCTGACATCAGCAGATGCTGCTGCTGATCCCCAGACCACGTTGAGTAGCAGGGGTGTGGAACCAATACCCAGGGATTCCTAAACCACACTGTACTGCAGGGGAAGATTAAAGGATGACAGCAATTACAAAACAAAAATCTACCAAACAAACCAATAAGTTGATCTATTATCTTAATACACCATAGGCAGCACTTAGGTTCTGCTTTCAGGCAGTTATTATCTTTCTATTTGCATTATCAAATCCTTTGCTCCACTGAAATGATGTAGAAGGTTTTCTTTAGGAATGGAGGCCAATATTGTGCTGATCGATTGAGGAGCTTATACACTGTGATATTTTTTATGTCAGAGATGCTAATTGACAAGACAAAAACATCTTGTGTGCATGGGAGATTTATAAACTGTTTACATGAAGAAGCAACTTTGATTTATCAAGTTGAAATTATTATTTAATTTTAAGCTTTACTTTTATGTTCAATGTAGTTATTTTTTGATTATGGACTTAGAGTGAGGCAAAAACATAAATAAAACTTCTGTTTTGGTAAAGTGGTAAGTGAAGGCAGTCATTCAGTATATGAAAAGAACAACAAAACAATAGTCCTCAAACTTATCAGAATTCTGTGCTTATGTGACTGAATTTAACAACTAGTTCGACCAGAACAGTTAATACTCCACAATGTTCTAACTTTTTAGAAGCTTTTCAATGAAGTGATTCACAAACCCCAACTAACATGATAGAAAATTGTCAGAAAGATTTTGCTGATTCAGTTTTTCTGAAAATAGAATTATAGAGCTATTTTAATAAAGCTTTAAAATTTGGAGAAACAGACCTTAAAAAAAAAAAAAACAACTTGCAAGAAAAAAAGGAATACAAAGAGAAAACAATAGAAGGATTTATGTATAACAGATATTAAATGTATACTGTCATAAAAATTTGGGGGAAGAAAATCTATTCTGACAACTTCCAAAGTTAGATTGATTAGAAAAGTTTTGGAACACTACCAAGACCCATGAAAGGCATGGGAAATCATTCAAACAAAAGAGGGAAAAAAATTTTTTTTTAAGTTTTCCTTTGTATTGAAGAATATTACAACATAATAGCAGACCAAGAGTTTCTGGAGAATTGCCATGTATTCCATGTAAGAAGAAACAACATACATCAGCATGCATAATTATAATAGATACCAGTTCAGCTAATCTTTTATTGCCAGTGTCAAGAGATTTGAAGAAATACCAAACAAATTTCTTAGATCTGCTTTTTATTCTTGTGTGAAAAGGACTTGTAATTGTTTCTGTAATATCTGATTAATAACCCTGAGTTTTCCCCTTTTCCACCTTGCCTGCTATGGAAGTTAAGTTTTAAAAAAAGGTGATGGTTTTTATTGTGACTCTTTTGTTTGCATCTTTTCCTGGCAAAATGAGTATTGCTGCTTTGTGTGCTTGTGCATAAATTGCTTGTGTGTTTTATGTTTGGCCTTAAGCACAGTTGTTTTAAGATACATCCATGTTGCCATGTGCATATTGAATCCATTGCTTCTGACAGTTTAAACTCCCAGTGATAGACTCCCATGTTGCTCCAACTCTCTGCCCCCACATATAATGCTGTGGTAGACGTCCTTATACAAGCTCTCTTGGATCTGTGAGAGCAGCTCTTTGGGATATATACCAAGAATGGAATAGCTGGAGGTTTCTAATGTTAGAGGTCTTCTCCAGATCATCTAAGACCTTCCAGTTGTATCTGCCACTAAGGTTTTATTTCTACAGCTTTAAAGAAGAGCAGAGTCTATCTTGGCTGGAACAGGGATGTTTAGGAATTTATTCACTGATTCTTTCATACAGTTTATTGAATTCCTCCTATGTATATTTGATGGTGTAAAGCTACAAGTCCTATCTTTTACCATAAGCCATTTTTAGGGATAGAATTTGAATAAAGCCAATCTCATTTCAAATCCCCTAGAGAGAATGAAAATAGAGGGAATATTGTCCCTGTAGGAAAAATACTACCTTGCTCTTTTGAGAATGGAAAATGAGGGAAAATAGACGTTATTCCTCAGAGAATTCACACACATGCTTCTTGACTTGTCAATGGAAAATAGTTCCTTGGCAAGATGAGTCTCCAACTCAAGAATCTGACCAAGCACTTTTGGGTCCAGAGAGAAGAGGGGATACTCTGAGGCTCAGGCCACAGAGAATGGGAGCTAAGCAGAAGGATCTGGAAGCAGAAGTTTGTAAAAGGGCAGGGTTCTCCTTCCGGACACCATCTCTCCCTTTCCTTAGTACTTTCTTTAATACATCCTCCAATAGAAAATGCACAGGACAGATCAGCAGGACAAGAATGAAGTAGCCTGAATGACCTCCATAGGAAGACAAGGAAGGTGTACTGGGAGGAGGATGATAAAAGAACTAAGAACTTCTAAATCAGCCTTTTCCAGTTTGGTATCTTATAAACATAAAAAGTATTTCAAGGATGTGTTATGAGAATGGTTGTTCACTTAGTATCAGTTTTGAGGGAAATATGGGGCTTCCCTTGTGGCTCAGTGGGTAAAGAATCTGCCTGCAATACAGGGAACCTAGGTTCGATCCCTGGGTCAGGAAGATCCCCTGGAGAAGGAAATGGCAACCCACTCCAGTATCCTTGCCTGGAGAATCCCATGGACAGAGGAGCCTGGTGGGCTACAGTCCCTGGGGTTGTAAAGAGTCAGAGACAAATGAGTGACTAACAATGAGGGAAATTCTTAATAGCAAAAACTTCCAGTTTGGTATCTTATAAACATAAAAAGTATTTCAAGGATGTGTTATGAGAATGGTTGTTCACTTAGTATCAGTTTTGAGGGAAATATGGGGCTTCCCTTGTGGCTCAGTGGGTAAAGAATCTGCCTGCAATACAGGGAACCTAGGTTCGATCCCTGGGTCAGGAAGATCCCCTGGAGAAGGAAATGGCAACCCACTCCAGTATCCTTGCCTGGAGAATCCCATGGACAGAGGAGCCTGGTGGGCTACAGTCCCTGGGGTTGTAAAGAGTCAGAGACAAATGAGTGACTAACAATGAGGGAAATTCTTAATAGCAAAAAGCTAATTTGTATCTAACATTTTACAAATACTAGCAGGTAGTGTTTTTGTTTTATTATTTTACGTCTGCCGGTTGCGTGAGGAAAGCTCAGGTGTGTCTTGAGTAGTAACAGTGGGGTACTCTTGACTTCCTTTTTGGTGTTTTGATGCCAAAAGAAACCCAAGTGCTTCGGTATTTGTTGCAGCCTGCCTAGTCTAAGACTCTGACACCTCCAGCATGGAGCCTGGTGACTGCAGCTATGCTCCGCCAGCCACCGGATGCTTCCTCTAGGCCTCTCCAGCCAGGTCACTGGGGATCAGGCCACTAGAGGCCTGCGGAGAGTCTGAGAACTCTGGAGACTCCGGCACCAGGGCCAGGGGGGAAGAGTGGACTTTTCAAAGACAAGCTCGCTCACCAGGGCTTGCCTTGCAGGGAACTGGGTGGTGAGCGATGGCTTCCCCGGGTACTTGGCACTTCTGCAGGACCTCTTACAGAAAGGGGATCTGGGCAGCACCAGCTAGGAGCCAGCCACCAGTGGACATGGCTGCCATGTTCTGCTCATGGTTAACAGAAACCCTGGTGTGTTATTGTGCATGCTAGTTGGAGGTGCTAGACCACACAGCCTATTTGTAGGGAGATTGCTGAAGGATGCTTTACTGGCAAGAAACATGAGTGCACTCAGAGTGTATATTTATTTTCTCATCAGAAATAGCCTAAACCCTAGGTTAATGCTTAATGAACATTTGGATTGCAAATTCTTGTAATGATTTCTACCTGTCTACAAGGGACCATGTCTTGGAAACCACCATTCTAAACAACCCAAATCTGTGCCCCTAGTGCAATCCAACTGTGGGAAAAGATTTTTTCCACTTTTGGGGGGATGGAGCATTTAATGTACTACCTTTTATTGACATTCTAGATTTTATATATATATATATATATATTTATGTTCATATTCCTCCTCTCCTCTGTGTGGATAAAAGAGAAATATATTACATTCTAATGCCCAGGATGTTTAGAAGCAAGAAAAATGCATGGCAGAGAACCTTGCTCAACAGAAAGAAAAAAAATATATTAAGCCCCCAATAAGTGCCAGGAATTGTGGGGCTTTTCATCTATAGACACTGAGGTTAACACTGTGACCTCCATTCCAGCCCCTCCTTTGGGCAGCAAAAAGGCATGGTTTCTGAGCAGTCTAATCCCATCATAGTTATCCCATTCCCTGTCCTGTGGGGGCCTCTGGAAACCAGGTTTAAGTCAATCAGAACATTGCTATTGATATATATATATATATACATATATAAATCTCACCTAATGGCTCATTGGATTTAAGCTGGGCATGAGACCTAAACTGGGCAATCCAACTGAAGGGAAAGATTTTTTCCACTTTTTGGCAGTAGACTAATGGAAGGATCTAGATTCTTGATGCCATAGACCCATTGAATCAATCAACCAAACCTAAACTGCATGGGGCAGATAGCCTTCCTTTGCCCTACATAGCCGTCATCTACCTTTCTTATCCTGCTCTTTGCTCTGAAAGGCTTACTTGTCTGGACTTGTGTGGGTGGGCCGTCTTGTCCTATGGTTTCCAATTGACTATAACCAATGGGGACGTGGGTGGGACATGAAGAGAGGGAGTAGGTTTGAGGTCAGCATGTTTATCCTGAGACAATATCCTGCTTGGGAATACCTTCTTCTGTGAGATAATAAATTCCTTTACTATTTAAACTAGTTTGAGTTATGTTTTTAGTTATAGTAAAACATGTATACTGATATATATGTTATCTCATGTAAACCTTAGAGGAAGTCAAGTTAGTATTATTATTTCCATGTTACTCTCAGGAAACCAAGGCCCAGAGAAGTTGAGTATCTTGGACAAGAAGTTGAAGAGGCACCTTTTCTATTTGTTTAAGTTTAGAAACTCATTGTTTACTAAATGCTCTATTATAGTATTATTGATTTGTTTTTAAAAATTATTAAATGTTTCAGATATTTTCTTACTGAATATCATAATCAGAAAATAGACTCATCTAATCTTTCAGATAGGTTTTAGATCATCCCTGGATGCCATGTATATTTTCCTTCATGATTTAATCACCTTAAGCAGAGAAGATTCTGAAATAAGCTAGAGTACATAAACAGAGGAATCAATTTGCCTTCTCTTTAAGGACATCCTGGGATACATCCTAAAAGCTTAAAAAAAACCCTGTTTATTTAGAATTAATCTCAACTTATAGAATAGGTGCATGAATAGTACAAACAGCATCTCTATATGCTCCATCAAGGTTATCCTACTGTTAATATTCTGCCCCAGTTACTTTTCCCCTTCTTCTCATCCTCCTATCCTCCTATCTTTCCATCCTCCCTTCCTCTCATCCTTCCACTCCCTTTATCCTTCCCTTCCTTCCTTCCTTTATCCTCTGTTTCTCCCCTTTTATCTCCCATCTTACTCTCTCTCTCACATATATATGTATATATATTTTTTCTGAACTATTTGAGAATATATTACATATATTATGCCCCTTTACTTCTAAATACTTCAGTATGTATCTCCTGAAAACAAGGACATTCTCTTACATAATCCCAGTACAGTTACCAACATCAGGGCATTTAATATTAGATTATTTAATCTCTAATCATTCAATGTTTTCAATTAGCCCAACAAAGTTCTTCATGGTGTTCCCCCCCTCTATACAGGATCCATTCTAAGATCACATGTTATTTTTACATTGACTTTTATTACCTTGTCATTCGTGAAGCCTCTAGCCTCACTTCTCCCTTTTAAATAAAATGCTCCAAAATTATCTTTCTGATGTTTCTTCATGATTAAATTCAATTTTATGCATGTCCTGTCAGACAGCTACTCAGGTGAGGTCAGGATATGGCACCCAGTGGCACCACAGACTGTCTGCCCTTCCTTGATATTTTAATTGTGACCCCCAGTCAATGGTCTTCCCTGGTGGCTCAGCAGTAAAGAATTTGCCTGTAATGCTGGAACTGCAGGAGATGCAGTTTTTATCCCGGGTTGGGAAGATCCCCTGGAGAAGGGCATGCCAACCTACTCTGGTATTCTTGCCGGAAGAATCCCATGGACAGAGGAGCCTGGAAGGCAACAGTCCATAGGGCCACAAAGACTTGGATTCAACTGAAGTGACTTCGCACCTGGTCAATATGCTGTCCAACTCCTCCACTGTGTAAGAGAGGCCTGATCTCCAAAACCAGGATTTGTTAGACTGCAAAACACTGCTACTGGCTGCCTCCTGTTAACTTTGATTCTTCTGCCCTGACTGAGAAACTTCGTGGAGCCATTATTTGCTTGGTCTAATTGAGGAGAGTTTTCTTTCTCATGAGACCAAAGTCTGGGCAAGAGAGGTTACCATCAAAGGATTTCTACAGCTTCTGAATTGTTTTCAGATCCTAACAATTGGCCTCTTACTTTTCAATCAAATAACTCTTAAGGGAAGATGATTCAATCAATTTTCTAAACCTCTTCCCTTGCTGGCTCACAGTGCTTTTAGGGTATCTCCCCTTCTCTGTGAAAGAAATGTTTGTGCTGTCGGTTTAGTCCTGGGGTGATTTGTTTCTAAGTAGCAGGCAAATTGCTTTGTTCTCAGAAGCAGCTTTGGGAGGAGGAAGCTTGGGGGTGGGATGGCAGTCGGAGGGGTTTAATACAATGGTTGGCTCCTCTTCCACATCACTGGGACCCCAGGGGCCTTAATAATTTGGTTCTGTTCCACCCTGACAGTGCTAAAGGTCACATCTCCGGTATTCCCTGTTAGAATGTAGTTGGGAAAACAATAAGCTCTGGGTAGGCTCTGCAGCTGGGTCTCCTGGCTGGTGTAAAATCTGGGCATAATGGATTTAAGTAAACAACTGATCTTAAAACTGGTTGAATTGGTGTTGAGTCAAAATTTATCCCAGGCCTCAAAGATCTTTCCAAGGAGTAAAGCCCAACTCTTTGCCTGTAATTACATGCTGTTAATCTGCCTGAACTCACTCCCTTTTGTCACTTCAGGTCTGGACAAGGCTCCCTGGAGACAATGAGGGCATTGTTGGGGTGCCTAGTGCTGGTGGAACTGTGGGTACACAGGAAAGAACTTGTGGTCTGTGTGTTTCACTATAGGGTACAAATCCTGCAGCAGAATCTGGCAACTATTATGAGGCTGAAATAAGCACATATAGTCACAGAACAAAGCCACCAAATTATGTGTTTAACATAATAATAATTAGAAAAGCTTTATAGGCATCATTTTGAACTATCTGCTGCTGCCATGAGTCCTGAGGGCTTCCTTCAACCATGGGGAACACTGAAAAATGAACAGTGACAGGAAGCTGGGGTGGAGGGCAGGCTCAGCCTTTTGTTTTTTTTTCATGTGTGAGCAATTGTTTTAAAGTTCAAATGCAATACTCGGTGTATTATTTGTCCCCACAAATTACCCCTTGGATGGTTTATTCTGACTGCCAGCTTCTCTGGGGTACCTTCTGGATTTTTACAAGTGGTCCCATCAAACAATGATTCCTCTTCTTCAAGAAATGATCCAGAGCGGCTTGTTATGTGACAGACATGTGGTTCGAGTTTTGTTGTAAATGCAGAACAAAGGATCTGAGAGTATTTCATTATCTGAGCTGCGTGGCTCAGAGGAAACACGAGCTAGTTCGTTATTCAAATGAGAATTTTTCTTGCCTTTCATTTTCAGTTTTATTTCTGTATATCCATGACATTTCAGCAAGCAAGCTGCCTCCTCCAGAAGCACCATCTGCTTTTCTCTTCAACTGTGACACCATCTGAAAGAATACCTTCTCACTCTTAGAAATACATGTGGAATGAGAGAATAGTGTTGTTAATCACATATGATTATGTATGAATATATACATATATAGGTATGTATCTCTCTCTGTGAGTGTGTACTTTCTGATTTGTTTTAACACCAGAGCATGGATGTACAATAAGAAATTTGGTCTCCAGCAAGCACACTTCCAACCAAACTTTCTCTCATGTCCCAAATTCCTTTTCAGGACAATAGGATGTCAGTTCCATGAGTGTGGAGGATTTTTGTCTGTTTATTGTATATCCCTGGCATCTAGAAGAGTGTCTTGTATACAGTACTTGCTAAATTAATAGATAGTGAATGAAGTGGTGTGAATAAGTATTCTGCCTGAGTAATTTTTATGTGCTTAGCATATAATGGTCAGATTTCTCTTTCTGGCTGTGGATGCTCCATGCTGTCCACACCTGGTGTGGCTGGGATCCTCTTTTGTCCTGCTTTGTGCTAGGTGGTGGTCTTAAATGGGGATGTCTTCTCTGACTTGTTGCATTTTCTTACTAGATAAAGAGGAATTGCCGCCCTCTTCTATGAGTTGTCTTGCTGTCCCGCTATCTGGAGTTGTTTGCTGTTGTTCACTTGCTAAGTCGTGTCTGACTTTTTGAGACCCCATGGACTGCCACATGCCAGGCTCCTCTGTCCTTCACTATTTCCTGCAGTTTGCTCAGATCCACGTTCACGGAGTTGGTGATGCTATTTTACCATCTCATCCACTGCCATCCTCTTGTTTTGCCTTCAATCTTTCCCAGTATCAGTGTCTTTTCCAATGAATCGGCTCTTTGTATCATGTGGCCAAAGTATTGGAGTTTCAGCTTCAGCATCAGTCCTTCCAATGAATATTCAGGGTTGATATCCTTTAGGATGGACTGGTTTGATCTCCCTGCAGTCCAGGGGACTCTCCAGAGTCTTCTCCAACACCACAGTTCAAAAGCATGGATTCTTTGGTGCTCAGCCTTCTTTTACGGTCTCTCACATCCATACATGATTACATAACTATCTAGAGAGTTAGCCTGAATTATCACCAGTGAGCATCCAGTGTGGCCCCTGGCCTTTTGACTTTTGCTGCATGAATGATAGAATAAATCAGAATCTACCATCTATTGAAATCTCTAGTATTAAACTCTTACTATAACTCAGAAAATCTGTGAAAAATACTCCTTCAGGTACAAGCTAAAATAGTTCAGCTTAAGCCATGAAACAACAGCTGTCAGAATGGAATGACACTCTGCAGCTAGAACTGGATTATCTCATTTCAGCAGAGATTTAGAGGGAGGCAGGGAGCCAGATCAGTTGGTCTTCAGATTTCCATGGTGGAAAGGATTCATGTTCAAATATTGGACCTTTTCAGCTCATTCAGAGAAAATATAACAGCAGCAGGCTCTTTTATTTTTCTTCACAGAAAAATAGACTGAGGTCTATTGACAAAGAAATAAACAATGAAATAGACTGAGATCACCCATGACATCATTAGAGTCTACTAGCTAATTGTTATGGGAGCTAGAAACATGCAATCATGTTTTTTAGGAGCTGCTCTAATCAGAAATTTCCAATGACTCTCCATTCCCTATAGAATGGAATCCAGAATTATAAGGTTTACAGAGATCTGAGCCAAGCCTATCTTCTTAGACTGAAGACTCTTGGCCTATCCACAGCCACCCTGTGCTGGAACTGAGTCGGAGAACAGCCATTCACTAAACACCCCCACCTTGGTGTCCCTACCATGTTGCTTTGAATGTGACGCCCTCATTTCTGGTGGTTTAAGTCCTGTGAAGGGGCTGATGCGTTACTCTGTGGACATATTAAATTTGAGGAACTGATGGTACAAACAAAGGGAATGGTGCAGTAAGGAGTTAGATAGCTTGGAGCTTCAGAGGTCTGACCAGTGACTGATTGAAGGGGTTTTCACAGTTTGATTGTATGTAAAGATACAGGGTGAGTAAGATCGTGTAAGGTGAATGCATAGAGCAGGAAAGACAAAGATATTGACTTAATCTCAAAAGAGAAGGAATTAGTATTCCTGAAGGAGACCATGAAACAATGATCAAAATAGGAAGAAAACTAAGAAAATAGTGTTGTAAATAATGAAATTAATATTTACTGGATCTGCTAGGTGAGAGAGTTCTTTACAAGGATTGTCCTTAACTCAATGAATACAAAAATCTTTTAAAGTAAGTTCTACTATTTCCATTTTTAACATGGGGACACTGATGCACAGAGGCCAAGTAATTTGCCTGAGAGTACCAGCTAGTAGGTAGTGACATTGGCATCTGATTCCAGACTCAGTACATTGTCTCTTCTACAATATCACTCCAACATAAAGAAAAGAAAAGAGTCCACATGGAGAGGATAGTCCACGTTTTCACAATGCCTCAAGCTCCAGAGAGGTCACTTAAGATAATAAATGAGAATAGCTTGGTTTCCACTGGATTTGATCATTAGGAAGGTTCTGGTCTTAGCACAAGTCATTTTAGTGAACTTGGGCAGTAGAAGTTTGAAACAAACGGGCTCCAAAGTATCACCTATATTCCATTTGCCAGGGCTTAGTTCCAGGGCACTTAAACAGCTATTCAAAAGATGGTCATTCTCTGAGTGTTGCAGGAGTGAAATTGGGCATGAGATTTCAATTCTCCCTATTACTTTCAATTCTTTCATTTTGGTTATGTAGAAATAGTCTATGTTGAAGATACAAAGCTGTAGAGCTTGGGTAACAAACAGAATTGATATTTTTGTGTGGGCTGGGGAGACAAGGAAACTGAGGCAGAAAGAGATTAAGTAACTTGCTATGATGGGGAGGGATAATTGCCTAGTAATTCTTTCTAGGAGATTTGAAAAGCTTTCATTCTCACTAAAACTCAAAATTCAATTCAGATTGAATTCTATACTTAAAAAAATTAATTTACTTATTTTAATTGGAGGCTAATTACAATATTGTGGTAGTTTTTGCCATACATTGACATGAATCAGCCATGGGTGTACATGTATCCCCCATCTTGAACCCCCCTTCCACTTCCCTCCCCATCCCATCCCTCTAGGTTGTCCCAGTGCACTGACTTTGAATGCCCTGTTTCATACATCAAACTTGGACTGGTCATCTACTTCACATATGGTAATATACATGTTTCAATGCTCTTCTCCCAAATCATCCCCCTTCACCTTCTCCCACAGAGCCCAAAAGTCTTTTCTTTATATCTGTGTCTCTTTTGCTGTCTTGTGTATATGGTCATAATTATTATCTTTCTAAATTCCATATATATGCATTAATATACTGTATTGGTGTTTTTCTTTCTGACTTACTTCACTGTGTAAAATGGCTCCAGTTTCATCCACCTCATTAGAACTGATTCAAGTGCATTCTTTTTAATAGCTGAGTAATACTCCATTGTGTATATGTACCATTTGTCTGCCAGTGGACATCTAGGTTGCTCTCATGTCCTAGCTATTGCAAATAGTGCTGCAGTTGGGGTACACATGTGTATCTCTTTCGATTCTGGTTTCCTTGGTGTGTATTTNAGAGGCTCTTTAGTTCCTCTTCACTTTCTGCCATAAGGGTGGTGTTATCTGCATATGTGAGGTTATTGATATTTCTCCCAGCAATCTTGATTCCAGCTTGTGTTTCTTCCAGTCCAGCGTTTCTCATGATGTACTCTGCATATAAGTTAAATAAGCAAAGTGACAATATACAGCTTTGATGTACTCCTTTTCCTATTTGGAACCAGTCTATTGTTCCATGTCCTATTCTAACTGTTGCTTCCTGACCTGCATATAATCTTACTGCATTGTGATCAGAAAAGATGCTTGAAATGATTTCAACTGTTTTGAATTTATCAAGGCTAGATTTATGGCCCAGGATGTGATCTATCCTGGAGAATGTTCTGTGTGCACTTGAGAAAAAGGTGAAATTAATTGTTTTGGGATGAAATGTCCTATAGATATCAATTAGGTCTAACTGGTCCATTGTATCATTTAAAGTTTGTGTTTCCTTGCTAATTTTCTGTTTGGTTGATCTATCCATAGGTGTGAGTGAAGTATTAAAGTCTCCCACTATTATTGTGTTACTGTTAATTTCCCCTTTCATACTTGTTAGCATTTGCCTTATGTATTGAGATGCTCCTATGTTTGGTGCATATATAATTGTTTTATCTTCTTGGATTGATTCTTTTGTCATTATGTAGTGTCCTTCTTTGTCTCTTTCATGGCTTTTATTTCAAAGTCTATTTTATCTGATATGAGTATTGCTACTCCTGCTTTCTTTTGGCCTCTATTTGCATGAAATATCTTTTTGCAGCCCTTTACTTTCAGTCTGTATGTGTCCCTTGGTTTGAGGTGGGTCTCTTGTAGACAGCATGTATAGGAGTCTTGTTTTTGTATCCATTCAGCCAGTCTGTGTCTTTTGGTTAGGGCATTCAACCCATTTACATTGAAGGTAATTATTGATAAGTATGAGCCCATTGCCATTTACTTTGTTGTTTTGTGTTTGAGTTTATAAACCTTTTCTGTGTTTCCTATCTAGAGAAGATCCTTTAGCATTTGTTGATGGTTTGGTGGTGCTGAATTCTCTCAGCTTTTGCTTGCCTGTAAAGTTTTTTGATTTCTTCTTCATATTTGAATGAGATCCTTGCTGGGTATATAATCTAGGTTGTAGGTTTTTCTCTTTCATCACTTTAAGTATGTCCTGCCATTCCCTTCTGGCATGAAGAGTTTCTATGGAAAGATCAGCTGTTATCCTTATAGGGATTCCTTTGTGTGTCATTTGTTGTTTTTCCCTTGTTGCTTTTAATATTTGCTCTTTGTGTTTGATCTTAGTTAGTTTGATTAATATGTGTCTTGGGGTGTTTTGGAAGAAAAGTTATGACCAACCTAAATAGCATATTCAAAAGCAGAGACATTACTTTGCCAACAAATGTCTGTCTACTCAAGGCTATGGTTTTTCCAGTGGTCACGTATGGATGTGAGAGTTGGACTCTGAAGAAAGCTGAGCGCCAAAGAATTGATGCTTTTGAACTGTGGTGTTGGAGAAGACTTGAGAGTCCCTTGGACTGCAAGGAGATCCAACCAGTCCATCCTAAAGGAGATCAACCCTGGGATTTCTTTGGAAGGAATGATGCTAAAGCTGAAGCTCCAGTACTTTGACCACCTCATGCAAAGAGTTGACTCACTGGAAAAGACTCTGATGCTGGGAGTGATTGGGGGCAGGAGGAAAAGGGGACGACAGAGGATGAGATGGCTGGATGGCATCACCGACTTGATGGATGTGACTTTGAGTGAACTCCAGGAATTGATGATGGACAGGGAGGCCTGGCGTGTTGTGATTCATGGCGTTGCAGAGAGTCAGACATGACTGAGTGACTGAACTGAACTGGGGTGTTTTGCCTTGGGTTTATCTTGTTTGGGACTCTCTGGGTTTCTTGGACTTGGATGGTTATTTCCTTCCCCATTTTAAAGAAGTTTTTGACTATTATCTCAAGTATTTTCTCATGTACTTTCTTTCTCTCTTCTTCTGGCACTTCTATGATTTGAATGTTGGGGCATTTAACATCGTCCCAGAGGTATCTAGGTTGTCCTCATTTATTTCTTTTTTCTTTTTTTTCCCTCTGCTTCATATATTTCCACCATTCTACCTTCCACCTCACTTATCCTATCTTTTGCCTCGTTTTCTAATGTTGGTTCCCTCCAGAGTGCTTTTGACCTCAGTTATTGCATTATCCATTATTGATTGACTCTTCTTTATTTTTTCCAGGTGTTTGTTAAACATTTCTTGCATTTTCTCAATCCTTGTCTCTAGTCTATTTATCTGTAACTCCATTTTGTTTCCAAGATTTTGGATTATCTGTACTATCATTATTCTGAATTCTTTTTCAGGTAGACTCCCTATTGCCTCCTCTTTTGCTTGGTTTGTTGGAAATTTATCATGTTCCTTTACCTGCGGAATATTTCTGTGCCTTTTCATTTTGTTTAGATTGTTGGGTTTGGGCTGCCATTTCTGTAGGCTGGAAGTTCATAGTTTCTCTTTTTGTGGAACCTGTTTCCTGTGGGTGGGGTTGGACTAGTGGCTTGTCAAGGTTTTCTGGTTAGGGGAGCTTGCATCTGTGTTCTAGTGGGTAGAGTTGGATCTCTTTTCTGTGGAGTGCAATGAAGTGTTCAGTAGTGAGTTTTGGGGTGTCTGTGGGTTTGGTATGGCTTTGGGCAACCTGTTTTTTAGTGCTTAGGGCTGAGTTCCTGCTTTGTTGGAGAATTTGCATGGCATGTCTTGCTCTGGAACTTGTTGGCTCTTGGGTAGAGCTTGGTTTCAGTGTAGGTAAGGGGGCTTTTGGGTGAACTCTTGTCTGTTAATGTTCCCTGGAATCAGGAGTTCTCTCATGTTCTCAAGTTTTGGCGTTAAGCCTCCTGCCCCTGGCTTTCATTCTTATTCTTACAGTAGCTTCAAGATTTCTCCATCCATATAGCACAGATGATAAAACATTTAGGTTAATGGTGAAACAATTCTCCACTGCGAGGGACACCCAGAGAGGTTCACAGAATTACATGGAAAAGAAAAGAGTGAGGAGGAAGACAGAGGTGACCAGGAAGAGAAGAGGGGGAGTCAAAAGAGGAGACAGCAATCGAGCCAGTAATCAATTTCTTAAGTGTTCTCCACAGCCCAGAACACCCAGAGAGATTCACAGAGTTAAGCAAGAAGAGAAGGAGGAGGGAGGAGATAGAGGTGACCTGGGGGAGAGTCAAAAGGGGAGAGAGCAATCAAGCCAGTAATCACACCCCTAAATGAAAATGGATACTGAAGATTAGATTCTTAAAGGTACAAAGCTGATAATAAATACCAAAAAGCAAAGATTAAAAATCTAGAATAGAGGTTAGACTCTCACAAAAAAATATTAAAAATACAAAACAAAATCAGTCACAAAAATTATAAAGAATATATATGTGAAATTTGCTTTAAAAATAGGGTCTTTTTTTGCAAGGTAATAGTAGGTTATAAAAAAGAAAATTAAAGGAGTAATAAAGAACATAAATTTAAAAAATTAAAAAGTGATAATAATATCTAGGAATTTCTCTGGAGCTGTTGTGGGCAGTGTGGGGTCAGTTCAGTTTCAGATAGTTCCTTGTTCCAGCTTGTACTTGTTCTCAAGTCCTATAGGCCCTCTCCAGTGCTTAGTCGATGTTAGCTACGGAGTTTTAGTATGTTGCACCTGTCGCTTCCAGAGCCATTCCCTCTTCTGTTTATTTTGGCTTCCTCTGTTTTCAAGTCTCTTCAGTGTCTAATTTCCACCCTGACACAAGGGGGCGAAGGTGGTCACTTATTTAGGCTCACTTGTTCAATTGTGTTGTGAGGAGGGAGGAACACTGTAAACAAATATTGCTGGCATGTGTGGGGAGTGCTCGCAGTGAATGGACCACACTGGGTCTGCCCCAGCTTAAGGCAGTGTGTGCTTTCTTGGTCTACACTGCTCAGGCTCTGGGGTGCTCTGCAGGAAACTGTTCAAAGCAGGCCCTGCATTTCTTGTGCTTCCCAGGTCTAAGTTGCTCAGGTTCTCGGATACTCTGCAAGGGTGCAGACTCGGTTGGGCGTGTGTTTTGTGCCCTTCCCAGGTCCGTGCAGCTCAAGCGACCAGGTGTTTGGCGAGCGCACTGTCCCGAGTGGACCATGCATCTTAATCACCTCCTGGTCTTTCTCGGTTTCCCAGTGCGCTGCTGAGAGACCGTCTCAGGTGTGCCGTGTGTCTCCTCTGGGGAGCTGATCTCAGGCTGCGACCCTTCTGGCAGGTGTCAACCCTTCAGGATCCCAGTTAAGACGTGGTTAGCAACTACAAGCCTGCTCCCAGTTTGGTGGAGGATGCCGGTCTCTGGGCTTCCCTAGCAGTTTGGTTGGTAAAGAATCTGCCTGCAATGCAAGAGACATGGGTTCGATCCCTGGGTCAGGAAGATCCCCTGGAGAAGGAAATGGCAACCCACTCCAGTACTCTTGCCTGGAGATTATTATGGACAGAGGAGCCTGGCGGGGTACAGTCCACGGCCAGTCTCTGGGGCTAAGATCAGAGCAGCCCTTGCCTTCCTGCCCTGGTTGTCACACGCCTGCCTCTCTGCCTCTGGTGCAGGGAGGGGCCTGTATGCAGCCAGCTAGCTCTCCTTTGGTACTCGCTCAGTTCTTTGTTCTGTGATTGGCCCAGGCTGCCTGTTAGAGCCTTTCGTGGGAAAGTTCTTTCTCTCTCTCTCTCTTTTTTTTTTGGTGGTCCCGCAGTTTGGGTGCTATCTCACGTTAGCTCTCTCAGATTGTCCGCAGGGCATTCAGGCCTGGTCCTTACCCTAAGCACGGATGATGCAGGCCGCGCGGCCCTGTCCAGCCCCTGCTCGCTGGGGGCCACTCCGCTGGTAGTTGTGGTTAGGTGTCTTCTGTGTTTGTTTGTTTGTTTTTCTCCTGGTTATGTTGCAAAACTCCCCACAGACCCGCCTGTGAGAGGGTTTCCTACTGTTTGGAAACTTCTCCTTTATGACTCCCTCCCCAGGACACGTCTCCATCCCTAACTCTTTTGTCTCTCTTTTTGTCTTTTATATTCTTTGTCCTACCTCCTTTTGAAGAGAATGGACTGCCTTTCTGCGTGCCTGGTGTCCTCTGCCAGTGTTCAGAAGTTGTTTTGTTGGAAGTTGCTTAGCATTCAAATGATCTTTTCATATATTTGTGGGGGAGAAAGTGGTCTCCCCATCCTATTCCTCTGCCATCTTGGACCACCCTGAATGCTATACTTTTTAGTTCCCTCTTTGATTCTGGTGGGAAAGAGAGAACTTGTAGAATGAGAACGAATAATCTTGTCCCTGCCTTCAGGAACCTTCTCTCAGGTTCTGGAAAGTAAGGTGCTTCTGTTTCCTGCAACTGTCTCTTCCCTCATCCCACATCATGAAGGATCTTCCTGATCTCTCTGACAGCCACCACAGAAAGTGGCTGGAAACATGACCGTCCCTCCTCTGGTGTTCAGACCAATTTGAATGGAAGATGGTTTCCTTATTTGATATATCCTCAGTAATTCATGCGGAGAAAGCAATGGCAACCCACTCCAGTACTCTTGCCTGGAAAATCCCATGGGTGGAGGAGCCTGGTAGGCTGCAGTCCATGTGGTTGCTAAGAGTTGGGCACAACTGAGTGACTTCACTTTCATGCATTGGAGAAGGAATTGACAATCCACTCCAATGTTCTTGCCTGGAGAATCCCAGGGATGGGGGAACCTGGTGGGCTGCCATCTATGGGGTCGCACAGAGTCAGACACGACTGAAGTGACTTAGCAGCAGCAGCAGTAATTCATGCTGGACGATAGCATGAAATTCTTCTCACTATAGAGCAAATTTAAGTCACTAACTAATAAGTAATTCTGATTTTATTTTATGTATTTAAAAATATGTAATGTGCTAAATGGTGATTGCAGCCATGAAATTAGAAGATGTTTACTCCTTGGAAGAAAAGTTATGACCAACCTAGATAGTATATTCAAAAGCAGAGACATTACTTGGTCAACAAAGGTCTGTCTAGTCGAGGCTATGGTTTTTCCAGTAGTCATGTATGGATGTGAGAGTTGGACTGTGAAGAAAGCTGAGTGCCGAAGAATTGATGCTGTTGAACTGTGGTGTTGGAGAAGACTCTTGAGAGTCCCATGGACTGCAAGGAGATCCAACCAGTCCATTCTAAAGGAGATCAACCCTGGGATTTCTTTGGAAGGAATGATGCTAAAGCTGAAACTCCAGTACTTTGGCCACTCATGTGAAGAGTTGACTCATTGGAAAAGACTCTGATGCTGGGAGTGATTGGGGGCAGGAGGAAAAGGAGACAACAGAGGATGAGATGGCTGGATGGCATCACTGACTCAATGGATGTGAGTTTGAGTGAACTCCAGGAGATGGTGATGGACAGGGAGGCCTGGTGTGCTGCGATTCATGGGGTCACAAAGAGTCGGACACGACTGAGCGACTGAACTGAACTGAACTGAATGCGCTAAATGGTAATAGTTGACATCTTTTTAATTGTATAGTTCAAATGCCCTCTGTTAAGGCTAAACAACATCCAGGGTTTAGAAAAGCATTAAAAACAGCAAAATTCAAAAGCAAATAACGTTAAAGCCCTTCACTCAAAAAACCTATTTGCTTAAAAATTTAAGTCCCAAGTTCACAGTGCTCCTGGTTCAAAAACAATTGAGTTCACCTTATAATGTGAGGGGTTTAGAATGAGTAGGCAGAGAAACAAAGGAAAAAAGACAACATGTGTAAGTGATCACCGAAGAACCCTGCTCATTTTCAACCTAAAGAAAACGCCTTGTACACAGGTCACAGAACAGATCAGATGAAACCAAAGTACCAGGAAAAGTCACAACTTAAAATAAAATGAAAATACAAGAGAGATTTTTGGCCAGTTAATGGAAAGCAAGGGTATATTTCACTCTCATGGCCTATAGGGTAGGCTATCTGAAATAGCATGTTAATAACATTAATAATAATCACAGGATAACACTGGAAGCTAAAATAAGGGGACTGGGTAAATGGGGAGATAAGGGACTAAATCAGGGAAGGGACTTTCCAAAGAGTTCATGAAAAAAAACACAGCTGATAGACTGGGGGTTGGGCTTCCCCAGTAGTTCAGTGGACAGGAGATAGGGGTTTAATCTCTGGGTTGGGAAGATCCCCTTAAGGAGGAAATGGCAACCCACTCTAGTATTCTTGCATAGGAAATCCCATGGACAGAGAAGCCTGACAGGCTACAGTTCAAAAGGTTGCGAAGAGTCAGTGCAACTGAGCAAGCATGCACATGCACAGTTTCAGGGCTAATTCTTCCCACTGGAGTGAAATTCCACTACAAAGATTTTCTTTTGTGGCTGCATTTTATTAGCACTGGAAACAGTTCCTTTTGGAGAGAACGAAGTCAGTTCACTGTTGCATATTTGTATTCAAAAGTGTAGTAAATGGGTGAGAAAACAAGTGTTTGGTACTTGGACCACATAAGGACATGTGGAAAGGAGCTTATCCCAGTGACTTTGAATTTTTCACCCATTATCTTCATTCACATGGTGGAGCATTTTTCATTAAACACACTTTTATGGACTGTCTCAGCCACTGATGTAAACAAAGTTGCTACCATCAAAATCAATATTTCTCACATTGGCTATAGTTGATGTTTTGTGAGAATTTTGAATTGCCTTCCAATGTTAGCAGCATGCCAGCCCATAAGTAACCTACCAGCAGCCCACAGATGACATGACCCAGGACACAAATCTGTCCAAAAATCTCTGCCCTTTCTTCCATCTAAACAGCAAGAGTTCTGGCAAGGCTCACATATTTGGTTACTGATGTGTTAAGCCCCCCATTGCTTTATGCTTCACAGGCTCTGTAACCCCTCACAGATCAAAACACATGGTGTGGAAGAAGATGAAAAGTGGAACACTGCCATAATCAGCCTTGGACAACGGGAGAGGAAGAAACAGAAAAAAATTAACTGTAAAAATAAATATGGAGCTCTTACTCTGTGTGACATACTGTGTTAGACACGGTGGGCAATACAAAGAAATTTAGGATAGAGTTCATGTCCTTAGGAATCTCTCAATCTAAGCTATAATCTGGTGATTATAGAAATACAGAGTCATCACTTGAAGCCTGTAATTTGAACAAGTATGTAATAAAAGGTCAAGGACTCAGCACTAAGAATCCCAAATTAAGAGGCATCCTCCTACTACTCTCAGCTGGTAGGGGATAAAATTTGCTTGAACACATGAAAACATCCGAAAATCTGGAAGAAAAAAATAGAACGATTACTGATGAGTACACATCAAGTGTCAGGGACTAAGTGTTTTATATATATTAACTCAATTAATCCTCCCAAGAGGCTTTTGAACTAGTACTATTGCTGTTTCCATTTCACAGATTTGGAAACTGAGGCATCAAAGTTAAATAATGTGACCACGATGCAGCTGGAATTATCCTAGTGATATCTGAGTGCACAGTGACACCAAATAAGTCTTCAACAGTTCTGCAGTGAGCAGGAACTGGTGGTTAGTGTTCAAACTCACTGTAGAGCCTGTCCATTTTATACAAATAAATGCATCCTTAATACTTGAATATGTAAAGAAAGAAAGATTCTTTGTGCTTCCTGAATAAGAAGGCCGGATAATCACTATAAATACTCCTCTAGAGATGATCCACTAGGGTTCTGGAAGATTGTTTCCCTTTTATTCTTATATGCAAAGTGCTGCTAGATAAGTGGATACTGTGCTTTTGGTCTGATGTGCTTTTGCATCCATGAAAACTTATACATTAAAATTTTTTAAGTAGCAAATTTTGTGCCCAGGAAAATTTAGAGTAGAGAACAGTTAGATGCAAAGAGTTGAAAGGAAAGCCTAGATCAAAAGAAAGGGAAGGCAATGTTTACCTAAGTGACTGGGGTATTCCCGTTTCCAAATAAAAATTTTGTTTAGGTGAGGAGCCACAAATAGACCAGTGGAGACTCATTTTTCAAGAACCAATTATCCATCTAAGCACTGTTTTAGATGCTGTGGGAGAAATGTCATCATCTTGCCTTTGTGTAGTCTACATTATTATTGAGGAAAGAAAACTAAAGCACTCAAAATGATGAGCAAGAAGCTCTGACCACAAGTCTGAAAGTTCAAGAAGAGTGGAAGAGAATAAGCACCTTCCTGCCCCAAGTTTCCTGAGAAAGCAGAGCTGACATCTTGAGCTTGGAAACACCCCCTCAGGAGCCTGAAGATGGTCTTTTGGGACGTGGCCTGTAGAGAAAATCAGGCCCTGATCTACGGGGCTTCCTCTCAACCAGTTTCGCTTCTGCCTCCCCTGCATAGGCAGAAGGCAAATAGCTCTGTGGCCTACTTGATTAAATGCTTCATCAGGCAAGCCTTCCCCTGGGAATGGTACGCAGCATTTTATTGCCTTTCAAGGCAGTTGTTTCTCATTGTATAGATGTGCCTGAGTGGATAAATAATCCAGAGTTCCAATGCCAAAGGCTAATTTGCCCTGGCTTGGGAAATATCTGTGTTTTTGAACCCCTAAGCGGCATGAATTATATTGATAGCTTTGCATATTTCTGGCTGACCACCAAGAGCCCCCCTTCCAGAAGGATGGGAAAGTTGCCGGATGAAGTTTTCTCACAGAATTTACCACTGACTGTAAAGTGAAATGGCTACAGTGAACACTCATCTCTCCCCATGCAATCTTAATTGGGTTGGCAATGTGTGTAATTACCATGATGGCAGAAGAACCCTGTGATGCTGAGTGAAGGGCCGGCTCTTTGGGCCGTTTGCAGACAGCCTCAAAAAATGTCACTTTGTGAAAGCTCCGCCCACCAGTGAACTCATCTGAGTAGAGGTACATTTGGCTTTGCTTGGACTTACATGGCTTTCAAAATGCAGTGTTTTCATGCCCTTGGAAAGAGAAACTTTTAAAAAGTGAATGCTTGCTGCTTAAGGGGATTTTAATCTCTCTTTCAAATGCTGTTACTTAAGTTCAAAGCACATGAGCCTCTATCAATGGGTTGAAAACCACTGTAATGCCACACTTATCCAATTTGCAAGGATGTTAGCTTAAAACATTTTTTTTTCTCTCAAGGGAAAAAAAAGAAGCTTCATAGAGAGCCTACCCAGGAGTAAATTATAAAGATCTCCCACGAACATTAGAGCGACATAAACTTAAGTGTAATTACCACCTTGGTAGGAAAAAGGAGTCTTTATTTTTTTACCTTTTCACCAAAAAACTATCCACTCTCAAAAGTTCATGAAAGGTCATTGGAAGAATCTAACCTCTAGTTTATGCAAACTACTAAAGCTAAATTATATATATTTTCAAAGCTCTTCACAAATGTCAATTTCCAGTCCAATCATCAGTGAAACCCCAAGTCAGTGTCAAATGCTTGTAAATAATATTGAAGTTCTTTAGTTGGACACCTTTTACCTGAGGTAGATTTTATTATTTTCTCCTCTGATTCTTCATAAGTCAAGAGGAGCTAAAGGAGAAACTGATCCTGCAAAAATAGGCCTTGAAAAATCCTTTGGTTTTTCTAAAAATTAATGAACTAGATTCTTTCCGGGAATACAGTCCCTTAGGAGAGTATGTTACATGTTTGAAATCTCTACAAGTTTTACTCAGAATCCTGAGTATCATTTAGTAACTATGGGCTTTTAAGGACTCTTGGTCTATATTTTCTTTTATCTACATTATTAGGAAATGGTGATATTGCTCAAGGTAGTGGGAGAGAGCTGAATGTTCTTGAACAGCAAAGGTCAACATTGTGCAACAGAGGAATTTGTTTGTAAAACCCTTTCTGAAACTGCTCTTTTTCTCAGCTAGTTCTCTTGCTAACATGTAATTCAATACCTTCTAGGAACATTTGTATCCTAAAAGAAGCATGTTTTTGTATGTATTCTTCCTTGTTTTCTCATTTGCTTAGAAAGACTTTTGCTTGTTAGTTGAAAGCAGCCAGGGAGACTAGGACTATTATTCAATCTGTTCCCTCCTCAAGGCTAGACCTCTAGGTAGAGCCTCTGGGTTTAGGGACTCTCATGTGCTTCAAGTTACAAACTTCAGGGCGGCTTCTATTTTGCTTATGACTGAGATGTAATAAGTCTGATGAGACTTGCGATATTGGTGGGTTGATTGACATAGCGAGGTCTCCACCCTAAGGAGGTAGTTGCCCTGAAGCAGGATAAGGAGATAATTTGTGTAAAAAGAGAATCAGGCTCATTTTTCATGGTAGGAAATGAAACAATATTTCAAAGCTTACGCTATATGTCTGATAAATGTAAACTGCTAAGAATTGCTTGTCCTTCACATTTTGGATAAATGCTGGATCTGGGTCAGCAGGAAATGGTTTTATTTTTCTCCTCTCTTCTATAACATAGCACTTGGAAGTGTTAATGTGATTTTTAAAAAAAATTCTTTTTTTTTTTTCTATTTTAATGCCAGGAGACAATTTCCCTGGAAGCATGTAGCTCAATATTTCTTAAAAGCCAAAAGAACAGAATGTGAAAAGGCTTTTCAGAGAGGTTTCTTGTGTTAGCTAGGGCAACAATGATCATAGTAATAATCATGGCCATTATCATTTGTATAGAATCTCATAGTTTATGAAGCATTTTCATGTATATTATCTCGTTTTTAAAATATTACCAAAATGTTGCATGATATGAAATTAGCTGTTGTTTGTGTCCAGACATCCTGTGGGTTATTAAAACTGTGGGACAGATGTTATAAAAGGAGTAGAGAGTGTTTCTTGGCAGAGCACTGAACAGCTCAAACTTTTGTGTAGACTCAAATGCTAAGACAAAGAGCAAAACATGTGCCATAGCTTGCTTTGCTGAATACAGGCTCCAGGCAGGGTCAGGACCAACAGAGGCATGAAAACCTGCTTTGGGTTCACAATGCCTTAGTCCAGAAATAGCAAGGATCCATTAGAAGTGGCAGCCTGGGATCTATGTGAGATGGGTATGGAGGCCACACTCAAGAGAAATGGGAAGAATCTACCTCGGACTACCTGCTTATGAACTACCACAAATTGTTGGAAAAAAAGCTACTTGTAAAATGAAAGCATTCTGTTCTATCACCATCAGATCCATTCATTCATTATCCTTTTCAAATATAATAATGTGCCAGGCATTCTACTTGGTATTGGAAACACAGTGAACAAGTCAGACAAGTCCCTGCCCTGATGTAGTTTGTATGGTGTAGACAAAGAACAGGGAAACAGATGACAAGATAATTACAGATTTAGAAAAATACTATGTGAAAATAAATGGGGCCATAGATACAGAAAATCTTTAAACTTATTTTCGAAAGAATGGATTCCAAGATCAAGCTCTATTATGAAAGTCTTAAAGATGGTCCTATGAAAAAAAGCCCACAGACTCCTCTGTCCATGGGATTTTCCAGGCATCTATTATGAAAGTCTTAAAGATTATCTTATGAAGAAAGGATATATAATACCCCTTTGACAAAGTCTGGATTTACTTCTTCAAAAGTGTCATAGATAGGTAAGATCAAACTTTCATGGAAAATAAATGGTTAGAGGAAAAGCAATAAACGTGGAAGTAAGAGTATTTTAGGAGTACATTAAATCAAATCAGATATCCTCTTGCAGAATAAACCAAGCACATCAGGGTTAGAAACTTGCACTGGTAGCTATCCCTCCTCTTTAAAAAGCTTCCTTAATTTTTCAGAAAGAAATTGCTGCTATAGATAATCTCATATATGAGACATATATATTGTTTTTTGATATAATTCTGTACCACTTTTAAAATATCTTGAGCAAGCCCATACTGGCTTAAAATATAACATATTTTGATCTTTATTCCTTCTCTTTTTTCTTTCTTTGTGTCTCAGCCAAATGGTCTGTTACTGCTAAATGTTCTCACAAAGCATATGATGATTCAATGCAAAGTTTTCATCTTCAATCCATTTATTATAAGACTGTTGTTGTTCAGTTCCTAAGTTGTGTCTAACTCTTTGTGATCCTATGTACTGTAGCACACCAGGCTTCCCTGTCCTTCACGATCTCCTGGAGTTTGCTTAAACTCATGTCAATTGAGTCAATGATGCTATTCAACCATCTCATCTTATGTCATCCTTTCCTCCTTTTGCTTTCATTCTTTCCCAGCATCAGGGTCTTTTCCAATGAGTCAGCTCTTTGCATGAGGTGGTCAAAGTATTGGAGCTTTAGCTTCAGCATTAGTCCTTCCAATGAATATTCAGGGTTGACTTCCTTTAGGATTGATTGGTATGATCTCCTTGCTGTAAAGACTGAGGTCAGAGCAAATCTCCCTTCTCTGCACTAGCCAAATAGCCTGACTACATGATTGACAGGAGGGAATATCTAAGCTTTTTGACACATTTCTTATTTAATCAAACTGAACTGAATTATAATGTGTAAAAATGGATATAAAATATTTTAGAGGACAAGTAGATATATTAAGGAAGAGGTGAATCTTCAAAGGAAAAATGAAGATTATATTGGCTAAAACAACAGGGTCAGGAAATACTCGGCTTACATGTAGCACAATTTTTCTCCTGTGCTCATAGTAGACATTGCTAATCAAAAACAAAATTCTTTTCTGCTCAGTTTGGAGGTGGTCACCACATTATAGACAGCCTCTGCCATTTGACTGAGGAAGGCATGGCAACCCACTCCAGTATTCTTGCCTGGAGAACCTCATGGACAGAGGAGCCTGGCAGGCTACAGTCCATAGGGTCGCAAAGAGTCAGACATGACTGAAGTGACTTAGCACAATGCCATTTGATCAGAGATATCAAATGGAGTCAAATCTATTTGCCAAAGTATTGCACACCCAAGTGTTTTCATTTTAGCAGTCTTCCAAATCTTGTTGTGAAGCAATAATACAGGGATTGAGGGCACCCATTTGAGAAATGTGGGAGGATGAAATTTGAGGACCAAGAGCATCTTTCCTCTTGCTTCTCAAATCTAGATCATCGCCTTGTTCCAGTCACCCAGTATGGCAGTCCTGTCCTAGCACACAGTAGGGATGTGTAGGAAAGACTTCTTGCTCTGTCCCAAGACTACAGAAAATGTCTGTGATTTCTTCCCTGGGAAAAATTTGCTGGCATTTAAAAGGAATAGCAGGTAGAAGATTCATTGGATAGCAACATGTTCTCTGTGGCTGGGACCCGTTCACTCTGTTATTCTGCTGCCCTAGAAGAAAGCTCATTTCCTATTTTGTTCTAAAGTTTTTGGAAACTTTTCAGCCCATAGTTTAGTTTTGGCAACATTTGAGTGATGGAGCTTGGAGGTGTTACGTATATCAAATTGTTAACTTATTAGCTGTTGTTCTTTCAATCCAACAAGCATTTGAAATCTCTTACTATGTACCTAGAATGTATTGCTGGAACCTTTCAAGTAACATTTTCAGTCTTTTTTTCTTTGCAGAATGGGAAAAGACATATATAACTGGCAGTTATTTTATGTTTGAAGAAGTTCAGATATATTATTACTTCTTAAAATTACTTTCTTCCTTTTTTTGCTTATTTACATACAAAAAGCTATGAATTACTAATGTATACAGTTTGATGAGTTTCGAGGTAAGTATATGCCTGTGAAATCACAATAGCAATCCAAGCCATAAACCTATCCATCTCCTCCAGAAGTCTCCTCTTGTCCTCTTATTACTTATTATTATTATTATTATTTGTGCTAGGATCACTTGACATAAGGTTGATCTTTTTCTCACATTTGTAAGTATACAATACAGCATTGATAACGGTGGGTAATATGCCAAATGGTCCCTCTCAGAGTTATCCATCTTATATAACCAAAATCTAATATATTATTTAAAGGTCTTTTGTAAATATCTGAAGTGAAGGGAATTACACAAAAAAATCTAAAGACCAATATAATTTTACTATCTCATGATATTTTTACTATTGACATTAGGGTCAAGAATTGATGCTACTGTCTTAAAAGATAATGGTATTCTTTAGATTTGAGTCCATGTTAACAATATCAAACTAAATATAGAAATATTATTATTATGAAAGCAGTTTTCACCCAAGTTATCCCAGGCAGATTCTTTACCATCTGAACCATGAAGGAAGCAAAAATTTGTTATTTACTTGTTTATAGATAACTACTGGTCTAATATACAGGAGAATACAATATCTACTTGTGTTTTCCTCCTTTCTTCTACATTGTGAAGAAGAAGACAACAATTTTATTTTCAAGTAAAGGACCAGTGAGATCACTTTTGAAATTTTGCCTTGGAGGGGCCACAAACTTTTGTTATCCTTCTGTTTCCAATTGTGTATAGCATAATTTTATTTTCTGCAACTCTGACTGAGGACTTCATATTTTCCTCATTGCATTTGTTCAACTTCTTTCCCAGAAAATTGTGCCATTAATTTAATTACCAAGATTTTTATTTATATTTGACTTATAAAAAATATATGTTAGGAATTGCTTATAATGTATCATTTCTGGTAACATAAGAAAAACAACCACTGTATCTAATAAATAAAATTAGGAGAGAGAGAACACTGTTGGGGTTCATCATATACAGCATGCAGTCAAGCTATTATAAAAGCAGTCATTTATTATATGTGATCATATTTACATTTTCTGTATTTGTGTTGTCCAGAAGGATTTCATTGCAAAAGGACGGTAAAGGAGGCCAGTAACCATTAATAAGTAGATAAGTTCCTCATAGAAAGGCAGAGAGACCACAGGAACATCATATGCTGTTTTCTAGCAATTGTGGATAAATGTGGATAATTGGGTTTCAGCCAACTTTTGACAGCATATAAATACTCTAACATATACCAAAAGAACTTCAGAAAAGTCAAGATGAGCTTTTTCTCAGAAGCATGACTGCTGAAAGCTCAGCTGCTGGTTAGAGTGTGGAAAAAACAGCCTACTGCTTTTTCTGGTTTATTCAGTTCAAAAAGATTCCCCCATTGCCAGCTTTGCACCCCAACAGTAGGTACATGGATTCCCAGAATGAAGCTAAAAACGAGGTCTCTTTTGTACTATAACTTGGCTCTTAAAATTGCTGGAGAGGAGAGAGAAAATAGTTGATTCAAGTTTGTAATAAAGTTCAAACTTTTCTTAGGCCTAAATTGTTTTTATTTTCCAATAGAATTTGCTTTTACTCTGCCCATGCTTGTGTGCATTAACCATTCAGTCATGTCCGACTCTTTGCGGCCCCATGGACTGTCGCCTACCAGGCTTCTCAGTCCATGGAATTCACCAGGCAAGAATACAGGAGTGGGTTGCCATTCCCTTCTCCAGAGGATCTTCCATACTATTCTCTTATTTCTGCTAGCCTCTGCCTTCTTTCTACATGGAACTCACTCAAAAGATGCTAGAGCAAACCTGGAATATATGTATATGATGAATAGATTGAACACGTCTGTGTCTACACAAGCAACATGAAGTACGGTTCTATTTGTTCCTTGTCACAAATTTGTTGTAACAACCAATTAATAATTCATTTAGCTTCATTATACTTAATCTTAAATGTTAAGATGAAATTGTTGGTTGAGAAACTGATCAGAACAATTGTCAAGAAAACAGGATTTACAAGTGTCTCCCAGAGTTTATATACTACATGCTGGAGTGGAGAGGATAAAGGGTTTGATAGTTAAATATATTTATCGAATGTTATACACATTTATATGTAGGCTAAAAAGCCAGGAGAAGTCCAGTACCAAACAAACCTATTTGATTTTTTTTTTTTTGGTAGGGGGTAACCCTTCTTAATTCTTAAAATGATTTGACAAAGGAAACTCACTCCCACCCTTTTTTTAGCACAAAAACTACAAACATGCTAAAGAACTGAAGAAGTAGCATTTTGCCAAACATACTTCAAGAAATGCTAATCTGGATAAGCCCTTGATTTTACAGATGATGAACTGAGTTTTTAGAGATTAAATTGCACCCCCAAGAGCTCACAGATAATTAGTGGTGTGGCTAGGCCTAAAATCCAGGGCTCATGGTGTTCTGAACTTCAGTATACTGTACCCAACTTGTTCTGTTTAACTAGAGTGCCCTCATTTAGCTGATACTTCTGTAACATTTACTTGTCCTTTGTTTTTTTTTAAGCTTTTTAAAATTTGAAGTAAAACTGACATGAAGAATATTTCACCCTTTTAGTGTACAGTTCTATGAAATTTGAAAAACCACTACCACAGTTCTGCTTATTTCTTATAAAATAAAATTTAAAAACTTTAAAAAGATGTGTACCAGAATGCACTGAAATAATTTCAATTGGAAATATGTTCAAATGAGTTTAAAATCTGTTTAAGATGAAAATCCTAGTCAGTCTTAATCAATGCAACTGACTGTATAGACATCAAGGATGACAGTGCGTACAGGAACTATATTGGGAAAAAGAAATGACAAGCCAAACAAAGATGAAACAGTATTGTAAGAGGAACACGCAGCCTAGGAAGTTGCTAGCTGACTGCCTCTGGGAAGAATCTTGAGACTTCTTGGGGAAGAAGCCTACAAGAACTCTGAACTCAAAGCATGGGCATTCCTTGTTAAACACACAGTTGTTTCAATCCGCTCCATATGTCTTTCAGTTTCTCCTTTCTCCACTCTACCTTTGTTCTTTTCAGTTTCCATTCCTGAATTGAACCTGAAAGCCCTCTCTCCTTTATTCTTCTGCTTCCCTGTGGTGGACTAAAAATGATCATGTTTTAGTTAAATACCACTCATTGGAAGCCCCTTGGAATTGTTCAGTCTTCAGAATGGAACTCTTCATTTCAGTTCCATGTCTCAAGTACATTGCACTACTTGATTATACCTTCCAAATGAACTGTCTTTAAAACACCAGGCCCAGTTTTGTTTCTGAGACAAGAAGGGACAGTCATCAAAATCAGCAAATCTCACTTGCGTGAACTTTACTCCTTTTGTCCAGATTTGCCTTGCTCTTCTTGACCATGTCAAACCGAGTTGTTGGGTGAGAGAGCAGTACCGCAGGTGGGACTTTCCTTTATAGAGGCCACCCCCTGAGTGGGAACACAGCCCGTTTGCCCTCTCTCTGGCCTTGCCTGTTTGTTTCCCCAAACAGCCAGCTTTAGCCATGTGGGATGGAAACGAGAAGCAGATACTTGTCAGGAGGGGAGAGCCCGCCCGCTGTGGAGGTGCATCTTGCCCAGCTTCAACATGAAAAGGACTTGGTAAGAAAGAAAACATGAAGCCCTAGAAAAGAACAACAATTGCCATGTGGAGGCAGGATGAAATTGGGTTGTGTATCCGGACTCTCTGTAGGGGTCACTCTGGGGAGAGGAGGTTGCTGTGTCTCTTCCGGCCCCTAAGATGCTGAGTAGAGAAAGCACAAGCCTAGTGCAAGCCTTCTGTTCCCCAGGTGCTGCTGAGCATGGATTTCTGTCCCTCTGCTCCATCAGGGGTGGGGGCCACATGGCAACCAAATGCAAACACTGTCTAAGAGTGCAGCCACCAGCTCCCTGTCTGCAGGAAGGCACTGTCCTAGAACAGCAAGCATGACAGAGCTCTTTAAATCAGGGGATCATTCCAATGGGACACTCATATATATGGCAGGTACTGTCAGCTGATCTACATTTACCTCATTTAATATTCATAGCAACTCTATGAAATCGAGACCATTCAAGATATCCCCATTTTATGGTGCTAGACACTGAGGTTCAAAAAGGTTATGTAATCTGCTTAGGGCTTCCCGGGTGGCACAGTGGTAAAGAATCCAACTCCCAATGCAAGAAGAGCTGCAGGAGGCGCAGGCCAGGAAGATCCTCCTGGAGGAGGATATTCAACCCATTCTAGTGTTCTTGCCTGTAAAAATCCACGGACAGAGGAGCCTGGCAGGCTACAATCCATGGGGTCACAAAGAGTCAGACACGACTGAGCGACTGAACATGGGCACACACAACTTTCTTAAGCTAAAATGTAATCAGCAGCAAAGATGAACCTTGAACCTAAGTCCAATTGATTCCAACCACGTGCCCTCAACTTCCTTACTGTGCTGCTGGCTAATGAGGCAAAAGGAAACAACTTTTGCTCTGTGATTTTTCTTCGGTCATATAAACACAAAGGGGAGCAGTTGTTTTGGCTACTTATAGGATACTGGACAACTTGTTCTTATCTGTAGGATGGGAACTGCTTTAGTCTAGCACAAGTCAATTTTCACTGTTTTTACAAAGCACACTGCTTCTCATATACGTACATATCTTATTCCCTAGATGGTAATGACAAATTTTTTTGGAGGGGAGGGGGCTAGGCAGTTAATCAATCCATAAACAAGAACAAACTTGAGAAGTTTACGTGAAAAATTTACCTCTCACCCCTTTCCCAACAGTCAGGGAAGGGTGGTTTGAATTGCCCTGTTGGTTTCAATTCATTAATGAATCCCCCTATAAAGACACAACTTTAGTCAAAACTCATGAAGAAAGCATCAGTGTCTTGTCAACTATAGCACGTTAGACAAGACGTGATCAATTAGTCTTATGTCCTGGAGGAAACCAAAAGATTTGGGCATGACTTCGCAAGTAAACAACAATGACAGCATGGAGGAACACCAGAGGACTTAGCTCCCTTTCAGTGTAGTCTACAGAAGCTTTCTGTGTTCCTACTCTTCTCACAGACATCATGGGCCACTGGCATATTTGTTTTGAACATTTCATGTAGGAAGCAAAATTCTGATTTCTCTGCTGACCCATTGTTATTTTGTAAGGTAGATATTAACACATCAGTGAGTAATAAGTAACATAAAACCCTGACAATCACAGGGACATCAGGTCTTTTCCTGGCTCCATGCTTGCCAGGCAGCTAAAAGAATGTCTGTAAGAGATATTCAGAAGGTAATAGAAAACAGAATCTCCACTCAGATATATATATGTATATTTGGAATTTACATATGCTATTATTTACCAAAGCCTATTAGATATGGTGAAATAGACATGGCCATCATATTTGGAAGACAAAGCTTTATTTATGTGTCATACATATGGAAATAAGATGAAATTCCAAGAAGTCCTAAGAAGAGGGCATTACTTAGTTTTTGTTCGTTTGCTTTTCTCGCGTATAATGTGGGAATACCCATACCACATGGAAAACAAATTCACAGTTACAAGCATTCGAACATATTCACTGATACAGAAGGCTTGTACTGTCATTGTTAGTGTGAAGTCTTGGAGCCCAGATTGACCTGTGGGTCTTGATGCGCCAGATTTTCAGCTTAAACTCTGGGTTTGTTCATGGCTACCAGCACAGTGCTGTTGTTATAAAAGAAATAGGAAAAATAAAGCCAAGATATCTATTACTGGAGATTTTTATGTGAATCAAAGAAAATAATTTACATAAAAGTGCTTTTTAAAATATAGGACATTTTATAAAGAAGAATCTACTCTCCATAGATGAAATTTAGGATAATGTGAAGTGGAAAAAGCAAATGACAGAAGATTTTATGTAGCCATTTTAACACAACTCAAAAACCAGCAAAACTAAACAATCTACTGTTTAGCCAACCTATATATGTTTGACCAAACTCTACCAAAAAAGGAAGGAAATGATGAGCACAAAATTCATGTAGCTGTACTTCTTCCCAGGCGAATGAGATGAACTGAGTTGTTAACACATAGGCAGTTTCTATAACACATATTCTAGTTTCTGAGTGAGTGCTAGCTTCATGGATATTCATTGTATTTTGCCTTAGATTTTAAATAAATTTTAAAAATTTAAACAATTAAATGTTGCCTATGCTTTTTAGTTATCAAAATATACTAAAAAGATAAATTTATTCTAGCTAGTGCTACATAATAACAAGGAAATTCAGATACAAACTTTATCCCTGAATCATTAATGACACTTTTAGATTCTTTTTGGCTGCATGGCATGTGGCATCTCAATTGCCCAACCATGGGTAGAACCCACGCCTCCTGTGGTGGGAGCACTGAGTCTTAACCACTAGACCACCAGGGAAGTCCCAGGTTCATGTACATTGTAAATTGCTTCCTTCTCCCCTTCCCTTCTTTCCTCCTTTTCTCTTTTCTACTTGTTCTCTCATCCACAGACTTGTATTGAGTATGGACTGGACTGTGTTAGTCGCTCCATTGTGTCCGACTCTTTGCGACCCCATGGACTATAGCCCACAAGGCTTCTCTCTCCATGGAATTCTCCAGGCAGGAATACTGGAATGGATTGCCATTCTCTTCTCCAGAGGAACTTCCCAACCCAGGGATGGAACCCTGGTCTCCTGCCGTGCAGGCAGATTCTTTACCGTTTGAGCCACAGGAAGTATTGAGTAGGTAGAGCGCCAAAAGCAGCAGAGCAGACATGTACAAACTAGTACTGCAATTGTGGGGACTTGGAGCCCAGTTCCACCACTTGCTGTGGTGACCTTGAGTAAGGCCACTGAACATCTTTGTGCCTTAGCTTCCTCAGCTTTAAAACGAGATGAAAGTCAAAGAGAGAGCCTTATTTCCCAGGATTCTTGCCGAGATGAAAGGAGTTAATGTTTGCAGCGTGCTACACTGTGTTGTTAAACTAGATAAACCCTGTGCTGGCAAAGAGAAAGATGTGGTTCCAGTCTGGTCAGCTTGCTTGATCGGTCTTTCAGAGAAAAAAAAAGGGGGGGGGGATACTAAATGTTCCGTATTGTTACAAATAACTGAACTTGAACAGACAAACAAAAAATTCTTCTGAAAACACATTTTGAGAAAGAATAAATGACTCAGGTCTGGTAGCAGGATTGGACTAGACTCCTGAGGTTGAAAGGACCATGTTCCTTCACCTAGCCCCTAATACAATCCTATACATTCAGTCTTCTGTGGAGAGACAGCTACAAGACCTCACAGATGGAAATGGTGGTCCCAGGAGACGGGACTGTCAGACTGCTCATTCATTACTTTGATGAACTGTTGACAAAATATTAGATCAATGAAAGTTCATCAACAGAGACAAAGAGGAGCTGAACATATACAGTAACTTTTCTTGTTATTCCAAGAACTTTACAAACTGTGACCCCTAGGAGTAGTTTGTAGACTCTGTAGACTCAAGAAAAACTCAGGAATAAATCTAAGTTTTATTTCAGTCAAAATAATTGCAACCATGGGAGGAGAATTTTGTTTGCAAGAATTAATTATTCACATATTTTTCAGAGTCTCAGAGGGTACATATGCATTTTCTGTTCACTTTGGTAAAAATGTTTTTTGTTTATGTGGAGTTTTCTTGGAAATAACCTATAATTATTTACTGACCTATTAACTCTTGGGATTTTATGAAATACTATGATTTTTTTGGATTCATTTCAGAAATTGTGGTTCAGTGTGAGAGTGAGTTTATGTTGTTTTATTTTGTTAAAGACATCCAAGTTATGATGAAGTTGTTACAAGATGAGAAAACAGCTCGCAAAAAACTCTGAAAACTGCAATCACCAGAAGTTGTAAGGACAAATATGCAAACATGTGGTTTGGGGTAAAAACCAAATGAAAAGGTTATTATGAATGTCAGGCTAGACGCAAGAGAAAGAAAATTAGGACAGAGATGAGAACAGAATGAGGAAGATAGAAGGCAAAAGTATAGATTAACAAAAAGAAAGAGTTCATGTATCTATTCCATTTCACTCCCTCTTTAGGAAGGAATCTGATGAAAGGCAACAGAGGAGATGGGAAAAGATAATCTTTGTTTTGATTTAAGCACAGCTACAGTCTTTCATATTCTACCACCCTATATATTTGAGGCCATTTTCCTAGGTGGAAATATTAGGAAATTTCCACCATACTAGGAAATACTAGGAATACTAGGAAAATTCTAAATTTACCCTCCTCCTTCTAGGAGGGTAGAATCTGATGATTTGTTCCAAACCTCAGTGGCTTTCTGCTACATTTTTGTTTTGTGTCATTATCTGAACAGGAGAGCCCTGGGTTAATGTCTCCCATGTGGCGTGCACACGTGCACACACACACACACTCTTACACTGGGTCTTGCTTATGAAGACCATGTGCTATTTCCCAACATTATAAAAGTGATGTCTGCAGCAAGCCTATCGCCTGGGTGATAGTGCTTTCTCATCACTCATCCAAGTAGAGAGCTAGGTCTTGTTTTACCAGCCTGAAATGAAGGAAGCAGAGATTCTAGAGATTTTTGACTAAGGTTATTTTCAGAGATGCTACCAAGTGTATCTGGAGTCTTTCTGTTGCTTTCTTCACGAAATGCAGATGATCGCCCCCCTCAGATGCTGCGGGTTTGCAGTGCTCAGAGGCTCCATTTACCTCTTCTTACTGCTGCACCCCAAAGGCACTGCTGGCGGGCTTTGGCTGTGCAGCAGAGGGTGTCTCTGTGGAGTCATACATACGGGACAGCTCTACGGCACATTCCACATGTTCTCTGTGAGAGAGAACACGCTAAGTGCCAACTGAGGATGGTAAAATATGGTTATGGTACTAAAAGAAACTTTCTCACAATTGAAGAGATACAGGCCACTCCGTCTAGGACAATACTGTAACAACAAAAAAAGAGACAGAATATAAAATTGGAAGCGAGGAAAAAAAATACCAACCTCAAGTATTTAAAATAAGTTTTCATTTGGAAAGAAACCATTGTAACCAATAAGGAGTAGTTTGTTGTGCAGCCCCTTATTGCCTTCAGTAGTTGGGTATAGTATAACTGCAGTGCCTGTTTTCTACAGCCTAATTTCAAATATAACGTAAAAAAAGAAACAACTGTCTGATTTGGGCTCTGTAAACTGTATTATTACAAGAGAGCATTTGTGTATACGCGGCATCTAATAATGCATTCACCCTACAAAGCCAAGCTAGTACTACAAAAAGCCTTACATTGTAAGTGGAAACTATGATTTTTCAAAAGTCAAGGGAAGGAATACAGCTAATGTTCACTGTGTGCACTAAAAACAGGAGCGTATAGTGATGTGTGTTTATCCCCTTTTAACAGCAGTTGAAGGTAAATCTTTGCTAAGAGGCCAGTTGGTAGCACAATGCCCACTTAGTACCAGGGAGGTTCAAACTCTCAGTTCCTTTGACTGATGGCTGTGTTCACATTGGCTTAAATTGTTATTTTAAGGCAATTTTGAAATAGCTGTAACATTCCATCCTTGCATTATTGCTGATAACACAGAACATACCATCATTTTTATTTTTGAATGATCAACTACCTTAAACATGCTGACAACTATGGACAATAATACAGCAAAACACAAAATAACCACCATCCGGAGTTAGGGAATTTTAACAATTTGCTATATTTGCGTTCATTTTATTTTGTTTCAGAGATAAAAGTATCACTTATTTATTTGTTTCCTGGAGGTTTATCCTAGACCCTATATCATTTCCTTCCTTTCCAGCAGTAACTACTTTCCTGAATTTGGAGTTATCAAATCAACATATATTTTATATATTATTACTATGGAATTAGTTTTTCATAACTATGATACCATTTAATTGTGCTTATTTTTAAGCGTTATATAAGCTATGTGTAAATTACATTTCTCCCTTTATTCTGCAACTTGCTTTCTTTCAACTCAAAACTATAGCTTTGGGATTTAGTCTCATTGATGTATGAAGCTCTCGTTCAAATTTCTGGCATATTTTTTGTTTGCATGGATTTATTTATCCTCATCCTAAATGTTAACAAACAGTTAGATCATTTCCCCTCTCCTCCACCTTTTTTTTTTTTGGCAACAAGTAACAGCAATCTTGTGTGTATATTCCCATGTATAGGGGGAAAAGTTTCTCTGGGGTAAGTATGCCTTACCCCATGGAGTCATGGAGTATGCCTGTCCTCACATTTATTAGATATGACCAATTGTTCCTTAAAGCCAATGGATCAATTTATACTCCCAGTATTCCACATCCCTGCAAAACTGGATAATGTCAGATTTTAAATTATCATGTTTTTTATTTTTTAACCTTTTATGCAGAAACAATCTATATCCTTTAAATTGGCAGTCAGGTCTAGAATCTTGATAAGATTGTTTTGGTAATATACTGCATGTGTGCTGGTTTATACACTTTAGGTTCAATTTGAGGGCAATAATATTTCATTTGTGGCAGTGCATACTGTAGAAACTATCTTTTCTTATTTTCAATATTCCTGATGCTCTGATATTTGTGGCTTTGCTGACTGGGGAGAGACTGCCCCTCGTAGGGTCAGCCAATCCTTAGTGATAGCAAAGGACTTTCATAGGCACACCAGCCAGTCGAGAGCCCAGACTCTGAGCAACCTCCTTTATCTGGCTCTTACATTCCAGGAGGCCAGATCCCTGCTCACGCAGGGTCAGGTACCAGGCTCCTACAGATGATCCCGAGAAACCAGAGCCTGACAACAGTATTCAGGCTAGTTAGTCCTAACTGCTCCTCTCGCTCTTCTTTGTGTTTCTTCCTGAAAACACAATAAAGCCCATGGGTCATTCTTCCCCCTTGCTCTTATGTCTCCTGACCAAATCTGGTGCTCCCTAACATGAGACCAACTATGTGGCATGCCCCTTCCTCTTGGGACTTGTAAGTAGTAAAATCTTCCTTCAATGCCATAGCCCTTCCATGTCCTTCCTCAGTCACCTCTGTATGTAAAAATCCCACAGGTACATTTTTGAGACATGTACTTCTATTAGAAAGCAAGCAATGTCGTCTATTTATCTGGCGATGTTAATAATCATTACCTAGATTACTTCCCCAAGGGATACAGAGTGATATATTCTAATTCTGTCATTCTTTCTTCATTTATTAGCTGAAGACATTTTATAAAAAGAAACTCTCATCACCTCTTTGGATCACTTGAATTAACTGTTTTTATTGGAAAGTCAGGATAAATTCTTGACTCTTTACTTTTATATACTGTTTGGCAAAACAAGTTGCTTCTGTAACAACCTCTGAAAATGATGAGTGAGGTGTGTTGCGGTGGCTATTGCTGCATAGTATCACTGTGATCTTAAGGACAGATGCCTGTTTACTTAGGTCATTTCTATTGTCATTCCTATGGATACTCTGATCTTCTTTGGTCTGTGGGGGCATCTTTAAGTGGATTCCTAAATCCTTCTCTTATTGCATTAGTAGCTTTGAGAGTTTCCTTGCTTTGAGGATAATAAGATATTTTAGGCCGTCTTAGAAATTTATTACTTCAAATCTAGAATCAGCTATTTCTCTAAGGAGCCATAGTTCATTTTAGTAGGAAATGATATTTGGAGACCACAATAGGGACACTAGGAATGTGCATGTATCAATTTATGTATTTTTTTTTTCATTCTTGTTTCAGTAGCTTATCATCTTAACTTTCATCGCTTAAAGTCCTGAAATCCTTAGGGCAAGTCCTTCTATCGTTTTCTTTTTGAAAATTGTTTTAAAAGAGTTGGAGCTTATAAACTTATATGTAAATTTTAGAATCATCTTAAGTTTCATCAAAAAATATTAAATGTAGGGAGGAATTTTATTGACTTTATAGATGAATTTGGGGATAAATGATATTTTGTATTATTGAATCTTATTCATGAATATGGCATATTGTTCCTTATACTTAGATACTTTATATCTTTCAGAAACATTTTGTCATCTTCTATATGAAGTTCTTGTTTATATTTTCTTATGCTTACCTTATAGTATTTGTGTCTATTTGTAAAACTTTTTTCTACCACATACATATGTGCACTTTTGTGTACAAATAATATACTTGGTTAAGCAGGATTTAAAGGAAAGAAAATAATCTAGTAATCAATGTGAAATATATGAATATAAGTAAGAGTAAAAATTGGTCAGACCAATAGTTCTCAAAGGGACAAAGCTGAAAAAAATCAATATTGGACGGGCCAGCATGTCAAATAAGATGACACACTGGTGATAAATGGCTGAAACAGGGTAGGTATAAAAAGCATGGTCTATCCTTAGTCTATCCGATGCCTACCTTTGATAGAGCTAGGTTATAGAGAAATGTTTCTTCACTAGAAGAGAAAAAGAGCAATGCAAAGTGATGAACATTATGCAAGTCATGGGAGGTGGCAGGGCTGTGGACAGTCGGGAGGCAGGAGGTTCAGCCACGTCTCAGGTACAGTTGATGACTGTTCTGCAGGACTGTGAGCCTGGTGTAGCCTGAGCATCTGAATTTCCAAAAGAAACCAGAAATTCAGATTTCTTTCTGAATTCTCCTGAATCCTAAATTTCGGCAACTATTTCAAATGTCTTAAAAACCCTGGATGTATAAAATATAAATACAGGCTCTTATAGGTTGAGAGCCACTCCATTTTGACCCTTGAATTAGTAATTTTATAAATAATATAAGTTTTAAAATTTAATATTTGGAGGGTTGGAATAAGTCAGCTGGTGGAGAAGGAGGTACAGTATTAAATTGGGTTGGAGGGGTTTCTTCTAACCATAAATTCCCCTTTCCCACCCCACGAGCAGTTCTGATACCCTCCAGTAGGTGGCAGCCGTCCCATCAATATTTGAGGGTCTCTCCCACTGCTGAAGATGGGAATGCACTGCTTGCCTCACGTTATACTGAGATAGAAAGAAGATGGAGCAGATGATCACAAAAGCACAGACTCTGAAATCTGGAAGAAGTCCTGGAAGGAACTGGTCCCACCCCAGTCTCTGTAGATGAGGAAGCTAAGTCTCACAGAAACTGAGTAACTGGTTCAAGGGCAAAAGTGAATAAGTGGCATTTGCTGATCTTTATTTTTATTTTTTTTGCCTCACCACACGACTTGTGGGACCTTTGTTCCTTAACTGGAGATTGAACCCTACGCCTTGGCAGTGAGAGCGTAGAGTCCCAACCACTGGATCACCAGGGAGTTCTTGATATCTGCTGATTTTCTATCAAGTCTCCAGTTTTTTGCTGCTGCGTACAGTCAGCCAAGCTAGTCAGGAGACTGCATGAACATCTCAAGACTCAGGGAAATGCTAGGCTTTTCTCTATGCATAATGAGGGTTTAATTAGATTTCATTATTTGTAATTACCCAACTAGAGATTGAACACACTATATTCTCTTCACCATGCTTGAATAAGAATTTGAAAGGTCACTGAAGTCAGTAATTGAATAAGAGTGCAGGGCCTTGAATGTGTAGTAATTACACTGGAGTCTTTTGCCATAGTTTCCAAAATTGCTGATGAAGTTTGTAGGGAGATAATTCTCTCATCATTGTAACTTTAGGTAAAATTATCATTTTTTACTATAATCTTATTATAAAAACTACTATATGTGTGTTGTGTGTGTGTGTGTGTGTGTGTGTATAACACACAGATGTCAAAGCTTTTAAACAATCAGCATAAGGAATAGTAGAAAGCAAGCTTTATGACCAAAAACTAACTAGATGCCATTGAATTTCTTGCCTTAATTTCAGGCAAACACTAACAGTAGGATATGTTATCATTTATTGAGTCCTACTATGTGTCAGGATTGAGACTAAATCTTTTGCAAATTCTCTCATTTGATCTTTTTAACAAGCCTATGAGCCAGCTAGTTTTACAGATGAAGAACCTGAGTCTTAAGTGATTAAGTGTGACCTTCGACTTGACCCAAGACCTCTGACTTCAGAGCCTGTACTATTAATCTCCTCACTGCACTGCCTACCTAAGCAGATGCTTCAAATTACATTAGCATCATCTAAAATTCTAACAAAGTTCACTCATCATAGTCTTCTCTGGGGTTAAAGAGAGTTTACGAGCACTGTTTGTTCTTCACATTTCCTTTGGAAGTTCTGAGGCTTGATTTCCTCAGAGCAACATCTGACTGGTGGCATTGCTCAAACTTCTGGCTTGTATTTCTCTAGCACGTACTCCATCAAATGTAACTTGAAGTGAGACCCCTAACAAAGAAAGTGAAAACACCAAGAAAGTAATGTTGTCAAAATGCATAAATCCTATAAAAGACTTGCTGTAAGTATTAGTGAGGAGATTATCTGACTACGAGCCACAAGTTTAGATCCCAGCTAGACACATGATGTGCCATGGTTGCCCATAAAATGTGAACATGTTGTTGATATTTCAACATTCCAAACTTAAGCCTGTTGCTTAATGAGAAAGAGCTGTTGTGTGATGTCAAGCAGAGTCATATAGCATTTATGAGGAATCATATCTTCACTTGACTTTCTCTATGGAAGTAAAATTAATCTGTGAGCAATTAGGTATTGGGATGAAAATTGTTTCCTGTTTTCTCAGATAATACTTAGAAATTTAAGGGAGGGCAATTAACTGTGGTTTACTCTCCCAGGCAGCAGAGCAGATTACTAGACAGGGAACCAGGAAACTCCTCGACGTGCAAACTCTCCTAAACCTTGGCCAGTCACGGGCATCTGCCCGCCTCCACCTCGAGGAATACGTATCCACTTTAGTGGTGAATACATGAAAAGAACAGTGTTACAAACTTTTGGCCCCATGGTTTTGAGGAGGGTGGATTTTGTTTTAGTTCTTTTAGAAAGTTCATTTGCAGGACTTCTGTGGTGGTCCAGTGGACAAGACTGCTGCTGCTGCTAAGTCGCTTCAGTCGTGTCTGACTCTGTGCGAACCCATAGAGGGCAGCCCACCAGGCTCCCCCGTCCCTGGGATTCTCCAGGCAAGAACACTGGAGTGGGCTGCCATTTCCTTCTCTAATGCATGAAAGTGAAAAGTGAAAATGAAGCCGCTCAGTCATGTCCAACTCTTAGCGACCCCATGGACTGCAGCCCACCAGGCTCCTCCCATGGGATTTTCTAGGCAAGAGTACTGGAGTGGGGTGCCATTGCCTTCTCCCATGGACAAGACTAAAAGCTCCCAACTCAGGACCTGGGTTTGATTTCTGGTCAGGGAACTAGTCCCACATGCTACAGCCAAGAGTTCATATGCCTCAACTAAAGATCCTGTGTGCCTAGCATAGCCAAATTAAAAAAAAAAAAGTTCATTTGCATTCTCTAGATGGTGGTATAAGCTTTCCAGCTTTCTACACTCCCTGTCATTCCTTATATTAATCCTAGCTGCTTCACTCATTCACTCCTTCACTGGCCATTGAGACATTTAAGTTTGGAACTCTATTTCCTGACCTAATGGAGAGTGACACATATGTAAAGAAATGGAATAACGGGTTTGTGTTTCATCATTCTACAGTTCATTTAGAGTTGGCGACACACCATTGTATTTTCAGAACACTAGAATAAATATGAGTTATCTGACTGCACATGCAGTTCAATCCTAGAGAGAAACCCAAAAGAATGGACATTTTTACAAAAGAAGGATTAGATATCCTTTTGTATGTTTTACATACATATCAATGCTGGGCAAAATGCAGTGGAATGACGGTGACTGAGCAAAGCCTGTTAGCACTAAAGGGCACACGTGGCAGGATTCTTGTTAAAAAATCAAAAAGCTGTTATAAATCGACACAAACAGTATCATTAATTCGCTATCGCCTTATACCCCCAGTGCATTGTGCTGTGTAATCCATCTCTCTCACCATAATGCAGAAACCTTGTACCAGCACGATCATCTGTGACCCTTGCTGCTTACTATTACAATGAATGAGTCCTACATTTAATATTTATGGAGTAAAGGTATCATTCTTAACTGGTCTTAAAATCGTCCACATGACATAAAACAATGCTAGATCATGACCAAAGGAGGAATTTGGTAAAATATTTCTCTATTCTTTAGTTTCTGCCTGAATAAGAAATTTTGAACATGATAAAGTTTCAAAAACATTATCCATGCAAAATGTACTGAATAGGCAGTGTATTGGGATAGGGGAAGGATTCAGAAGACTGTTCATCCATACCCTTTGAATCCAGAGTTCTAAGTGATGTGGCTGGAACTGCAAGCTGGCAAGCCTCCCAGGTTTTCTCAGCAACCCCTCTGTATTATAGGTGTGAAGACACGGTTCTACAGAGGCTGCACTCTCTTAGCCAGGTCAAATAATTCTTAGAGCCATAAGCTTGATGAGAAGGCCAGAGTCCAGTTCTTTCCACAACATTAATTTTGTATCTTTCTAAATTTTATGGACTTGAAGTCAAAGGAATCACTATATTTACATCACCTTTTCATCTCATATCCAGACTACCATCTATTAACATAAACACATTTACTTAAATAAGGTCACAATTTGCTATTAAACTCCAGGTCTCTCTTCTGCACTGCTCTTCCTTGCCAGCAAGTCTGTCCTAGATAGGATTTCTCTCAAGGGTTCTCCAAAGAGGTGATTTGGAAAGCCAACTGACAGAGGGCCAGAGCCCCGAGGTCATCGGCTCCCATCCATATACAGTTACATATATGTTTTTATTGAAACAAATGGTTTGAGGCCCAGCCCGAGTGTTGGCTTTTCCACTGACCTCATTTAGAGTGAGAAGAAAGTGAATAATTGCTAAGATTCAGAAGTTGCCACATCTTATGTCCTGTAATCCTGCTCTGGTGACAATAACTGATTGGATCATGGCTTTCCACCCTAGGAAGCCCCCTTTAAAAGTGTGGTCCATACAGGTGTTCTAGACCAGATGGCAACTGATCAGACTAGATCAGATTACTTTTGTTTTAAGAATTCAAGAGAAAGAAAATAGCATGAGAGGAAGACTTTGGGGCTAAGTCATGAGAATGACTGACACCAAGGCAGGGAGTAAAAGGCTTATGCTTCTTCAGTTCAGTTGCTTGGTCGTCTCCAACTCTTTGTGACCCCATGGACTGCAGCATGCCAGGCTTCTCTGTCCATCACAAATTCCCAGAGCTTACTCAAACTCATGTCCATCAAGTTAGTGATGCCATCCAACCATCTCATTCTCTGTCGTCCCCTTCTCCTCCTGCCTTCAATCTTTCCCAGCATCAGGGTCTTCTCCAATGAGTGAGTTCTTTGCATCAGGTGGCCAAAGTATTGGACTTCAGCTTCAGCATCAGTCCTTTCAATGAATATTCAGGACTGATTTCCGTTAGGATGGACTGGTTGGACCTCCTTGCAGTCCAAGGGACTCTCAAGAGTCTTCTCCAACACCACAGTTCAAAAGCATCAATTCTTCTGTGCTCAGCCTTCTTCACAGTCCAACTCTCACATCCACACATGACCACTAGGTCTTCATAGAACCATTCACCTTCAGCTTCTTCAGCGTTACTGGTTGGGGCATAGACTTGGATTACTGTGATATTGAATGGTTTGCCTTGAAAATGAACAGAGATCATTCTGTCATTTTTGAGATTGCATCCAAGTACTGCATTTCAGACTCTTTTGTTGACCATGATGGCTACTCCATTTCTTCTGAGGCATTCCTGCCCGCAGTAGTAAATATAATGGTCATCTGGGTGAATTTAACTCAGATGACCATTCTTGTAGTAGACGAGGTTTACTTCTTGATTTTTTTCCCAAATTAATTTTTTATTATGATAAAAAGCTCATAACAAAATTTAAACCAGTATTCAGAGGAGCTCTTACTAATAAGATTTTGAAAATATAATGGTCATCTGGGTGAATTTAACTCAGATGACCATTCTTGTAGTAGACGAGGTTTACTTCTTGATTTTTTTCCCAAATTAATTTTTTATTATGATAAAAAGCTCATAACAAAATTTAAACCAGTATTCAGAGGAGCTCTTACTAATAAGATTTTGAGCAAATGAAGGAGATAAAGGTAGCATATGTGGTGTAGAAGCTAATATTAAATAGTTATTAGCTATGTTGCCTGCTGCTCCCATTCATGTTTGAGCTTGCAATACTGAGTTGGATTAAGGGAGACACATTGGGAAGTCACCCATGGCACCAATCTTCAAGTGTTCCTACAACAGCACTGGAAATGAAACAAGAGGTGCTTTCCCAGAACTTCTTTCAGAAGGAGTATTATAATGTGGTTGGAAGGAAATCTTGGAAAAGGTGTTTGAGGTGAGACCCACCTCAAGAGGCATACAACGTATGATTTCTGAATTGCCTTCTAAGAAGAATAAGTTCCATTTGTTGTAGGTTTTAATTTGAGGGTATGTTTCTCTTACCTGAGTGAATTTTGGATTTTGAGAAAGATGCCTCCTCCTTGGAAGAAGAGCTATGACCAACCCAGAGAGCATATTAAAAAGCGGAGACATTACTTTGCCAACAAAAGTTCATCTAGTCAAAGCTATGGTTTTGCAGTAGTCATGGATGTGACAGTTCAGTTCAGTTCAGTCGCTCAGTCGTGTCCGACTCTTTGCGAGCCCATGAATCGCAGTACGCCAGGCCTCCCTGTCCATCACCAACTCCCGGAGTTCACTCAGACTCACGTCCATTGAGTCCATGATGCTATCCAGCCATCTCATCCTCAGTCGTCCCTTTCTCCTCCTGCCCCCAATCCCTCCCAGCATCAGGGTCTTTTCCAATGAGTCAACTCTTTGCATAAGGTGGCCAAAGTACTGGAGCTTCAGTTTTAGCATCATTCCTTCCAAAGAAATCCCAGGGTTGATCTCCCTCAGAATGGACTGGTTGGATCTCCTTGCAGTCCAAGGGACTCTCAAGAGTCTTCTCCAACACCACAGTTCAAAAGCATCAATTCTTCAGCGCTCAGCCTTCTTCACAGTCCAACTCTCACATCCATACATGACCACAGGAAAAACCATAGCCTTGACTAGACGGACCTTAGTCGGCAAAGTAATGTCTCTGCTTTTGAATATAGATCCAACCAGTCCATCCTAAAGGAGATCAGTCCTGAGTGTTCATTGAAAGGACTGATGCTGATGCTGAAGCTCTAATACTTTGGCCACCTGATGACAAGAACTGACTCATCTGAAAAGTCCCTGATGCTGGGAAAGATTGAAGGCAGGAGGAGAAGGGGATGACAGAGGATGAGATGGTTGGATGCCATCACTGACTTGACGGACATGATTTTGAGTAAGCTCGAGAGTTGGTAATGGACAGCGAAGCTTGATGTACTGCGGTCCATGGGGTCTCAAAGAGTCAGACATGACTCAGCAATTGAACTGAATACATTTCTTGGGAAAATAATAGAGATATTAAGCCCTGCCCCTAAAGTCTGTTCTTTCTGCCTTGCCTCCAGTTCATTCTTGGCATCTCTCCTAATAGTGGAAATATCGGGTTGAAGCCGCGAGGCTGCCCAGGTGTAGTGACTGCTGTTGTCACCCCACACAGATCCCCTAGAGTTTATTTCAGTAACTCGGTGAGCCCACCCTCCAGCTTCTGAGCTTTGCTCGTAACAACCACACTTATGCCACCCTTGGACACTGGAGCCATAGGAGCTGCCTTGCCTGAAAGGAAGAAAACAAAATTTTCTATTCTTCCGTCCTAGCCCACACATAGTCCTTTAATCGCTGTTGAGTAAAGGGTGGAGTCCTGTTCCTTCACCTCAGGGAACTATAAACTCTGAGGAGTAATTTATACTCCAGAGATGCCCTTAAGATTAGGCTGAAATCACACTCTTACTTAGCTTCTCCTTCCCTATCATCCCCTCAGTTCCTTGCTGGTCTCTCCTAAGAACAGTTCTTTCTTAAAGTCCACCACGTTTATTCTACTTTTTCATGGAATAACTTTAGTATTCTATGTCCTTTACATTTCCTTTTATATATCATATTACACTAGGCAGAGCAATCATGAATTCATTTGGCTTTCTATGATTCAACATTTTATTAATGCTTTTCCTTAAGTATGTGGTTTTCTTAACTACAGAGACTTTTCCCTACTTGGCAAACCTTTGGGCTGGTTGGATTTCCTAATTAAATTTTCTAATTGCTTTGTTTTATATTACAGAAAATGTTCCTTTTTATAAATATGTATAGAAAGTATCTCATGAGCTGCAATTAACCATGACTATTCAAATCCACAGAAATTAGACTTTACCACAAGGACAAATAGTATTTTTATTTCAGAAAAATCACACAACCTCTATTAGAAAAGGGCTATCACTTATTTTATGTAAAGAGGAAGATTACAATTTAATTCTTTAAAAGTCATAATCTTCCAGATATTTTTCAACTATAGATATACCTCCCTTTGAGTTGAAAAATGACATGCAACTATATCATTCTGGATATTTGTATTGCCCTCAAATTCCCTACAAAATAGATAACAGTGATGACAGTTTCAGAAAGATGAAAGAGTATGTTTCAGGATTTAAAGTATGTCACAATAGAAGGATGAGACAGTTTAAGACAATAGCCTCACAGATACCCTACAGGAGTTGTAAATTTGTATTTTGGAAAGGAAATAGTGTAGAGATGGTTTTAAATATATAGCACTATATTCATAGTAACAGTCATAGGGATTTTCATTTCTTAGCTAACTTGTCATGCTTCAGAGTTACCAGTGAGATAGGTCCCAACTGTGAATTGTTCTATATTGTATATTCTATATTCAGTACACTCAAAACTGTACCAGCATGATAACACACTGTTCCTTTGTTCCTTTCTATGTAAACACATTCAAGTTTTACATAGAAAGTGATTGCTGGATTTGCTTCTATTCTAGAGTAGAATGGAAATGTTTATAAATATGACAATGATGGGCTGGAAAAGACCCTGATGCTGAGAAAGATTGAAGGCAAAAGGAGAAGGGGGCAGCAGAGGATGAGATGGTTAGATAGCATCACTGACTCAATGGGCATGAATGTGAGCAAACTCTGGGAGATAGTGGAGGACAGGGAAGCCTGGCGTGCTGCAGTCCATGGTATCACAAAGAGTCAGATTCGGCTTAGCGACTGAACAACAGCTGGTAAGAGTCATTCAGTTGGCCTGCACCAAAATGCCTCTCTCGATGTTCACGTTCAGCTATTTTCTTTAGGGCAACATAAATCAGGCAGCGTTTCAGTCAGAACTCTTTAGTAGAAAGAACAGAAACCCACCTAAGCTGGCTCAAGAACTTAGGCTTTTACAAAGAGAGAATGAAGCTCATAGACATCCCAGAAATGTATCCTCTGGGTAACCAGGCCTGGGAGCCAGAGTTGTGAAGCTGTTAGGGATCAAGGCTGTTGCTCTCTCTTTCTCTCTCCGGGGGCTGCAGGGTTGTGGGGTCTCTCCTACTCTCTGTGTATATGATCCATCTTTTTCTCTATCTCTTCTTGAGCTTATAGGCAATTCAGAGGTGCTGATCCAGCTCCGGCTATATCACGGGAACACTTGATACATTTCCAACACCCATTTGCTAACTGGCCAAGTGTCTTAGTCTCCACATTCCCAGAGGAAGTTGGCCCCACCTATGATTTTTAGCCAACATAAAATTTTGAAAGCATATGTAGGAATTGACTAACTTTGAGTTAACTGTCACACTTAGTCCAATAAGCGGTGGTCAAGGAGAGGGCATGGAAACACTCAGTAGAGAATCTGGTTATCAGGACAGCGTGGCCTGACGCAGAGGGCATGTGGCCTGTTTGCTGAATAAATGCATGAGGTGTGAGGTATCTGAAGACAAGGATAAAGCACAGGCTTTGAATGTGAACATTGGTGATGTTCTCAGATTAAAGACAACAAAAACCAGAAGAGGGGGCATTAAATTTATACACAGGTATTTTATATTGAATAGAAGCAGGCTACAGTGAAGGATGTTATGCCATCTGCTCACCATATAATTACGTGGTTTAGGAGCCTTGCCTGCTTAGGGGAAGAAAACTGCATGAGAAGGTCATCAACATGAGGCTATTGGCCTAATTCCCAGTATTATTTTCTTCTGCTTTTAGGTTTTTGCTGATTATTTTGAGGGTTTGAGAATATTTCCTATTTCCCATGTCGCAGTGGTTTCTTATGTACCATATTGTGTCCTCAGGAGGAAGAATATAGCTGGCATGTTAGTGGGATTTTTATTTCTTAATCCATATGTTTGTTATCTTAATCTGAAAAATCTCCTTAGAAAATTACGACTGTGATAGTTTCATTCGACTGTTTACAGCATACTTCTGCACTCCCAGGATGCTTGTCTTTGGAGCTATCCCATTTTTCTTCTGGACAAGCGGCATTTTAGGATGGTTCTACCTTTTATAAATAAGTTTGTTCCTTTCTCTTAGACTGCATCTCATAAGGCAGCATGTACTTTCTTGTACATCTCTTACCAGATCTGGAGTTATGCTGTTCTTAATGCATAAAGAAAACGGTTTCTTACAAACTCTTCTCTTCTTCCCTTGATGTCCTCACAAAGTGCTGCTGCATTAGATTCTTTGCTTTCTCAAATATAACTCAGGAATCACAAGGTGTTGTAAGGGTTGAATCTGTACCCATCCACAGCTCCCTCAGTGGCTCAGATGGTAAAGAATCTGCCTGCAATGCAGGAGACCTGGGTTCGATCCGTGGGTCAGGAAGATCCCCGGGATGAGGGCATGGCAACCCGCTCCAGTATTCTTGCCTGGAGAATTCCATGGACAGAGGAGCCTGGTGGGCTACAGTCCATGGGACCACAAGAGTAGGACATGACTGAACGACTTTCACAGTTCCCTCAAAGCCCTTCAAAGCCCCAAAATGTTTGTTTCCAGGAATCATTCTGGTGAGGCCTACACGGAAGCAGCCTACAAAGGCTGCGGATGAGCCTTGACCTTATTTACCTTGCGTTCGTCTTTACCTGCCTCCACTTTGTCCCTCACAGGTTATATTCACACCAAGCAGATTAAGAAGTAGTGCTGGCCCCCTGCAGGCACGCAGGGCCCACAACCCACAACCCCGTGCCATAGAGCTATTTGTCAGGGAAAGTTTCCCACTGTGCTTTGCAAATTCATGTACATGAGCACTTCTCAAATGCCCTCTCTGTTGGTAACACGATCATCCTGTATGTGGGTGTGTTCACGCTTATCCTGGATGGCCAAGCATTTATGAGCATAATAATCAGTTATCCCCTCTCATCTCCTCTATTGTACTTGCAATCTCTGGAGGTAGGTTTTATTCTTGACAGCTGTACAAACATTATCTGGCTGAACAGATACTCGTGTTAGTAGTTTGGCACAGATCTGCAGGTTTAGCAGCACTTAGGGGGAGAAAGTGTTAATAAATGGGTTTTGTTTCTGTTTTTTGTTTTTGTTTTTTTTTTTTGAGTGTCAGTTTTAGAGTAGCAAGAAATTTTAACTAAAATCTTGCTACAGCAGCTTACAAATCCCATTGCCTATACCCCAGTGTCCTGGTGACATTTGGAGACTCTTCTCTTTAGTTACAAGCAGATGTAAAGATTGGAATATCATGGTTGATAAAGTAAGTAATGTGGCAAATAATTCAGAGAATTATAGCTCATTTTCTAAGACAGGACAAAGATAGAAAATCACTCTGAGAGAGACAGAGATAGCCCTCATTTTTTCCCCCCCTTGGGGTGTTCACCATGGATATATTTCTTATTTAGTGTATTGGACTGACCTTGCCCTAATGCTTTATCTTTCTGATTGCTCTTTAGCAATAAACCAGAAATAGGAAACGACCACTAGGTTCCAGTGGGAGCTGGATATCAAATCCACAGAGCTGAACTTCAAAGTGTTTTAACAGATTAAAAAATAGAAGACCACAGAGACCACATGGGCCACAGAAGGGACAGAAGCTTGTTTACAAGGTCAGCTCAAAAGTACAGTCAAGCGAATGACCTGGATCTGGGACAGAATTGTCCTATAAGCAGCCAGGGACACTTCTGGCAGTAAGACCAGGGCAGGTTGACTGATTCAGCTAAACATATCATTTAAAAAGCCTCACTATCAGCAGCTTTCCCAGCCATGTATTAGTATATGTGGATGAGTGTGCACAGGTGTGTGTGTATGTGAACCTATATGTATACGTGTGCATATACATGTGGGTGAGAGGAATGAGAGTGTGTTCGTATGGGCATATGATGGACGTGTGAGCAGAGTCTATTTCACTATTGAAGATAATATTATTTGCATTCTTTTCTGTTCTCTATCACTGTAATCTTTAAAGTATTTTCTTTTGCTGCGTTCATGGCACTCCAAGCTTGCCTATTTCCAACAGAGATTTCTTCCCCACCACCTACTCTGTGCTGTCCTCCTCGCAAGGGGCATAGACTTGTCATCCTCATTGTCACTTTCCTTTATGGACTTTTTTTTTACCATATGTTGACTGTTCCCCCGAAAGCTGGACATCATTACTTCATGCACTCATTACAACATAGTAAGTATTATTATCTCAGTTCTTAAAGATGAGGAAACTGATTCTTAGAGAGGTGAAGTAGTTTGGTTGAAGTCATACAGCAAGGACTTGAAACCAAACAAGCCTTATTTAAAACTGTGTTCATTTGTCATTTACTCAGTTGTATCTGACTGTTTGTCACCCCATGAACTCTAGCCCGCCAGACTTCTCTGTCCATGGGATTTTTCAGGCAAGAATACTGGAGTGGTTTGCCAGTTTCCCTCTGTAGGGGATCTTCCCATCCCAGGGAGCAAACTTGTGTGTCCTGTGTCTCCTGCATTGCAGGCAGATTCTTCACCTGCTGAGTGATCAGAGAAGCCCTTTATTTTAAAGTTGTCTATTGTTAATAAAAAAATTTGTGGACATTTTTAGAATATTTAACAATTATTCTGATGAAAAATGGTGACAGAAAGAGCCATCAGAAACTCTGCCTTCCCTACTATGAAATAAAATGAGTATTATTAATCGGTCATGAACAGATTTTAATAAAATTGAAGAATGACAAAGCTTTAAATTTTTTTGAAAGAAACAACTAAACAAAGAGACACAACCAACTAGGCTAAACTTCAAACAGTGACAAACTGGGAAACAAACAAAGGATTCCTGTCCTGATGTGACTTTCCATGGCGCCCTTGTCCTGCCCTGCCTGCCAGAGCATTAATGGGCATTATCAGAAAGCATGGAAAAAATACTAATATCCCTGATACAGAGAGAGGCAACTAGGGCTGTCATGTCTCTTTCCTGACTGAGAGGTGGTTGGAACCATGGCTAACAAGAGAGAGGGGAAACAGGAAATGTGAGTACCTGGGGCTGGCTTGAAGGCTGGTCCCAGAGCCAAAGGCTGAATTAGGAACATCACACAAAGGTGGCCGTGGAAATGGGACACAGCCCCGACTGCCTCCTCCTGGGTGGACTACATCCTGGCATGGCACCCTTAACAATTGAAGGATGACCGCTTATGACCCACAAGCTTGGCTGGGGACCAGCAGGCAGGGTGTTGGATGCGTGACTAGGAAGAAGTGGAATGCTTCCAGGCCTTACCTGGGCGAGCCCCTCCCTTAAGAAAGACTGCAGCCAGGAATGAGAGTGCTGGGCAGCCTTCTTTGATTTTATTCTTAGAACTATCTCTGATCTCAGTAATGCTTTTAAGGGATTACTAAGTAAATTTCCCCAAGGCCCGTGGAGAAAGGTTGCTGAGAATACTTAGCAGAAATCTCCAAATCTGAAAGCCAGCCCCAGGAAAGGAGCTACCTGACACCTGCAGGGAAGCCATCACTTCAAAGGATAAGCAGAGGGTCTCTCCCAGGGATCAGGATGTAATTCTCTCTTTGGGCAGAATGTTCCAGCTTTTGGTGGGCAGCTTCCCAAATTCCCAAGAGGATGGATTGCACTAAGTCAAGTGGCTCTCCTATTACTTACTGCAAGGGACTTCTAAGCCTCAGGTGAAATGATTGCCTTGCATGTAGTTTTCATCCTTGCTAAAGGCTGAAAGCTTAGCACTTTGTCCCCAGTAGCAGCATCTCCTTGGTGGGGGCAGGATGCAGCCGGGTCTGCAGGTGCTGCGTTTTCCCAAACACAGATCTAAACTGTATAGCAGGTTTTAAATAATGATCAAATTTTATAGCCGTACTACTAATACTGAGAAAAAGCCTAAGAGTTCTAGAACCTTGCCTAGAAGGTCTGACATAGGAGGAGAAAGGAAAAGGTACAAGTTCCCACCTTCCTTAAAACAAAGCTGTGGCCTCCGTTAGTAACACAGAGTCCTGAAAATTGCCCTTATGTACTCAAGGGCAATCTAGTTTCAGGGCCGAAACGTTAGACTCTGCCCCTGAAATTTATTTCCATATTTTCAAAACATTCTTTTCTTTGGGCTCTGTGGGTTGCTGATAAGCAATGTAATTGCACAAAGCAGAGCTTTTCTGTTACATAAACTGGAAGTACCCTGAAAATATACCTTTGCCTTATAATATGCTGTTGCCTTTACTTGTTTGAAATCTGACTAGTATATTTCTAACTTTTGCCAGCAAATTTCCTCTCTTGCCTTCAGATGACAATTTCCCCCTCATTTTCCTTCCTGGAAAATTTGAGAAACTCAAAGGAAATTTTGTCCTTTTTCAGAAGGTGAGACCTTTAGAAGTGAAGAATGACTTGCCTGGAGGCATACAGATGCTAAGACACAGAACTGAGATTGCCCAGACTCCACCCTTGTTCTAAATTATGGTGCTTGTGCCTACACTCTGCATTCATAGTATCCACACAGGGCTTGGATGGGTACGGCCAGTCCAGACAGACAGCTTCTCACTGCCTAAGACTCCCTTCCTCCCTCCGTCCTCCTTCCTTCCTTCTTTACCTCTCTTCCTCCCTTCCCTCCAACCCTCCCTTTCTATTATTTTCCATTTAATAAAATTCTCTTGGTATGTTTTAAGCATCATTCTTCTTGACAGTGTTTTTCTTCTTTTTCAAAAATAGCTTATACACATATGCACAAATCGGTATACTTTATGTATGTTTTTCTTACAATCGCTTAGAATGAGATTCCAACTAGAAGTAGTTGCTACATGTCGTTTTTAGATTGCCACAGAATCTAGAAAATTAAATTTGGTTTGTGCCTTTGCTCATCACATTCCATAAAGCCTACTGTGGGCTCTGACACACTGTTTGGCTGCCTCACTGGAAACAGGAGGGATCAGATTTTGTTCTCTTCTTCATCCCAAGAAAATTCCCATTTGATCATAAAGGACATTTACAGCAAGGCTGGTAAAGAGAGTATTCAGACCCTACTGTCTAAAGTTTTGGTACAGAAACTTGAAGGGCTCTCCTAAATGCCTGTATTTTTCTTGACAGAAAAAAAATTTTTTTCTCCCAGAAATAATCACTGATATTCGAAAGCTTCCTCTGATAGTCTCTTCTAATGTCAGGTCACAGGCGACATCCCTCCTGTTTGCTGGCCAGGGGGAAGGAGGTCCCTCCTGCCCTTCGGGATTCTCATGTTTCCTGGGTGCTAAAGAAATGTCCCATCCTCATGACAAGCCAGCTTCTCTCTCGCAAAGTTCCATAATGAGTGGCTGGGCAGGGCAGGAAGAGCAAAAATGCTGGTAATTTTTTATGGCACTAAATATAAAACAGCTCTTCAAATACAGAAACATAGATGATTCCCAAAAGTTTGCTTATGTTTGCTTCCAGTCGACAATGGTCTTCGAAATTCAGCATTATGGGATTTACCAACCAAACCATACCAAATGTGGCACCTCAGAAGATAATTTTTCTGCGTGTGAAACAAGGTTGGGTGGGCTTGTCTTGGCAGTAGACTTGTCACCCAAATGACCTGCTAAACTTCATGGAGGAGTGGCAATCCTTACCCCTGGATCCATGTGTCAATCCCCTGGCCTGGGGCATAGTTCATAAATACCATTTCTGTGCACTACCCTCGAGGTTTCTTACCCCTCCCCCCCCACCGACACACACACACTCTATCCAAGGCCCAGATATTAATATCTTAAAAAAATCTCTCTGGGTGATTTGTGTGTAGTCAGAATTGAGAATCATTAAAAGATCAGCCTAAGCAGATCCAGTTCCCTGCAGAAACAATTAATTAATCAAGTGCTACTGAATTGGGAGACTTCACTGTATCTGATTCAATCAAATGCCCTTCAGTTGTGCATGGCTTTCTCAGGAGCTCACACACAAAAATGGCTATAATCAAAGTTTTCTGAAAGAGTCTCGGAGTAAATGTATAGATTTTTCAGCACATAAAATATTAATGCCAGTGTTCAATCTCACTAACTTACAATAGAAACTGCTGCATTGATTTGTGGTACGGGGGAAGAAATAGATTGTAATTTGAATCAAATGGCTCAGAAAATTCCCCTGGTGAATCTATCACTAGGAAAATCATCTTTGAGAATAATGAGCATGTTATTTTCCCCAGTGGGCTTGAGCCCACCTGCTCAGGCCCACAGAGGAGGCAAGTCAGGGGCTCCCTGCCATCTTCTTCTCAGAGAAACTCTCTTTCCAGGCAGGGAAATGCTCCTCCTCTATCCCAGGGCTGTGGATGGACACCCTAGCCCACGTGGCTCTGTTGAGCAGGGAGGCAAAGGTGAGACAGAGGTGACCTGTCAGGCCCACTAGAGGCAGGGGCAGGGGGCACTGAAAAGGAGAGGTCTCTGGAGGAAAGGGCACAGGGCCTTTGATATCTATGTAAGAAGGACTTTAAATTCTGGTTTCCCAGTGGAATTACTTGCAAAGCATTAAAAAATACCCCAGTGCCCAGGTTCTACCCTGGAGCAAATAAGACAGAATTTTTGTGGGAAAGGTTGTGGCACCAAATAACTTAAAAACATAGAGACTAATATGTAGACAGAGTTGAGACCCATCACTCTACTATCAGCTTCTCAAAGGCTAGCAGAATAAACTGGCTATTTATGTATTAACAGAATGGTTTCTTAAGTGTTGAAAAAGATCCCTTTTTTCTCTGAGCTTCTCCCCAACAAATACATTAATGCCTAAGATTCAACAGTTAGATATGCATTCCTTTGGCTTAATAAGAGGCTTTATCTTCTGTTATAAAGCACGCACCCCAGTAAGAAATGTATAGAGTCTTTTTCATCATTTAAACTTTTTTTTTTATGGATGTTTAATAGCAGAAAGGAAGACTATGAAGTCAAAGGAAATCTTAATGCACCAAGAAGGGCAGCAATAGGATGAGGAATGAGGATTGAAGACTAAGTTAGCATCTTTTCGCTTTTGCCTAGAGCAATCTCTGGGAGATAGTGAAGGACAAGGAAGCCTGGTGTGCTGCTGTCCATGGGGTCACAAAGAGTTGGGCACGAGTTAGTGATTGAACAACAACAGAGCTGGTTCCGGAGGGTGACTGTTAACACGGCTGGCTTCAGGGGAGCTGTAGGTGGCAGTCCCACTTCTGATACTGTGAAGACTCAAATTCAGTAGTCACATGATTCGATATAGCGACAAGACCATGTCAAACCAATCTTCTGATCCTTCAATCATTGGGAATCCAAGAACAGATCAAGGCCAGTGTCATGAGTTGATAGATGAGGAAATAGGCTGGGAATGACTGAGCTGGGATTTTGAGTCAGGTCCCTTTCCTAATTCACACTCTCTTTCACAAGAAGACCAGTCTCTCCCTTCTTCGGATTTATTTTGTTCTATGAGAATTAATGGGCTTCCCTGGTGGCTCAGATGGTAAAGTGTCTGCCTGCAATGCGAGAGACCTGGGTTTGATCCTCGGGTCAGGAAGATCCCCTGGAGAAGGCAATGGCAATCCACTCCAGTACTCTTGGACGGAGGAGCCTGGTAGGCTACAGTCCATGTCTCTTGCCCCTACAGGCACTTACTGACAATTATGTCTTTCTGTTCCCTGAATATAGAAGGATCCTCACTTATAGATGAATTGTGTTTTAACAGTTTAGCTATAAGGTGGTTATTTGAAATTTAGAATTCACTGCCCTATAGAAACAAGAGTATATATAGCAGTTAGTTTCCCAGATCAATTCAAGAACAACTTCAATCATAAATATTCTTGAAATGATGTGCCCATCGACAACCATCATAGAAGTAGGAGTTTATCATGTCAAGAAATCTTAACTTGTAAATCCAGCTCTTCTGTTTCAGCCCCAAGAATTAACTGTTCTTTCCTCAAATGTCTCCCATCATTCCTACCATCACAACATTTTAGGGCAAGGATATCTGTGCATAACTTGGTAAGTCACTAAATTTAATTCTATCCTTGAGTTTGGGGTGGGGAGTGAAGAGTCTTCTCCCAAGAAGTATTCTGTATTATTTTATAAATGTATATATTTATAAATGAGGGACATAGATAAAATTCATATATTCATTTCTTAGCAGAATTGTTTTCATCTAGGAAAAATAATTAGATTTTTGTACTTAAAATTCAATGAAGATATCACTGTACCAGGTCTAATCATATTTAATAATAGTAACTTACACATTTTGTATCTTGAAACCATGGTGTAGAGAATGCTATCTTTGAGTATGCTTGGCATTTCGTAACAAACTCAAGTGACAGAGTGACTTCAGCCAAACTAAAGATATGTGATAGATATATTAGGAGAAAGAAATGTGTTCCTAAAGATGACTTAAGATGGTATAGGAGTTTTGGCAGGATGTATCCACTGCAGCTGAAGGCTTATCTTTATGTCTTATAAAGTGACACAGTTGTGTCAGGCTTCACGAAAGAATGGGACTGTTGGCCATACAACAAAAGTCCTACAGGCAAGAGTAAGTAGCCCTGTAGGAATTAAGACAAAAAACCATGAGTGCAGCCCTCCATGGAGTAGGGAGCTTGCCTTTCAAGCCACAGAGAACTTTGTCAGATAAAAGGAAACAGAAACAACAGCTAAAGCAATAAGAAAAGAAACAAAAATCAGGGTGGGAAGTTATCAGAGCAAGTTTAACACTTGCAGCTTCTGACTGTTGGGTTAGGGTTGGGTTCTGAATGAGCCAGAAGAACGCAACTTTTAAACTCTCTTTTCTACCAAAAAATGTTTCTTTCTTGAGCCACCTACCGCCAGTGGATGACATAAGAACTGTCTGAAATGTTGATCAGTACCTAACTTCCGATACAGATCCTCTGTTACCCTTTTAATTTCAGTTCAGTTCAGTTAGTTCAGTTCAGTTCAGTCGCGCAGTCGTGTCCGACTCTTTGCGACCCCATGAATCGCAGTATGCCAGGCCTCCCTGTCCATCACCAACTCCCGGAGTTCACTCAGACTCACGTCCATTGAGTCCGTGATGCCATCCAGCCATCTCATCCTCGGTCGTCCCTTTCTCCTCCTGCCCCCAATCCCTCCCAGCATCAGGGTCTTTTCCAATGAGTCAACTCTTCGCATAAGGTGGCCAAAGTACTGGAGCTTCAGTTTTAGCATCATTCCTTCCAAAGAACACCCAGGGCTGATCTCCTTCAGAATGACTGGTTGGATCTCCTTGCAGTCCAAGGGACTCTCAAGAGTCTTCTCCAACACCACAGTTCAAAAGCATCAATTCTTCGGCACTCAGCCTTCTTCACAGTCCAACTCTCACATCCATACATGACCACAGGAAAAACCATAGATCGTCCCTTTCTCCTCCTGCCCCCAATCCCTCCCAGCATCAGGGTCTTTTCCAATGAGTCAACTCTTGGCATAAGGTGGCCAAAGTACTGGAGCTTCAGTTTTAGCATCATTCCTTCCAAAGAACACCCAGGACTGATCTCCTTTAGGACAGACTGGTTGGATCTCCTTGCAGTCCAAGGGACTCTCAAGAGTCTTCTCCAACACCACAGTTCAAAAGCATCAATTCTTGGCACTCAGCCTTCTTCACAGTCCAACTCTCACATCCATACACAACCACAGGAAAAACCATAGCCTTGTCTAGACAGACCTTAGTGGGCAAAGTAATGTCTCTGCTTTTGAATATGCTATCTAGGTTAGTCATAACTTTTCTTCCAAGGAGTAAGCGTCTTTTAATTTCATGGCTGCAATCATCATCTGCAGTGATTTTGGAGTCCCCAAAAATAAGGTCTGACACTTGTTTCCACTGTTTCTCCATCTATTTCCCATGAAGTGATGGGACTGGCTGCCATAATCTTCGTTTTCTGAATGTTGAGCTTTAAGCCACCTTTTTCACTCTCCTCTTTCACTTTCATCAAGAGGCTTTTTAGTTCCTCTTCACTTTCTGCTATAAGGGTGTCATCTGCATATCTGAGGTTATTGATATTTCACCTGACAATCTTGATTCCAGCGTGTGTTTCTTCCAGTCCAGCGTTTCTCATGGTGTACTCTGCATATAAGTTAAATAAGAGGGTGACTGATTATTCACTGCTTGAATATACAGCCTTGATGTACTTTTCCTATTAGGAACCAGTCTGTTGTTCCGTGTCCAGTTCTAATTGTTGCTTCCTGACCTGCACACAGATTTCTCAAGAGAGGTATTTCCAATTCTATGTGACCCTATGGACTGTAGGCCACCAGGCTCCTCTGTCCATGGGATTCTCCAGGTAAGAATACTGGAGTGGGTTGCCATGCCCACCTCCTGTGGAATTTCCAGACTTGGAGATTGAACTTGCATCTCTTATGTCTCCTGAAGCCACTATTCCTAGTATTTGTAAAATATTTTAGCATTATGTAAAGCCTTATATTTGGAGTTTATTTTCTTCAAATATAGATTTTCAAATATTATAGTATGAAGGTCTATTAAGTTAAAAAGCAATGTACTTTATCTGATTCCTAAAGGAAAAAATATTGTCAAAATATCACCAAGCCTCTGTCATATGTTGTTAGAAAAAGAAGAGCAGCAAGTGTTCCAAATCTTTGATATGTAGATTTGTGATAGTTTAACACCAGTGTAAAGAGTCTAATCTTACCACTTTGCTCTTTCCTCACAATGTTTCTAAATCATGTTTCTTAATCACAGATCAGAACATAGCATTCCCTCCTATGTAAGTGTAAGAAAGTAAGTGTTAGCCGCTCAGTTGTGCCTGACTCTTTGTGACCCCATGGGCTGTAGCCCACCAGGCTCCTCTGTCCATGATACTTTTCAGGCAAGGATACTGGAGTGGGTTGCCATTTCCTTCTCCAGGGGATCTTCCCAACACAGGGATTGAACCTAGGTCTCCTGCACTGCAGGCAGATTCTTTATCAACTGAGCTACAAGGAAAGCCCCTTCTTATGTGGTATTAAGCAAATGGCTTGTAGCTTAGTAACATCTGAATCATACTAACACCAAAAAACAAACATACCAAAAAGTTCTTTAGATTGAACCAAGGTTGTTGTGATAACACAAATTTAAACTGCTAGCCCTGAAGATGAACTCAATTAAAAAAAATACATTCTATTATTCTGCCCAATGAATTGGTGACATAATTCTATACAATCAACAATAATTACTGATTGTCTGAGTGTCAGAAATATGTCAAGTATTGAATATTACTATTCATATAAGGTCTAGCTTTGCATGAAAAATTCTTCCAGCCTGCTAAGAGGGACAGCCCAATGGACAGTTAGCATACTCAGTGAGAAACTCTATTGTGGACTGTTGTCTAGAAATCATAAGAGCAAACAAACAAACAAACGATGGAGGGAAGGAGTATACTTGATTTGCATTATATAATGGAATCTCACAAGAATGATGTCAGGACTGAGAGGATGTGAGGTAGATTGGACTGGAAAGGGCATTGCAGAGCAATGTAACTTCATTTGTCAATCTATGGAGCCATGAGAAGGACCAGGCATCCACAGGTTGTACACTGCTTGAAGAGCTCATTTTAGTGATGCTGGAGATGAAGCAGAAGATAGAAACTGAGACGGAACAATTGACAGCCTTTCACACAACTCTAAGGTTGATAAAGCTTTTTTTTTAACTCAAGTTTTCAAAAGTTTATTGGTACTCATAATAATTTTTTTCCTAATGTTGGATCATCGAAAAAACAAAAGAGTTTCAGAAAAAACATCTAATTCTGTTTTATTGACTATGTCAAAGCCTTTGTGTTTATCACAACAAACTGTGGAAAATTCTTCAAGAGATGGGAATACCAGACCACCTGACCTGCCTCTTGAAAAATCTGTATGCAGGTAAAGAAGCAACAGTTAGAAATATACATGAACAAAATATTGGTTCCAAATCAGGAAAGGAGTATGTCAAGGCTGTAAACTGTCACCGTGCCTATTTACCTTATATGCAGAGTACATCATGGAAAATGCTGGGCTGAGTGAAGCACAAGCTGAAATCAAGATTGCCAGGAGAAATAACAATAACCTCAGATATGCAGATGACACCATCCTTATGGCAGAAAGTGAAGAAAAACTAAAGAGCTTCTTGATGAAAGTGAAAGAGGAGAGTGAAAAAGGTGGCTTAAAGCTCAACATTTGGAAAACTAAGATCCTTGCATCTGGTCCCATCACTTCATGTCAAATAGATGGGGAAATAGTGGATACAGTGAGAGACTTTATTTATTTATTTATTTTTGGTTCCAAAATCACTATGGATGGTGACTGCAGCCATGAAATTAAAAGATGTTTGCTCCTTGGAAGAAAAGTTATAACCTACCTAGACAACATAGTAAAAAGCAGAGACATTACTTTGCCAACAAAGGTCCATCTAGTCAAAGCTATGGTTTTTCCAGTAGTCATGTACGGATGTGGAGTAGAACTATAAAGAAAGCTGATTACCGAAGAACTGATGCCCTTGAACTGTGGTGTTGGAGAAGACTCTTGAGAGTCCCTTGGACTGCAAGGAAATCCAACCGGTCCATCCTAAAGGAGATCAGTCTGGAATATTCATTGGAAGAACTGATGTTGGAGCTGAAACTCCAATAATTTGGCCACCTGATGCAAAGAACTGATTCATTTGAAAAGACCCTGATGTTGGGAAAGACTGAAGGCAGGAGGAGAAGGGGATGACAGAGGATGAGATGGTAGGATGGCATCACCAACTCAATGGATATGAGTTTGATTAAACTCCGGTAGTTGGTGATGGACAGGGAGGCCTGGTACACTGCAGTCCATGGGATCACAAAGAGTCGGACATGAATAGCAACTGAACTGATCTAAACTGGATATAAAATAATTTATTATATACAAGATTTTTGGTCTTCTTAGTATTTGTCAATTATATTTTAATATAATATGCTAATATATTTTAGCTAATATGCTTTACTTGAGAAAAGAAGCTATACAAATATATATATATATATAGCTGCTTTCTATAGGAAAATTCTGGCAGTATCATATATTTCTCATGCCCTCTTCTTCTCCAAGGATCTGACTTTATATCTGACATTGATACTAAGTACTCCTCTTAGCTTCTAGATTCTGAAGAAATCTTTTGTATGATCCATATGTAACATCTGGACTTCCAAGGTTTTTCTTTCCTTCAACTTCAATGTACTATTCAGTTCAATTCAGTACAGTCGCTCAGTCGAATCTGACTCTTTGCAATCCCATGAATTGCAGCATGCCAGGCCTCCTTGTCCATCACCATCTCCCGGAGTTCACTCAAACGCATGTCCATCGAGTCGGTGATGCCATCCAGCCATCTTATCCTCTGTCGTCCCCTTCTCCTCCTGCTCCCAATCCCTCCCAGCATCAGAGTCTTTTCTAATGAGTAAACTCTTCGCATGAGGTGGCCAAAGTATTAGAGTTTCAGCTTTAGCATCAGTCTTTCAATGAACACCCAGGACTGATCTCCTTTAGAATGGACTGGTTGGATCTCCTTGCAGCCCAAGGCACCCTCAAGAGTCTTCTCCAACACCACAGTTCAAAAGCATCAGTTCTTCTGCACTCAGACCTCTTCACAGTCCAACTCTCACATCCATACATGACCACTGGAAAAACCATAGCCTTGACTAGATGGACCATTGTTGGCAAAGTAATGTCTCTGCTTTTCAATATGCTTTCTAGCTTGGTCATAACTTTCCTTCCAAGGAATAAGCATCTTTTAATTTCATGGCTGTAATCACCATCTGCAGTGATTTTGGAGCCCCAGAAACTGAAGTCTGACACTGTTTCCACTGTTTCCCCATCTATTTCCCATGAAGTGATGGGACCAGATGCCATGATCTTCATTTTCTGATTGTTGAGCTTTAAGCCAATCCTTTCAATCTCCTCTTTCATTTTCATCGAGTTCCTCTTCACTTTCTGCCATAAGGGTGGTGTCATCTGTATATCTGAGACTATTGTTATTTCTCCCAGGAATCTTTATTCCTGCTTGTGTTTCTTCCAGCCCAGCGTTTCTCATGATGTACTTTGCATATAAGTTAACTAAGCAGAGTGACATACAGCCTTGACGTATTCCTTTTCCTATTTGGAACCAAGAGGTGGCAAGAATACACAGAAGAATTGTACAAAAAAAGATCTTCACGACCCAGATAATCACCATGGTGTGATCACTCACCTGGAGCCAGACATCCTGGAATGTGAAGTCAAGTGGCCTTAGAAAGCATCACTACAAACAAAGCTAGTGGAGGTGATGGAATTCCAGTTGAGCTATTTCAAATCCTGAAAGATGATGCTGTAAATGTGCTGCACTTGATATGCCAGCAAATTTGGAAAACTCAGCAGTGGCCACAGGACTGGAGAAGGTTAGTTTTCATTCCAGTCCCAAAGAAAGGTAACACCAAAGAATGCTCAAAATAACACAATTGCACTCATCTCATAAACTATCAAAGTAACGCTCAAAATTTTCCAGCCAGGCTTCAGCAACACCTGAACTGTGAACTTCCAGATGTTCAAGCTGGTTTTAGAAAAGGCAGAGGAACCAGAGATCAAATTGCCAACATCTGCTGGATCATCAAAATGCAAGAGAGTTCCAGAAAAACATCTCTTTCAGCTTTATTGACTATGCCAAAGCCTTTGACTATGTGAATCATAAAAACTGTCAAAAATTCTGGGAAGAGATGGGAATACCAGACCACCTGACCTGCTTCTTGAGAAACCTATACGCAGGTCAGGAAGAAACAGAACCAGACATGGAACAACAGACTGGTTCCAATGCACTATTAGAAATTACAAATCCCTTTATAAACTTGAAATAGAAATAAGAAACAAATATTATCTAAGAAATATAATTAATGAATAAGTACATAGAATTTACTTGACATCTACTTTCAATAGAAATGGAGATGGAGAATGAAACTTGCCTTACTTAGAAAGGTAATAATTTGTACTAAAGATATGAGATTTTATGATACCTAGTAAGAAAGTTAAAAAAGAAATTATGGTCTCATAGTTTATTTTCTTATTACTGGGTGAAAGGTTTATATTCAAGGAACTTACATGAGTGGAAGAGGAACAAGCATGGATAAAAGAGGAAGTTTTATCCTATCTCAAATGTAACACAAAGGGACCTTGATAAGAACTGCAGACAACTGCACCTGGCAACCAGTAATTGGAAAGAAATTGCTTTGTTTCGAGTAATCATTTCTGGCCATTTCTCCAACCAAGAGTCAAAAATACCCATGTGTACACATTGGTACAGCAACACATATTAGAGGATTATTTTTAGTTATTCATGACTTCGTGATGAGAGTGGGAGGTAAGCCTGCATGGCCAGTGATAGCCTGTACTCTATGGAGGCTTTTAAAAAGCCGTTCTTTGTTATAGTTTAGTGATTTCAAATGCACTGAATTGTAATTACAGAGAAGACTAACATTTTAAGTTATGGTGATGTTTATATTACAGGGGAAAATCCAAAATTAAAATTAAATTATCCTGCTTAAAGGAAAAAGTTGGAACCATGTTCTTTTTACATTCTACATCTATAATTTAGCATACAAGTTCAGATACACTCAGCAATGGGTTTCTTATTCTCAGTTACCTTGTGGGTGTAATAGCATGGTTAAAACCAACTGAAAATTTATAACTGTAATGTCTGTCTTGTAGTACTTTAATTCTACATAAGTAATAAGCATTCATTACAGTTGGAATTCATAATGAAGAAATGTGTGAAGTTTCCTTAAGACTAGGAAAAACAGGAGGAAAACTTTGGACTTTTCCAGAAGAAACATTAATTCCAGTGATCAATGGACAATCTCAATATTTTTAATCAGTGTAATGATGTAAACAGAGAGAAGGAAATAATCTTTAAAACTGGTGAGTACAGCCTCATATAATTATCCAAGCCTCCATGGTAGAAATATTCCAGTGGAGTTTTACCACTAATTTTCTGAGCATTTACAAAGTTGAATGGGCTTAGAATTATTCAATAAGAATATGATCTGAATCAATCATTAGCTGTCTGTCTAGTCAAGGCTGTGGTTTTTCCAGTGGTTACGTATGGATGTGAGAGTTGGACTGTGAAGAAGGCTGAGCGCAGAAGAATTATGGGAAATAGATGGGGAAACAGTAGAAACAGTGTCAGACTTTGTTTTTTTGGGCTCCAAAATCACTGCAGATGGTGACTGCAGCCATGAAATTAAAAGGCGCTTACTCCTTGGAAGAAAAGTTATGACCAACCTAGATAGTATATTCAAAAGCAGAGACATTACTTTGCCGACTAAGGTCCGTCTAGTCAAGGCTATGGTTTTTCCTGTGGTCATGTATGGATGTGAGAGTTGGACTGTGAAGAAGGCTGAGCGCCGAAGAATTGATGCTTTTGAACTGTGGTGTTGGAGAAGACTCTTGAGAGTCCCTTGGACTGCAAGGAGATCCAACCAGTCCATTCTGAGGGAGATCAACCCTGGGATTTCTTTGGAAGGAATGATGCTAAAACTGAAACTCCAGTACTTTGGCCACCTCATGCGAAGAGTTGACTCATTGGAAAAGACCCTGAACTTGATTACAGTTCCTTTATCCTGTGTCCTCCCTGACTGAAGTCAAGCTCTTCCCTGTCCTACTCTTCATTATTCTCTGTTGAACCATAGTTCCTTTATCAGGCTACATGCTCTCAGATATCCTTATCATCAACTGCCCACTTCCAACTCTTCTAGATTCTGTGTTTGATCAAGTCTTGGCATTCTGACAAGATCACTTTCTCTCTCTTCCTCATGCCCAATTTGTTCAAAAGCATTCAGAACATTCTCAGATGCTCAAAAGCTAGCATTTTTAGCTGCAACTCCATCTTTAGAGGCTATACTTCCTTAATGAGCACAGAAACACACTACACTGATTCTTCCTCTACATGATGGATCATTGTTTCTCTGTCGCTATTGCTGCCTCTTGTTCTTCCTTCCACACCATAAATAGAGGTCTCCCATCAAGGTTCTCTCTTCTTCAATCATCTGCTATTTTATTTCTACATACACCCCTTCAGGGCCCTCAGCTGTTCCCATGGTTACAACCATCATCATTAAGCAACTGACCCCCAGGTCAGCATCAGTTTGGAACTCTGGTCCTTAACTTCCAACATCCTGTCTACCAGATACTTAGTTGAATAACTCCAAAACTAAACTGGTCATTTTTTCCCACAAATCTGTGCTTCCTTCAAATAATCCCATTTTTATTGATTGTACCATCATTTTCAAGGCATTAAGACTCAAAATTTGGTATCATATTAACCATTTAATCTTGCCAACCACTTCAGATTATCACTAAGACCTACAGATTCCCTATCATATTTCCTTTTATTCTCTCAGTGAAAACTCTAATACAGGTCTTTAGTAACTCATAACTATATGTTTACCTTAATCTTCTATTTGCCTACCTCCAATCACCCTGTATACCACCAAAAGGTTAATCTTGTTAAAATTATCTAGCTATAGCTTTGGTAGCTGCCCATTAATTATAACTATATTTACCAAAAAATAAAACACATAACATTGGTTTAAAATGGGAAAATATTTTAAATAGTAACATTTATAATCATGGAAATAGAAATTGTATTAATTCAATGATTATGTGAAAAAAGCTGGCTTAAAACTCAACATTCAAAAAAAAAAGATCATAGCATCTGGTCCCATCGCTTCAAGACAAGTAGATGGGGAAACAATGGAAACAGTGACAGACTTTATTTTCTTGGGCTCCAAAATCACTGCGGATGGTGACTGCAGCCATGAAATTAAAAGACGGTTGTTCCTTGGGGAAAAAAACAAGGACCAATTTAGACTGAATATTATAAAGCAGAGACATTACTTTGCCAACAAAGGTCCATATAGTCAAAGCTATGGTTTTCTCCAGTAGTATGTATGGATTTATGCATGGATGTGAGAGCTGGACAATTAAAAAAGGCTGAGTGCCAAAGAAATGATGCCTTCAAACTATGGTGCTAGGGAAGACTCTTGAGAGTCCCTTGATAGCAAAGAGTTCAAATCAATCAATCCTAAAGGAAATCAACCCTGATTATTCACTGAAAGGACTGTTGCTGAAGCTCCAATCCTTTGGCCACCTGATGCAGAGAGTTGACTCACTGGAAAGGATTGAAGGCAGAAGGAGAAGGGGATGAGAGAGGACAAGATGATTGAATGACATCATTGACTCAATGGACATAAGTTTGAACAAGCTCTGGGAGATGGTGAAGGACAGGGAGGCCTGACGTGCTGCAGTCTATGGGATTGCAAAGAGTTGGACACAATTGAGCGACAGAACAACAATGTAAAAATGAATAAAAAATTTTAAAAATCAGTCAATTTAAAGCAAAAATAAGTGAAATATAGTATAGATTGTAGGAAAGCATGGGGAAAATTGGATTAATTATGACCTATTGAATAAAACCTATATGATTTGATTTCCTCTGTTTTTTCTTAATATTTCAATCTTGTTTCTCACAACCCAGCTATACAAAATTATATCTTCCCAACAAGGGACTTAATTTAGCACACTGTGAGAAGTATCAATTTCAGTTATGCAGATGATACCACTTTAATGGCTGAAAGTGAAGAGGATCTAAAGAACTTCTTGATGAAGGTGAAAGAGGAAAGTGAAAGAGCTGGCTTAAAACTCAACATTCAAAAAATGAAGACATGGCATCTAGTCCTATCACTTGTTGGCAAACAGATGGGGAAAGTGTGGAAACAGTGTCAGATTTCATTTTCTTAGGCTCTAAAATCACTGCGGATGGTGACTGCATCCACAAAATTAAAAGACACTTGCTGCTTGGAAGAAGAGCTATGACAAACCTAGACAGTGTTGTAAAAAGCAGAGACATCACTTTGCTGACAACGGTCTGTCTTGTGAAAGCTACGGTTTTTCCTGTAGTCATGTATGGATGTGACAGTTGAACCACAAAGAAGGCTGAGTGTTGAAGAATTGACACTTTTGAATTATGGTGCTGGAGAAGACTCTTGAGAGTGCCTTGGACTTAAGATCAAACCAGTGAATCCTAAAGGAAATTAGCCCTGATTATTTATTGGAAGGACTGATCCTGAAGCTGAAGCTCCAGTAATTTGGCCATCTGATGCGAAGAGTTGACTCATTAGAAAAGACCTTGATGCCAGGAAAAATTGAAGGCAAGAGGAGAAGGGGGTGACAGAGGATGAAATGGTTGGATGGCATCACTGATTCAATGGACATGAGTTTAAGCAAACTCTGTGAGATAGTGATGGACAGAGAAGATGCATGCTGTGGTTCATGGGGTCACAAAGAGTCTGACGTGAATCAGTGACTGAACAACAAAAATGAATGAAATGTATGCCATTTCATTATGTTTATGAGTTTGCCAAAAGGCAATAGTCCAGTGAGGAGAGGGAGAAATAGTTCAATGATAAGCATTATAAGTTGGAAATTCATCAGTAATAGGAGCCAAAGTCAAAGGAGGGGACTAAACAGCAAATCAGGCTGGTAAGGCAAGCCAAGGATGGAGGCAAGAATCAGGAAATGAGGCTAGTCATCAAGGAGGACAAATTGAATGACGGGGTGTGACACCAGGTGTAGTTGAGGACCAAAAGAATTATTCAAAATCTAAATCTGTGACTGCTTAGAAAACAACAAAAGTAGGCCTAGCTCCTCAGTACCCCAAATTCAATCAGATTCTTTCATATTTGTACTTAGTCTTGTTATTCTCACATCTGTAGTTCCCAGTCTTCTGATATTTAGCTTTCTAAATCCTACCAGGTTTTGCTGCCCAGCTCGACTCCTACTTTTCCTAAGGACTCTTATGTGATAAGCCCAATTGGAATTGATGCCTTCCTTCTTTGAACTGTTGTAGCATTTATGATCACTTATAATCTCATGAAGTGATGTCAGCAGGTTCTGCTTTGTATCACAGTGGTTTACATACATGCCTTATCTCTGCTTCTTTGGAAGCTCTTTAAGAAGAGCAACCGTGACTTATATATGTAAATCCAACAGTACCTCGTACAGTACAAATATTTTTCTATAGTAAATCTCTGGAATATAGACTTTTTGTTCCAGGTCTATAAGGGAATAGTTTTTCTCCATGCTTAATATTTATTCAGTTTGTTTAATATGTAAACAGAAGCCAAGAATGCTCCCTGCAATGTCTTGGAGGTCAAAGTAATGACTGCCAACTGCAAACTAATTTGTGGGGGCAGGTGTTTGGGTTGGTGCTAATCAATGTCTCTTTTTTATGGGGAAGAGGGAACAGTGACATTGAATTCCCTTCTCATAAGGAATAGATATATATGTGTTTTTCTGGATAAATTATTTTGAGACCATTGCTTGTACCCAGGTAGGATTATCACGTAGCTACTTCAAATCATCTACTTTGGCCACCTGATGCGAAGAACTGACTCATTTGAAAAGACCCTGATGCTGGGAAAGATTGAATGCGGGAGAAGGGGATGACAGAGGATGAAGTGGTTGGATGGCCTTACTGACTCAATGAACATGAGTTTGAGTACACTCCGGGAGTTGGTGATGGACAGGCGTGCTGCCGTCCATGGGGTCGCAAAGAATCGGACACAACTGAGCGACTGAACTGGACTGAACTTCAAATCAAGCGGTTTAATAAAGTTCTCCCATCTAAAACATGAGATCTAGTTATTTTGCATTTCCAGATTCACAGTGAGGTAGGAAGGTGTATATATAAACATGCATATGTATTTTAAAGAATGTCAATATATAGCAAAAGAGTTTAGTAGGAATGTACTTGCATTCATATGCTTTTATATATTTTTACCTTCTTAACATTAGGGAGTTTGATCCTGATAGCTAACATTCCTCTTGCATAATTCTTAGAGTACTCACTTTTATTGTAAGAGGTTTTAAAATGTTAACCTTCTATTTGATCTGTCATAAATCATTGCTCCTGACCCATATTATTAGATATAAAAATGAAAATATAACACTTCAAGTTTCTGTCATGAATTCTGTTTCAAAAGAGAGAATTAAGATTTCATTTGAAATAAAAGTGAATTTTCCCAAACATGAATACTCATAAAGTTTAGCACAATAAAGAAAATAAATTCATTATAATCACTGCTGTTATACCTACTACACTGAAAAAGAATTCTTACTCTTTGATATTAATTTAATCATTGGTGCAATCTGTTAAAAAAAGCATATATTAGCACTCATCTGCTATAGTTAACCAACTCTCTCAGGTGCCATGGGGAAATTAAAAGTATAGACTTTATATGCTATTCTTTCCTCTCCAGAAAAATTATCTTAGAATATAATTGTAGGTATATGATAAACAAATATAAAAGTTGTTAGTGATAAAATTAAAATTTCAGTAAAACTTTACATCTCACTACACACTAAAATGGCAAATGAATACTTAAAAAATAGGTATCACATATTAGAGATTCAGAATAAAAATATCAATATGGATTATATATTCAAATCAATTTTACTGTCATCTTAATGAACAATTGATTTTCATCCATTTTTATTTTTTTTATTTTTTTTCACATTTTTACATATTTTGATGACTGTTTTAATATAATTGATTTTTTGTAATGCAGTCTGTTTGTATTTTACCCATTTTTTTTGTTTTTTTCTTTAATTAATTTTTATTTTTTAGTTTGTTTTGCTTTACAATACTGTATTCATTTTGCTACACATCGACATGAATCAGCCACGAGTGTACCTGGACTCCCAATCCCGACCCCCACCTCCCCGCTTCCGCCCCACACCATCTCTCTGGAGTATCCCC
>SJXQ01008155.1:135868-152866 GCA_006408695.1 Aepyceros melampus
GAAGAATCAATATAGTGAAAATGAGTATACTACCCAAAGCAATCTACAGATTCAATGCAATTCCTATCAAGATACCAGCGGTATTTTTCACAGAGCTAGAACAAATAATTTCACAATTTGTATGGAAACACAAAAAACCTCGAATAGCCAAAGCCATCTTGAGAAAGAAGAATGGAACTGGAGGAATCAACCTGCCTGACTTCAGGCTTTACTACAAAGCCACAGTCATCAAGACAGTATGGTACTGGCACAAAGACAGAAATATAGATCAATGGAACAAAATAGAAAGCCCAGAGATAAATCCACACACCTATGGACAGCTTATCTTCGACAAAGGAGGCAAGAATATACAGTGGATTAAAGAAAATCTTTTTAACAAGTGGTGCTGGGAAAACTGGTCAACCACTTGTAAAAGAATGAAATTAGATCACTTTCTATCATCCATTCTTAAAATGTGGTTGTTAAATATATATTCAAATTATCTGTAAAAATTACATGAAAAGCTTTTAGATTCTTTGATATCTTGATAGATTCAATTTTTCCTATCAGTATGAAAAAATAACTTATTAGCTTCTTTAAATTAAAAAAAAAATTTACTAACTCGTAATTTATTCCTGAAGATTTTAACTCAGTGGCACTGTCCCCATACATCCTGCCCATTCCACTAACTAATGTTCAAAATATTTATCATCACTTACCTAGACTAACTTCCTAATTGTTCTTCCTCTTTATAATATCTTCTCTCTCTAGTGTATCTTAGGGTCACATTCACATTTTTATAGTATATTCTGATCTTGTCGTTCCACTATTCAAAAAAAAAAAAACTTGATGACTTTTTTCTGCTTATAGAATAAAATGTGAATTCCTCAGTTTGGTGTTCTCATTAGGTACTGCTTTCTGAACTTAAATCTCATTATATGCATCCTACTCCTTATACAGGGCTTATGTTTTCCCACCTTAACTTGTTCCTCCTGTCTGAAAATCTTATGCTCTTCACTTTGACACAAATGTCCTAGTGTTCATGTTATTCTTTAAGATACAGTAAATGTTTTTCTTACATAGATCCCTCAAAAATCTAATCCAGTTAAGTCACACTCTTCTGAAATCTGGCTGTAGACATTGGAAAAAGATAATTCTCTGGAGGGGCAGTAATTCTAGGGAGCAAAAGAAGACAGATTACTACTCTTCATTTCAGAATCTATAACAGAATTCCTATACATACATGCTTCACACATAGACATACCTTAAGATGTGGTACATTGCAGCTCAAATATTTCTCCTGTGAATTTTATGTAAGATAGTATCATAGCACATCATATTTCTTCTTCATTTCTGTATGACTTTTCCCTAAGCTGTGAAAATTCCCTAGAGAAACAAGACCTGGAGCTGAGTATGACTCCAACCATCAGCTCCTTACTGCAAAATCCAGGCTCAAATTGAAGAAAGTGGTTTTCCCTAGAACCACTAGGTCATTCAGATATAACCTATATCAAATCCTTATGATTATACAGTGGAGGTGATGAATAGATTCAAGGTAATAGATCTGGTAGACAGAGTGCCTAAAGAACTGTGGACAGAGGTTCTTAAACCATTCCAAAGAAAAAGAAATGCAAGAAGGCAAAATGGTTATCTAGGGAGGCTTTACAAATAGCTGAGAAAAGAAGAGACGTGAAAGGCAAAGGAGAAAGGGAAAGGTATAACCAAATAAATGCAGAATAACAGAGAATAGCAAGCAGGATAAGAAAGTCTTCTTAAGTAAACAATGCAAAGAAATAGAGGAAAACAATAGAATGGGAAAGACTAGAGATCTCTTTAAGAAAACTAGAGATACCAAGGGAACATTACATGCAAGGATACGCACAATAAAGGACAAAAATAGCAAGGAAATAACAGAAGCAGAAGAGATTAAGAAGAGGTGGCAAAAATATATGGAAGATCTGTACAAAAAAAAAAGCCCTTAATGACTCAAGGTAATATGATGGTGTGGTCACTTAACCTAGAGCCAGACATCCTGGAGTGTGAAGTCAAGTGGACCTTAGGAAGCATTTCTACGAACAAAGCTGGTAGAGGTGATGGAATTGCAGCTGAGCTATTTCAAATCCTAAAAGATGATGCTGTTCATGTGCTGCACTCAATATGCCAGCAAATTTGGAAAACTCAGCATGGCCATAGGACTGGAAAAGGTCAGCTTTCATTTCATTCCCAAAGAAAGGCAATGCCAAAGAATATTCAAATTACCATACACTTGCACTCATTTCACATGCGAGCAAGATTATGCTTAAAATTCTTCAAGCTAGGCTTCAACAGTATGCGAACACAGAACTTCTATATGTACAAGCTGAATTGAGAAAAGGCAGAGGTACCAGAGATCAAATTGCCAACATACTCTGGATCATACAAAAAGCAAGGATATTAAACAAAGAAACAAAAAAGCTACTGCTGCTTCATTAACTATGCTAAAGCTTTACTGTGTGGATCAAAACAAACTGTGGAATATTCTTAATGAGATAGGACTATAGACCACATTACCTGCCTCCTGAGAAACCTGTATGTGGGTCAAGAAGCAACAATTACAACTGGACATGGAACAACGAACTGGTTTCAAATTGGGAAAGGAGTACATCAAGGCTGTATAGTGTCACCTTACTTATTTAACTTATATGTAGAGTACATCATGCAAAATGCTGGCTGGATGAAGCACAAGCTGGAAGCAAGATTGCCAGAAGAAATATCAATAACCTCAAATACACAGATGATACTACTTTAATAGCAGAAAGGGAAGAGGAACTAAAGAGCCTCTTGATGAAGGTGAAAGAGGAGAGTGTAAAACTTGGCTTAAAACTCAACATTCAGAAAACAAAGATTATGGCATCTGGTCTCATCACTTCATGGCAAGCAGATAAGGAAAATGTGGAAACGGTGTCAGATTTCATTTTCTTGGGCTCCAAAATCAATATGGACAGTGACTGTAGTCACGAAATTAAGACACTTGATCCTTGGAAGAATAGTTATGACTAAACTAGACAATGTATTAAAAAGCAGAAATATCACTTTGCTGAGAAAGGTCTAAATAGTCAAAGCTATGGTTTTCCCAGCAGTCATATACAGATGTGAGAGTTGGACCATCAAGAAGGCTGAATGCCAAAGATTATCACTTTTGAACTATGGTGCTGGAGAAGACTGAGAGTCCCTTGGACCTCAAGGAGATCAAATCAGTCTATCTGAAAGGAAGTCAACCCTAAATACTCATTGGATGGACTGATGCTGAAGCTGAAGCTCCAATACTTTGGTGACTGATGTGAAGGGTCGACTCATCAGAAAAGACCCTGATGCTGCTAAAGATTGAAAGCAAGAGAAGGGGGTGACAGAGGATGAACAAGTTCGATGTCATCACTGACTCAATGTATATGAGTTTGAGCAAACTCCAGGAGATAGTGAATGACAAAGAAGCCTAGTATGCTGCAGTTATGGGTTCTCAAAGAGTCTGACAATTGAACAACAAAAGAAACTTTATCACTTTCAGCCTCCCTAGATTGCTACCTTTGGAAATGTGTTAACATCATCCACTCTTTACAAGAACCTGCATAGGATGAGCTTTGAAAGGAGCATTTGAATATTTCAAAACTGTATAAAATGTAAACATATATAATGTATGTATATTTTTAGGCTTGCCTCAAAACCCATTATGATAAATAAGCACAAATCACTGTATGTTCACAGCATATTCAAATAAGTCATGAGTATCTGAAGTAATTAAGGACAGGACAATTGTAATTATATCTTTTGAAAGAAATGAATTGCTAGGTGATCTGTCATTTCGTAAAATTTGGAACAAAGGATCTCAAAAATCAAGGGCTTAATTTTCACCATTGTTGCAAAGAGGCATTAGGTATCCTCAGCCCAAAAAGTCCTGAGCTATCTGCCACTCCCTGACAAAACATCAAAACTGATCTTAATCAAAGTCTGCCACATTTTCAGTCCTACTTAGAACTGAAAGGACATAGAATTTTCCCTCTAATGATAATTTTAAGAATTGGTTTTCTTGACTTTTTGGAATCTTTTTGTTCACTAAAATTATATCCTCACTAAACCTATTACTACACAAATAAGTGTTTTGATGTTGAAATTAGGGATATTGGAGCAACCTCTTTATAAGCATTCCCTGTTTATTTTTATGAAGCTGTTCAGCTGTAATTTTCCTTCTCTCATTTCTGTTTCCAGGATAGTTACTCTTTACAACCCACATGAGCTAAAGTAGCCTTGGCCCAACTCTAGGAGACAAGTCATCATGTAGAGTATTTCCTAGCAGTTCTAGTTTGGACAAGTCACTTAAATTCAGTTTTTTCATTTATAAAATAGGCAATAAGGCAAGTGATGAGAAACACAGAAAATAAAGCATGTTAAGAACTTATTAGTAGCTCTGATATGCGCATATGGGCTGGATAACACATATTCTTTCTCCTTTGTCTGGCAGAAAAGAGAGTGCTTGGTCAGCTTAGTCTCCTCTATTCCTCACACCTTCCAAAGCTCCTATCAGGGACTATCCTTCAGCTTTTGTGGTAAAAATCATGTACAAAGCAGGACTAAGGAAGCATATAAGAAGATACTAGGGGTAAAAACATTGGGGCAGGTCTTAGGTGTGAGAGTAGCCATTTATGTAAGATCATTCAATAAAGGGGGACACAAAATTTAAGAAATTTGATTGTGGAGTCAGTGTTTTCAAGAGACTGGAGAAACATAAGTTATATCATCCAAAATTTGCTTCTAACAGAGGAGCCAAACTGAAAGAGCTCTCAATGACCAAAGCTCCAATAATTTGAGCAACAAAATAAATAATATTAAATTATAACCCATAGAATAAAATATCCGTAGGTCCACAGTGGAATAGGGCTTCCCCAGTGGCTCAGTGGTAGAGAATCTGCCTGCCAATGCAAGAGACGCAGGTTTGCTCCCTGGATCTGGAAGATCCTCTGTAGTAGGAAATGAAACTCATTCCAGTGTTCTTGCCTGGGAAATCTCATGGACAGAGGAGCCTGGCAGGCTATAGTCCACAGGGTTGCAAAGAGTGTGACATGACTGAGCATGCACAGTGCAATAAGTAATTGAACAAATAAATAAATGGTGGATCTTGCCTCTAGTAAATACTGATGTCTTATAGAAGAATTCTAATTAATAAATGCAGAAGATAAGAGGAAAAAAGCAACCATCATTAGAACTCCAGAGCTCTTCTAATAAAATAATCCAAAAATAGAAGCTAAAATTAATGGACAAAAGTTGGAAGAAAATGGAACATTTGCAGGTCTTATTAATATTAAAGGGTAAAAATAGTTTACCATGGAGAAACTTAGTAGATAGACATCACCAGTAATAAGACAAATCAACATCATGTACTTCTTGATATGATGCATTGAGAAGGGCATATCAGTTATGTGATGCAAGTCCTCCATCCAATAATTAGGAAATATTAGAAAAACCCAACTCAAGAAACATTCAATAAAATAATTACCTAGTTCTCTTCAAAAGTGTCAAGGTCATGAAAGAAAAGGTAAGACTATGAAACTATCATAGACTGGGAGAGACAAGCACCACAGTGAAATGTACTGTGCTATCCTGGATTGGCTCCTGGAAGAGGTAAAGGACGTGAGTGAAAAAGAACTGGTGAAAATAATGAAGTCAAGTCAATATTTGAGTTAATATTATTGTACTAATGTTAACATAATTTGGGTAATTATATCATGCTTTGTAAAATATCAGTACTAACAGAGGAAGTTGGATGAAGAACATTCAGGAAGTAGCCATATATACTATTTTTGTCACTTTTTTTGTAAGCCTATAATTATTTCAAAGTAATCTATATTTTGTTTGCTACACTGTTCTGTTGCTGTTGTTTAGCTGTTAAGACATGTCCGCCTCTTTGTGACCTCTGTCCATGGGATTCCTCAGGCAGGAATACTGGAGTAGGTTGCCATTTCCTACTCCAGGGGACCCTCTTGACCCAGGGATAGAACCAGCATCTCTTGCATTGCAGGCAGGTTCTTTACCGATGAGAAGCCCAACAATGTTCTAGGAGAGAAATATGTGGGTCCTGCTAATTGCCCCCTTAATTCTCAGGGACACAGGCATATTTACTAAGAAGTTAATGAAGATTAAGCTTTAGGTTGAGCCTCTCACATTGAGCCCTCTTCAGATTGAGCCCTCTTAGGGGTCTCTAAGATGCCAAACTAAATTCTTCATTCATAATTGTGTGTTGTTGTTGTTGTTTTTTTTTTAAAAAGCCCTCTCCTATTGCCAGAGCTACTTCAGATCTTTGTTCAAAACCCATCAGTCTCTACTTTTAGCAGAAGTGTCCTTGCTCAAAACCTGTCAAACCCCCACTTTTAGCAGAAGTTTCCTTGCTCAAAACCTGTCAAACCCCCACTTTTAGCAGGAGTTAATACAAATCTTTAAGTTGAAGGGTCCAGACAAAAGAATCACTACCTCAATGGACATGATATGAGAAATTCTGGGAGATGGTGAAGGACAGAGAAGCCTGGCCTGCCATAGTCCATGGGGTCACAAAGCATTAGAGATGACTTAGAGACTGAATGACCCATTTTTTTTGTTTGTTGTTTAGATTATAGTAATAAAAAATGATAGAATAATAATACAAACATAAGTATGTATCATTTACGGAGAATGTATCATAATCATAGGCTAGACACTCCTTTGGAGGCTTGTTATTAATAATCTTATTTACTGAAAATAGTCCTGTTTTTCCTTGCTAAGACTTTTCAGCCTTTGAGTCCCTGGATCAGGGAAGTGAGCAAGGTAGTTCATGAAGAAATCAGAAAAGAAATGGGGTAAAATTTTGGGATCTCAAGAGGAAACTGTAAAGTCAGAACTAGGGGGGAAATATGACTTATAGCATATTATCAATTTTGGAATATTTTTCTCTATATTTTGTAATTTATCACTCTAGATAGAATATAAACTTAAGGAAAAGAGTAAAATTTAGGTAATTAAGCATGCAACAAACTATTTAACACAAATACACTATTGACTGATCTATAAATTTGTCAGCTATTGGACCTGAGAAGGGAGAATCTGTGATAAAATAGTGAAACTGATAAAATAATTCAAATTCCACTTCTTCAATTTTCCTTATTCATAATAGTTACTTCTTGCATATCAGATATGTTCACCACAATATGGAGTTCCTCTCTCAGGAATTCCCTAATTTAAAATAAAAGGTCATGACCATAAAATTACCTTGAGTGGCTTTGGTAAAGTGTGTGGCTGGAATCATCTCGCACATAAGAGCTCATGTTAAACTCCTGAACACATTTTTTTCCCCTTTACTCTTCCTCCCTTTAAAAGACTGAGATTTTACATGTCAAATTTCAGCCCAGAGAGATTTTTTTCTGTAGTGATGTTATAGATCCCGACAGGAATCAGTTACTATAAAACTGCTGACAGATACTTATCTTTAACATGGCTAGTGGGCACCACTGTGTCCTAAATCAGTTAAGACAAAACAAAAAACTCATGCTATATGTAATCCCTCCAAGTTCTAGCACCAGTCAAAGGTACAGGGCTGTTTTTTAAACAGAGCCAATAATCGAGAAAGCCCATAGATAGTCAAAGGGAGTACAATACTCTACAAGCTCGCCACAGAAGTAAGACCTGACAGGGGTTCTATTGAATAATTCAGTATTTCGGGCTCCCAGCTAATCAATACTGAATACTCATTGGAAACACTGATGCTGAAGCTGAAGCTCCAATACTTTTACCACTTTATGCAAAGAGCTGACTCATTGGAAAAGACCCTGATTTGGGGAAAGATTGAAGGCAAAAGGAGAAGAGTGTGGAGAAGATGAGATGGTTAGATAGTATCACCAACTCAATGGACATGAACTTGATCAAACTCCAGGAGATAGTGAAGGACAGGGAAGCCTGGCACGCTGCAGTCCATGGGGTCATAAAGAGCTGGACATGAGCAAGTGAACAACAACAAAGCTGATGAACATCCTCCAAGAGAAACACCAGCAGAGAGTATGGAATTTGAATCTGGTATGTTTTCTTTAATGCTTTAACCAAGTATGAAACAGTGGACATCACAGTGTTTCAGCAATCTGCCCAGCATCCCAGGACTCTGCCTTTAGAACAAACATTCTCTGTTTTGTCACTCTTTTCTCTCCAAACAAACGTATACTTAAGACATGAAGTACATCCTTTTAGGCCACTTTCCCCATGTAGAATTAAAACAGCACTAACACATGATGCTAAAATGTTACAAATGATCATTTATAAAATAATTATTCCATGTGTTAATGTGAAGATAATAAAGGCAATGATTTTGCTATGCTTTGCTGTTATTTACTATAACTTGATTCAGCTTAACATGCAGGTCAAATATTGTTGCAGCAGAGTATAGTTTGTTCATATAACACCAACTTTATCATCCTTGGTTAATAACCTGCTTACCTTAAACAATATTTAATTCTGTGAAATTCTTGAGAAACCCCAAAATCTGGATAATCTTGTATTTGTGGGAATCAGACTTTAGAGAAATAAAATACACAAAGCATAATCATGTTTACTTTCTTAATTATAGAGGCTGGATGCTGCTGCTGCTGCTGCTGCTAAGTCGCTTCAGTCTTGTCGAACTCTTGCGACCTCATAGACGGCAGCCCATCAGGCTCCCCCATCCCTAGGATTCTCCAGGCAAGAACACTGGAGTGGGTTGCCATTTCCTTCTCCAATGCATGAAAGAGAAAAGTGAAATGAAGTCGCTCAGTCATCTCCAACTCTCAGCGACGCCATGGACTGCAGCCTACCAGGCTCCTCCATCCATGGGATTTTCCAGGCAAGAGTACTGGAGTGGGGTGCCATTGCCTTCTCCAATAGAGGCTGGATACTTGAAGCAAATATGGTAGTTACCGCATTTGTCTTCTTTTAAAAAATGCTTTTGAGTTGAATATCCAAAGCTAATTTGACAAGACCTTTTAGGAACATGAGCATCTTCCTTGGGTATCATTTCAACAGTCAGTAAATTCTCTTGAAGGGGACGTGGGTTTCTTTTCATAACCAACAACAGAGAACCATGTTGGCACAGAGATAACTGGATTAGTCTAGTTGTCCTTCTAATCTGGGACCTGCACTTGATGATAAACGAAAATTCATTGTAACTGTTAATTGTGCAAGACTGGTTATAAGGCTAGGCAAGGTAATGAGCTGCCTAGATATTGTCAGGAATGCTTTGGTGACTAATAATATCAGTCTCTTCTTTCTCACAGTTTTTGCAAATCTATGCTGCCATGTTATTTTAAATAGGTAACTAGTAAGGATCAAAATGCAAGTATTAGTCTTTCTAACAGAGATAATTAAACAAATCTTTATCTGATAGCATTTCAGTAGGGAAGCCAAATGAAATCTTTTCCAGAGCAAGGCAAAGGATAAATAATACATATGAACGTTAATAAGGATTTGTCAGGTGTCTACCTGTGATGACTGGTTAAAGGAAGAGACACCTGGATATTAGATGCTGAAAAGATAGACCTTGCCTGATTTATTACCCATTAAGCTGTGGATGACCAATGCTTTAAGCAGGAATTCTTACTGCTTTCTATACTGGGGCAGATTGAAATGTCTTTAGTATTTCAGGTGAGACCTGAGATATTGCCATTTGTGAAAGTCTAAGAGAAATAGATTAATGACTTTCAGGAACATTATGGAGAAATACAAAGAACATGGAATTTAGGAACAGAAAGAAAACAACAATAATCTGGGTTTGATTCATGGCTCTGTCTCAGCCTAGCTGTTCGTCCTTAGTGACAGCGAAGTCACTCAGTCGTGTCTGATTCTTTGCGACCCCATGGACACCAGGCTCCTCCGTCCATGGGATTTTCTAGGCAAGAGTACTGGAGTGGGTTGCCATTTCCTTCTCCAGGGAATCTTGCCGACCCAGGGATCGAACCTAGGTCTCCTACACTGAAGACAGACGCATTACTGTCTGTGCCACCAGGGAAGTCCTGGGTCATCTGTATAGCTTCCCAGGTCTTGTTTGATCTGTCTTAGTTCTCAGAGGGAGAAGGGCTTATGGACCCGGGTTGGTCCGAATTCCCCTCCAGTTTCAACAAAGGGACATACTCGAGCTGGCTTTTGTGGAGGGGGTGCTTCCAGATATAGGGGCATGTTTGGGTACAAGGAAGAAGTACCAGGCCACTCGGGAGCTGTGGGAGGCTCTAGTCTCTTTGAGGGCATGGGAGGTAAGCCTTTACAGGAGGGTTCCTTCTCTTGGTTGCTGGTGCCTAACACCATTTGCCTAGTAGGCTCACTTTTAGGGCATACAACAATCTCATACTTAAGACAGAGTTCCTTCATATCTCTTAGTTGAAACAACATTTGGACATAGGGGATCTCTGTCCATTTCTTTTGTCTTTTGCAGAATAATTCTAGCTACAGGATGGTATTGTAATTTAAACTCCCATCCTTAACTAAGTTGTTTAACTTCTTAGAACCTCAGTTTCCTTTTCTGTAAATGGAAAGAGCAAGATTATCTTGCAGAATCATGCTGAAGATAAAATGAGACAAGATTTGGGAAATACCTGAGTAAATATTAGGAATTCAGGTAGATAGAGTCGCAGATAGGATTAACTGTCTTCAACTACATATATCCTCTTTCATGCTACACATAGTCATTTTTCTCTGACTTATTTCACTTCATAAATCTTTCTACCACCACCCCAACACATGTGCTGTTTAATCAAACTAAACCTGTCTAATTTCACCTTATGTTATAAATCATACCTGTCTAAAATCCTTTAACATATAATGGCTCCCTATAAGCTGTTCTAATGAGTAAATCCAAGACACTAATTGAAAATGAACTTGAACGGCAGAGCAGATCTCCACCACTCCTCAGAAGGGGAGGTCGCAGGTCTCCCTGAAGTGAAAGCTCTTCATTTACAATGCACAGAAAAGAAAAAAGGGGGGGAGGAACTACTGAGAACACTAGTGGGGTGTGCAGAGCCATGTTTCTCAGAGTTTGGGTTATAGCTGATGTCTTTGGGGCAGAGTTTAGATGCCTGTGAAATAAGCCAGGACATTAGGATTGCTCTCATATGCAGTAATATATCATGGCAAGTTAACAAGGACTGAAAGAGAGCTCATCTTCTCTCACACATGTTCTTAGGGCAAAAGTTACTTTTGAATAGTAACAAAGTAGTTACACAAATTGACATAGAAGAGACTCCCTCTGTTGTGATAAAATTGGCTTTATGTATTCCTCCTCTTTCCTGCAAGGTAAAGGCATAGTCCAAAAGAAGTTGAATAACAATACTGATTTGTTTACTGAACAGCTCATGAAAGTTAGAAATGCCTTAAATATTTTTTAAGCAGGCAACATAAGTCGGCATATGCATAGAGCCCAAAATGGCAACAATATGATTAATTCTCTCTGCATATTTTTTATATTATCTCTATCATTAAAAAGATTTAGTATGAAGCCTAAAGAATGCATTCCTTATTCCCAAAAGGCAAAACTATGCCAAACATTCCAAATGAATGTAAGACAAAATGTAATTTGATCGCTATATTTTCAGGCTATAAAAGAAAATTCTCTAAGTACCAAACATGCCATCTTAAGTATCAGTAGAGAAATAAGAGGAATGTGACTTTAAACCTCAGGATCTAATGAAGTTTTGTTTAAATATTCACACTGTTCTTAGCCTGGGTCAAACCCTGTCTGTAAATGAATTCATTTTGGCAATTTTCTAATCTCATTATACCTTTTGTCAGGAGAATGATTTATCAGAATTACAATGTGTAATGCTGTATATCTTGTGAAATATAGTCATCTGGACCAAGACAGTATCATCATTTGACTCTTTCAATATATGATATTTTCATTAGCAGCAGGATATTCATTCCTTCCCCTCTACTCAGCAGGGCTATAAATAGAGAGGCCAGCCAACCAAATCACACAATATTGAACAGGTCAGAGAAGTACAGTATATTACTATAATTTACAGAATGTTGTTCGTGAAGTATTAAAACTCTTGACACTTTATTTATGTGCAGAGAAAATAATGAAAACATAAAGCAGTGTATGGTGGTCACATTATCATCGCTGTGATGGTGGAAACAGTATTGAATGAAGCTCTCCTTTGCAGTGAAAGAGGAATTAAACAAGCAGGAAGGTTTATTTAGGTAGTCAATAACAAGATTGCACTTCCTCCTATTAGATCAATATAGGATTTTAAAATAAAGAAAAGGAATCAAAAATATAGTGAAGAAGCACACTGCTGAGGATAAAAGCACAGTCCATTATCCTGGTTCCAGAAGAAACTAAAACTTATGGTCTAATTGGCAGAGCTGAAAGACATCTTCTTTAAGAATACCAGTTTCAGATCAAGCATCAGTGGTTAAATTTTACAGTTACATGTATGATTTAGGATTAGCCAAAGGAGACAGACTATGTAATCTCATGCTAGAGTTTTGGTCTTAATATTTCCTGCCTGAGTTGTCAAATTCTTTATATAACTGAGTTAAAGTAAGAACAAAAAGAAAATTGCTCATCTGCACTTCAGCAAATGTTATTTGTGGGAAACATCCATTCAACTTCATAAAAATGATGCTGAAACCTAAAACCTTGTTAAAACAAAAGAAGTTAAAGAGAGCCATATTTGAAACTCTTGACCACATTTTCCCCACCAGTAACTTTATCCAAATGCTGGACATTCTACTGCATGTATTCAGGGCACTTATTTGCTGCAGAAGCTGGAAGAATGCTTAATTCCCAGTTCCACAGTTCTCTGTTTCTTCTTACCACTGTTGTCTTATTAGGTCAATATTTCTCATTACCTAAAGTAATTTTTTTTCTTAAATAGGTCACTATCCCTACAATGTATTCTTCATATTCTTACCGAAAGGAACTTTTTTGAAATTGAAATTTGATATTATTTTCTCCATCCTAAACCTGTTCTTGTTGCCATCTTATATAGAATCCAAACTCTTCCACCTGCCATTCATGGTCCTCCAGGATCTAAAACTTGACATTATCTTTAGACAAGATAATGTCAAGCCCTTGCAAGTGTTATACTACTGACATCAGTCTCCTGAAACTAATCTTATGGAGATCACATAGAAAATCTGGACAAGCCTGACCCTCTCAGCTCCTGCCACATCACCGCTACCACTTTTTCTTCTTAAAAGAATAGAAGGGTGCTAACACATTATGGGCCTTCTCCCAATGAATACCACTGGACTTTTCTTAAAGCAGAATAAAAAGTACGAAATTGTGTCAAAAATCACTACATTTGTCTCATGGTAGAATGAATAATTTGTGTAAATCTCCTTATATCACTGACCATATACTGATCTCCCCAGTATATTTACCAAACTAAAAAGGAGACAATGAAAAATGTTTAAGAGAAAAGAAAGGAAAATAAATAAGTGTGGGAGGGTAGGATGGAATAGATAGAAAAGTAACAATCTCTAATAAACTAATTTAACAGGGCTTTTGCCATTGGGTTAGTCTATTGGCTTGGTTCTGATTATTAGTGTGTAAGTTTTGTCCATGAAGCTTATAATCAAAAGCCAAAGCACGTCTTCCATTTTCTGGTCCAGCCACCTAGGATTTTTCTACAGAAAAACCATGTTTTTTTTACTATCAGAAAAAAAAAAAATCGCCTGTTATCAGCTGCCAAAAAATGAGTGAGGAATACCAATTCTGGCACCCTGATTATGGACTTCTAGCCTCCAGAACTGTGAAACAATAATTTTTGTCATCTAGGCCATACAGTCTATGGTGCATTGTTAGGGCAGTCCTAGCAAACTAATACAAACTCCATTATATTTTCTCACATATAAAATGGACCTCAGTAACATTGCCTGTCTCACAGATTTTGTGTGAGGATTACATGAGATGTTTTATGTAAAATTCTAGCACAATGATCACTATATTCAATAAATTTTAATTATTTTTGTTATTCCCACCTGAGGTTTCCTTTGATAGGCAATGCATATGTACTCACTCAGTCATGTCTGACACTTTGTGACCTTTTGGACGGCAGCCCACCAAGCTCCTTTGTCCATGGGAATTTTAAGGCAAGGATACTGAAGTAGGTTGCCATTGCCTTCTCCAGGGGATCTTCCTGACCCAGGGATGAATCTCTCTCTCTTTTTTTAATTAATCAATGTATTTTAATTGGAAGATAACTGTCTGAGCTACCAGGGAAGCCTGGAGGATAATTAGTTTACAATACTGTGATGGTTTTTGCCATATGTCGATATGAATCGGCCACAGTTATACATGTGTCCCCTCCTTCCTAAACCTGCCTCCTACCTCCCTCTTCACCCTTTCCCTCCCAGCTGTCACAAAGCACCAGCTGCATCAAACATGAAACTCTCACTGATTATCTATTTTATATGTGGTGTATATATGTTTCAATGCTATTCTCTCAATCCCATCCTCACTTCTCCCTCTGGGCCCACAATTCTGTTCTTCATGTCTGTGTCTCCTTTGCTGCGCTGCATGTAGGATCATCACCACCTTCCCTCTGGATTCCACACATATGCATTAGTATATGCTATTCGTCTTCCTCTTCCTGACTTACTTCCCTCTGTATAATAGGCTCTAGATTCACCCACCTCGTTGTTCATTGCAGCACCATTACAATAGCAAGGAGAGGGAAGCCACCTGGACGTCCATCAGCAGATGAATCAATAAGGCAGTTGTGGTACAAATGTACAATGGAAAATGACTAAGCTATATAAAGGAATGTGCTTGAGTCAGTTGTCCNAGATGTCTGTAGGCACTGTCAAATTTCCCCAGGGAACAAATTACTCCCCACCTCTCCCTGTGAACCATTGTCCTACAGACACATTTATGCAACGCAGACTTGACAAGGTGCTTAGGCATTCCTCAGTCTTGCAATCTAATTTTAAAAAACAGAAAGGACTTCTCAACGAGGTTATGTTACCTAAGTTAGTGGCAATGTCTACTTATACATCTACCATCTCCCTGGAGTGCTAGAATAGACCATTTGAAAGCTAAACATTTTTATGAGTATTAATTAGTTTCCAGAGCTTCAGACAACTCAAATAAAGCCCTGCAGCTTGACCCAGTTTTCTTCTCCTTCTGTGGATTTTTTCTTTAAGGTTTCATCCTTCAGAACTTTTGTAGCTAAAATTGCCTCTAATAACGGATGTCAAGAAAGCGTTCCTGCTAATTAGCAGGGGTGAAATGACAGGACTCTATGGAGCCACAGAGGTAACTCCACCACAGACATCGCTCTCCTTTCCTTCGGTGGAAACACCTCCTTCCTCCTTGTTCTTAGAGGATGGAGGGCAGAGACTGAGAAGTCTTTCCCTTCTGGGACAAGGAGGTCACTCTTCCCACTTCCTCAGAGATTTGATCATTAATCAGCCGTCGTTTGCCAGGGGTTGGTTGGTTTTGTTCATTTGTAGTTCCATTTTTAAAAGCGTTCCTGCTAATTAGCAGGGGTGAAATGACAGGACTCTATGGAGCCACAGAGGTAACTCCATCACAGACATCGCTCTCCTTTCCTTCGGTGGAAACACCTCCTTCCTCCTTGTTCTTAGAGGATGGAGGGCAGAGACTGAGAAGTCTTTCCCTTCTGGGACAAGGAGGTCACTCTTCCCACTTCCTCAGAGATTTGATCATTAATCAGCCGTCGTTTGCCAGGGGTTGGTTGGTTTTGTTCATTTGTAGTTCCATTTTTACTGGGAAGAAAAAAACATCAGTCGCAGTCATGGAGGCGTCTAGGTGGCTCCAGTCGTCATTCTTCCTCGGATTTTGAGGCATAACAATGTCAGTAGAATTAATTCAGTTGCTTTCACTGTTTTTCATACATCACTCACTCACATGCTCCTGTGTTAACACACACTGAGAGCACAGAATACACAGTTACATAGGCATCCCCCTCACAGGAAGAAAAATATGCTAATTTTTTTCATTCGTATCTTTTATCTGTGGTTTTTGGATCACTCTGAAAGCATATTTAAAGAATACCAGGAGGGTGAGACAACCAGCCTTTATCAAAACGCTAAACATTAAGCACCCTGAGGCATCTGCTTCAGTCCTTGGAAAACATGGGAATTTGCTAAATGATTAACCAACAACCTAATGAAATTTTGATTTTTCTACTTCATGATGGTGGGGAAAACTATAAGCATTCAGTAGAAACTGTACTTGGGAGCTTGTTTGGAGATTCTGGGCTTCCCTGGTGGCTCAGAGGTTAAAGCGTCTGCCTGCAATGCAGGAGACCCAGGTTCAATCCCTGGGTCAAGAAGATCCCCTGGAGAAGGAAATGGCACCCCACTCCAGTACTCTTGCCTGGAAAATCCCATGGAGGGAGGAGCCTGGTGGGGTACAGTCCATGGGGTCACAAAGAGTCGGACACAACTGAGCAACTTCACTTTCACTTTCACTTGGAGGTTCTAGCCAGGGAGAGCAGCTACTTGTATACCCTTGATGGAAGACTGGTCCTCCTCTCTCGGGGATGGTGGTCCTCTTCGGCCAAGCATGCAGCTTTGGGAGGGGTGCACACGGAGCAGCGAGGGAGGAAAGGGACAGTTGCCCAGCCAGCCAGATCAGCCAAATCAACCCTGGCAATCAATAGGGTGACAAATGTCGTAATCAGATCTCCCGCACATTCAAAACTGTACTTCGACTTTTGATCTTTCCCCAGCCTAGTGACTCGCTCTCTCGAGATGCTGAGCAGAGGAAGCTGAAGTTTCCAGCAGCCCCATCATCACGAGGGTGAACAACTGATACAACCATTCTGCACCCAGACAACCATGCCCTTTCCCACTTTCAGTAGAGAATTTAAAGAACGACATGAGATATTCAACACTTCATTATAACATAGGTCTTGTATCATGATGATGTGTTGACTAATCTAGAGCCAGACATCTTGGAATGTGAAGTCAAGTGGGCCTTAGAAAGCATCACTACGAACAAAGCTAGTGGAGGTGATGGAATTCCAGTGAGCT